>CM021100.1:746581548-746973908 GCA_007115665.2 Sequoiadendron giganteum | reverse complement strand
CATCTACCCTCTACCGTCAGCCCTAATCCCTCAACCCTTAAACCCACTTAGTAAACTCTTTTCCCTAATCCCTCAACCCTAATCCCCCAACCCTATACCCTCAATCCTCTACCCTCAACCTTAAACCCTCTACCCTCTACCATCTACCCTATAAACCTTTAAACACTCAACCCTAAACCCTCAACCTTCAAATCCTAAACCCTTAAACCCTCTACCTTCAAACCTCTACCCTCAATCTTAAACACTCTACCCTCCACCCTATCAACCCTTAAACACACAACCCTAAACCCTATGCCCTATGCCCTCAACCCTAAACCCTCTACCCTCTACCCTAATCCCTCAACCCTTAAACCCTTAAACCCACTTATTAAACTCTCTACCCTGATCCCGCAACCCTCTTGACCCTCAATCCCTCAACCCTTAAACCCTAATCCCTCAACCCCTTAACCCTCTACCCTATACATTGGACCCTCAACCCTAATCCCCTAGCTCTATACCCTCAACCGTCTACCCTCAACCCTTAAACCCTCTACCCTCTACCCTATACATTAAACCCTCAACCCTCAATTCTCAACCCTCAACCCTTAATCCCTCAATCCTCAACCCTCAAACCCTAAACCCTCCACCCTGATACCCTCTACCCTATACATTGGAATCTCAACCCCAATCCTTCAACCATATGTACCCTCAACCCTAATCCCTCAACCTAATACCCTAATCCCTCAACCCTACAAGTTTTCAACCCTATACCCTCTATTCTCAAACCTCTACCCTATACATTGGATCCTCAACCCTCATATATCTATGTCCCTCACTCCTCTTCTCTCCTCTCTATGTCACTTCTTCCTCCATCTCTCTATCCATCCATACCTCCCTCTCTACCCTAATCCCTCAACCCTAAACCCTCAACTCTTAAACCGTTAAACACTCAACCCTAAACCCTAAACTCTTAACCCTCAACCCTTAAACCCTCTACCCTCTACCCTCTACCCTCAACCCAATACCCAATACCCAATACCCTCTGCCCTAAACCCTAATCCCTAAACCCTTAAACCCTTAAATCCAAGAAAACTCTCTACCCTAATCCCTAAACCCTTAACCCTTAATCCCTCAACCCTTAAACCATCAACCCTCTACCCTCAACCCTCAACCCTTAAACCCTAATCCCTCAACCCCTATACCCTCTACCCTATACATTAGACCCTCAACTCTATACCCTATACCCTGAATCCTCTACCCTCAACCATCAACCCTCAACCCTTAAACCATCTACCCTCTACCCTTTACCCTATACATCAAATCCCCAACCCTCAATTCTCAACCATCAACCCTTAATCCCTCAACCCTCAATCCTTAAACCCTGAGCCCTCAACCCCTATACCCTCTACCCTTTACATTGGACCCTCAACCTAATCCTTCAACCATATACGCTCAAACCTATACCTTAAACCCTCTACCCTCAACCCTGAATCGTGAACCCTGAACCCTTTAACCCTAAACCCTTAAACCTTGTACCTTATAAATACCCTCTACCATCGACCCTCAACCCTCAACCCTTAAACCCTAATACCCTAAAAACCATCAACCCTATAGGTCCTCCACCCTAATCCCTCAACCCTATACCCTCAACCCCTATCGCTTCCTCTATCTATACAGCTCACCTCTCCCTCCCTCCCTCTCTCCTACCCTCTCTAATTGTCCCTATCTGCCTTCTCCCTCTTTCTACCTACCTCTTGTTCAATCAATCCCCACCACCCTCTCTCACTCCCTCTATATATCTCTCTATATCTCCCTCCCTCTCTCTCCCACTCCCTCTCTCTCAGGTCTATCCCTCCTACCCCCTCTCTCTCTCAGGTCTCTCCCTCTGGCAACCTACCTAGGTAACTCTCTCTCTCCTCTCATCTATCCCTCCCACCCTACCTAGATAAGTCCCTCTCACTCCACCCCCATCTTTCTCTCCCTCTCATTTCCACACCTCTCCTCCACCCCCATCTTTCTCCCTCTCTCATTTCACTCCTCCTCACACCCTCCCTCTCTCTCTCCCACTTCTCACACCTCTCACTACTTATCTCTCAAGTCTCTCCTCTCACCCCCTCACACTCTCAATTCTCCCTTTGGCACCCTACTGCATAACTCCTCTTTGTCTCTCCCCCTCTCCCTCTCTCATTTCTCTCCCACTTCCTCCCACCCTACCCAGCCGCCTCTCTCTCTATTAAATTCTCACTTCCACCCCCTCTCTCTCTCTCTATTAAATTCTCACTTCCACCCGCCCCCTCTCTCTCTCTCTCTCTCTCTCTCTCAAAATTCTCCCTCCCTCTAAATACATACATAATTACATACATACAAGCATAATACATATGTACATACAATCCTACATACATACAAGCATACATGTACATGTGTAGATACACCCTTACATAAATATAGGCATACATACAATATACATGCATTGATACTGTTGATGGTGTTTTTATGCATTTCACAACACAGGTAATGCATAGGTGCATTAGCTCTCTTGAAAGACAATCTTTCACAATCAAATTGCAGAACACTATCCAAAGGTCTCTCGGATGTCAAGTCTTGACAGTGCTTGGAATATTTCAGTTGTTTATGTGATTTGCTGGAATCACAAGGTGGACTTACGGATGAGTTACAAAGTGAGAAAGTTGGATCTGCAAATGGAGTTCTTAAGATGGGAAAGTTGTTGAGTGTTTGCTACAGGTTCAAACAACAGTCTGGAACTCCATTTCAACATCAAATTTAGCTTTACAATGTGCAATGAACCTTGCCTAAGGTTACTTGTTAAAAAAAAAGGAAAAAGGGCAGGGAAGAGAAAAGGTTCTTGGATCTGAAACTACGAATGAACAGTGATCATGGATGCTGCTACAGTAGACAAACTCCCTAAACTGGGTTTTGCTTGGCCAAGAGGATCCTACAGTTACACAAAACCAGTGCAATCTTCTAAGGACTGCAGATTTTCAGTTTGCATACACACATCATGAACATGCAAGTGAACTAGGTTGCAGCAATCAAATAAATAAGCCCAGGCTAACTTTACACAGCAGCTTGCCATCAACAAGTACCAAAAGTATGGGCTGAAAATTCATCAAATACTGTAACAGCAATCACCATTACCACTTCCATTCAAGAAAATACAACTAAAACTAAACTGGAAGGTAGAACCATGCACACATAATGAGCAAAATCAAAATGTAACACCCATAGATCATGCAATGCTACTTTCTATTGCTGCATAATATTTTTACAACAGCTCTCCAACCCTTACAAATGAGGGGGAGACCCCTATTTATAGTTTTCCAAAGCCCAAATGAATGGCAAGGATTGATTTACATTATGTGGCTCAGATTCAATTACATTAGGGCTTCACCAACCCCATAATATTCAACAATTTAAAATAAACCTGTTGTCTTTTCCCTATTCTGTCTTGTAGTGGTCAGTCACTGTAGCAGTTTTGTCTTCTAGCTGATTTCCCTTTTACTATAGCTGAAACTAATTGAAAGCTACCTTCTTCCCAATGGAATTGCAACATTTTTCATTGGATCAAATGGTTCTATCGACAGACCCATGGTAGGCTTCTTGAAACCGGAAATGAGAGGCTGAAATGCTGTTCTGGAATGTTGTTTTGAAACGACCGCGAGAGCACAGAACTTTGGATGGTACTTCCTAGATGAAAATTTGGAATTTGAAAAGCTAGGGGAGGATAAGATCCCATTTTAGCATCTGGGTTGAAGTTCGTTTTTTATTTTGAGGTGCACTAGTTTGTTCCGGAAATGTGAGTCCGGAATGCCGTTTTGGAAATGCTATTTTGAAAACGGCTGCGAGAGGATGGAACTCCGAATTTCACTTCCTAGCTGTAAAATTGAAATTTGAAAGGTCAAGGAAAGAAACGACCCAATTTTACCATCTGAGTCGAAGTCCATTTTCAATTTTGAGGAGTTCTACTATGATCCGAAAACATGAGTCCGGAATGCCGTTTTGCAAATTCTGTTTTGAAAACGGCTGCGAGAGCACGGAACTCCGGATTGCACTTCCTGGCTGCAAAATTGAAATTTGAAAGGTCAAGGAAAGAAACGACCCAATTTTACCATCTAGGTCGAAGTCCATTTTCAATTTTGAGGAGTTCTACTATGATCCGGAAACATGAGTCCGAAATGCCGTTTTGCATTTTCTATTTTGAAAACGGCCGCGAGAGCACGGAACTCTGAATTGCACTTTCTGGCTACAAAATTGAAATTTGAAAGGTTAAGGCAAGAAACGACCCAATTTTACCATCTGGGTCGAAGTCCATTTTCAATTTTGAGGAGCTTTAGTATGTTCTGGAAACATGAGTCTGAAATGCCGTTTTGCATTTTCTATTTTGAAAACGGCCGCGAGAGCACGGAACTCCGGATTGCACTTCCCGGCTACAAAATTGAAATTTGAAAGGTCAAGGCAAGAAATGACCCAATTTTACCATCTGGGTCAAAGTCCATTTTCAATTTTGAGGAGCTTTAGTATGTTCCAGAAACATGAGTCCGGAATGCCGTTTTGCATTTTGTGTTTTGAAAACGGCCACGAGAGCACGGAACTCCGGATTGCACTTCCCGGCTGCAAAATTAAAATTTGAAAGGTCAAGGCAAGAAACGACCCAATTTTACCATCTGGGTCGAAGTCCATTTTCAATTTTGAGGAGTTCTACTATGATCCGGAAACATGAGTCCGGAATGCCGTTTTGCATTTTCTGTTTTGAAAATGGCCGCGAGAGCACGGAACTCCGGATTGCACTTCCCGGCTGCAAAATTGAAATTTGAAAGGTCAAGGAAAGAAACGACCCAATTTTACCATCTTGGTCAAAGTCCATTTTCAATTTTGAGGAGCTTTAGTATGTTCCGAAAACATGAGTCCGGAATGCCGTTTTGGGGAAGCTGTTGCAGGGAAGCCGTCGCAGGGAAGCTGCTGCAGGAATGCTGTTTCAGGGAAACTGTTGCAGGGAAGTTGTTGCAGGAAAGCTGCTGCAGGAATGTTGTTTCAGGGAAGTTGTTGCAGGGAAGCTGCTGCAGGGAAGCTATTGCAGGGAATCCGTCGCAGGGAAGCTGCTGCACGAATGTTGTTTCAGGGAAGCTGTTGCAGAGAAGCCATCGCAGGGAAGCTGCTGCAGGAATGCTGTTTCAGGGAAGCTGTTGCAGGGAAGCCGTCGTAGGGAAGCTACTGCAGGAATGCTATTTCAGGGAAGTTGTTACAGGGAAGCTGTTTTGGAGTTTTCAAAACTTCCTAAAACTTAATAAAACCTTGTCAGTTCACTTAGGCTCCACAAAAACATCCAAAATCCATAGGAAATCTATCCCCAAAGTCAAAGAATGAAGGAAAAAGTGAATTGAGCGAGGGCGAAGCCCAAAAAAACCCAAGACTTAGCCATTTTTTATTTAGGGGGCAAAATATGGTCAACAAAAAATGAGACTTTGAAGGGCACATTGACCAACTAGGATAGCAAAATGAGGGGCACGCAAAATGAGACAAAAGCAAAGAAGCCCGTCGGGAGTGAAAAAAGAGGGTCCCTGCCTACGGTGGGGCATGTGTGCAAAATATGCACAACAAATGGCGACTCGCTTGGTGAAATGCTCTAGAGCATTTCGATGACAAATTGGAATCATGAACCCAGAATCTCTGGTTCCGACCTTCATGCTAGGGAAAACAAGCCAAATACTCAACCAAAGGATCAAAACCACTAGTTAACCCAACCTTCAGTATGCTGAAAATCCAAGTGTGTGCAATTGCGTTAATTCCCATCCTTTAGTTGCTATAAGAACCCAAGCTCCACCAAGTTAAGCTACATAGTTTATTCTAACTCCAAAAGCATCTGGGACATTGCCTCGCTGCCAGTCAAGCGTCCATAGCCCCGACGAGGTTGTCGTTGTGATTCTCCCGAACATTGCTCTACTGCCAGTCGGGCGTCCATAGCCCCGGTAGAGTTATTCGTATACCCCTGAAAAGCTGAATTTCTTTTCTTTTGATTTTCAATATTTTGTTTTTCTTTCTTTCTTTTTCTTTTTCTCTTTTCAGTTCGTTTATTTCAACCCGCAAGCAATGAAGCTCGCACTCAGGGCTGAGAATCACAGTGGCGCTGGAGAAAAATTTTAGATTTTTCACTTAACTAGACTTCACAAAGGACCTATAGTGATCGTCAGATCCTTAAAATTTGTGAGAGATATAAGATTCTAGAATACTTCAGAATCAGACTGACCAATGACTTATCCACTTTGAATCAAACATCTAAATCGCTTGACACTAACATAAGATCCTCACCATCCACTCTGAAAACTTGATTAGAGTTTGACAAAGAAATACATAGAACAACCCCAGGAAAGAAGAATGGTTGTTGCGTGCACAAATGCACCCAGCCAAAAGCAGAGGGACCCCAAGCAAAGCAGCAGCAAAGCAAGAGCAAACAAAAGAAAATAAAAGAAAACACCAAAACCAACCAAAGCAGGACAACGAAGAAACTACTCTAAAGCAAGAAACCTACACTACTCAAAATGAGTTATGTACAAAGATATTTACAAAGAACTATGTTCGGGGAAGGCCAAATGACACTCATGCTCAGTGGATTTTGTAATGCATGTACAAGCAAACAAGCAATAGTTATAGTTCTCAACCATGCAGATTTATCCTTATGTTCATAGAAAATAAATTCAATATGGTAGCATTCATATTCAGTCACCCGATCAGGGAAAATCAACAATTGGGGAGGCTCGCTAAACCCATGGTTAATCCATAAACATGTTCATTTTTTCTCATTCCCATAATCAAAATGATAAGTGCAACTATGAAAATCAATAGGAGTAAGGAAGGATAGAACCTGGATTTCATCACATGGAGGTGGCAGCACTTGACAATCAAGAGCAAGCACTGCATCGTCAGTCTTTGCATCAGCAACCTCGGGCGAGCATGATGGAGGGTGAAGCATCACAAGAATCAACTCTGCATAAGGTAGGGAGAACGGGGCAGCAAACACCTCTTCCACATCTCGTGTGGGATCAGCAATCCCCCTTGGCAGTTCTTCAAAAAGAAGTACTTCCCCACATTGATCTTCTGCAAATCGAGCGTCCACATGATTGTTGTCCCCAAAAGGAAATACATTATCCCATCTCCTTTCCCAAGTTTCAAACTTATCCTCATGATGCTCAATGTCATGGGATGATGATATGTACGAATATGTCCTATTGCAGCCATCTAAATATGAAGGAGGATCAACAATAATCATGGTGAAAGGACTCCAAGTTGCACCTTGTAGTCGACCAGGTGCTTCATCTTTGTTGGCAGCTATCTCTGCACCCCCGCCTTTGTCTTCTTCTCTTTCTTGGTCATGCATTTCATCATGACGCTCACTCATTTCCCCTTGTTCACTATCACTGTAAATGGAGAAGGAACCCCTCTCCCAATCTGGAAACTCTAGTGCATCAACATTCTGAGGCTCACGAAGTATGTCTCCATCGCTACTATCTTCTGGGATGTGCTCTTCCTCGGCATGAGAATACCTCCACAACACATCTCCCAATGGAAAGAAGTCATCAATTGATGGCACCTCATCAAGGGGACCAAAATCCACCATGCAATCTCCCTCCAAGGACTCGCCATGAAGCCCACCGTCCATGGTGCACAAATGTTCTTCAAGAGGAAGAAATTTTTGATGACTGGTTGACCGCATTCCTGTTTGATCTACTTCATTGCTTGGAAGCTAAGACTATATGGCTGTCCTTCTATTTCTATTCCAACATCCTCTTGAGGACTGCCCCTAGCTGAGTCATTACTTGGCATGGGCTCTTGATCTTCACGTTCCACCTGGGCAGCAAGTAGAGGATGTGGTGTACTCGGTTGCCTCGATTGTTCTCTGACTTGCTTCATGGCTTCGTGGCACAGTCCACACATGAACTCAGAGTGGGATGACTCATGGAGCCTGCACCAATTCGGCAGTAGTAGTACTTCCAAATCCATTTGGTATTTTAGCTCTGACCAATCCTTTACTAATCTGGAGACGAGTTGGTCATATCTTTCTACTACTGGGTTCTCATCATCACTTTCTGTTGTCCCGAGGCTGTCAACCTCTTCCTCTTGCTGATATTCAGCATCTTCATTGGTTGCCCCAACATACACTGCTGCAAGATTGATTGAATGATCCTCAACTGCCAATGGCTCCTCTTCTTGAGTGGAGAACTACCCCTTACTGGCAAAGGAGAGGCTTTCCAACTCCATTCTTAGTGAACCTTCACCAAATCCTTTTGCTGTCCCCAAAAAATCAGCTTCTCCTTCTTGACTTTCAGCTTCAATGTTTGCTATCCCAGCACTAATTTGTGGCATATTTCCTATTTTATCTTGAAGGTGTTGTCCTCTAGATGCTGATAGATTTTCTACCATGTGGGATGACTCATTCTCCTTGACAGTTGGCTGCTCCAACTTGTTCAAATTGCCTTTGACTTGGGTGATGATGCTTGCACATGACAGATAGGTAAATTTTGAATGTGGTGCATTATGAAATCTGCACCAACTTGGCATTAGTGCTTCCTCAAATCTTGGTCCGTCTTTGTTGCCTAAACACTCTTGGATCAGCTCTTCAAATGCCTTGGCTGCCATGGTTGTCAATTCTTCCTCTGGATCTGTAAGAGCTAAAGGTTGATATATTTCCCAAAAGGGAATCTCTCCTTGCAAGACCCTTTCAATTCTGCCCAAGAAGGTTAGACACTCCAATTCATTGTGCCTGCAAGTATAATGAATCCTACACTTATCCGCCAATGCAAATTGCTGCAATGGTCTCTTCAATCTCCTATTTAAATTTGCATGTAGCTGAGCGATGCTGATTTGCACATGCTGCTCCATTTCAACTCAGCTTCTTTTTTGCCTTCAAAATTATTTTTTTTGACTTTATGCTTCGGCATTAAAAAAGATCTCTCTATCTCAGATTTCTTCTTTGATAGTGCTCTTATCGATTTCCAACTTTCATCTTTGTAGCCTCAACATGTCGGCCCTCCCTCTAGCGCCAGTTCTGTTGATAGTCGATAGGAGGAGAAGGGCGTGAAATGAATGAAGCAATTTCCTTGTTCTACCCTCCTTCTAGCACCAGTTCTGTTGATGGTCGATAGGAGGAGAAGGGCATGAAATGAATGAAGCAATGTCCTTATTCTGCCCTCCTTCTAGCATCAGTTCTGTTGATGGTGTTTTTATGCACTTCACAACACAAGTAATGCATAGGTGCATTACCTCTCTTGAAAGACAATCTTCCACAATCAAATTGCAGAACACTATCCCAAGGTCTCTCGAATGTCAGGTCTTGATAGTGCTTGGAATATTTCAGTTGTTTATGTGATTTGCTGGAATCACAAGGTGGACTTACGGATGAGTTACAAAGTGAGGAAGTTGGATCTGCAAATGGAGTTCTTAAGATGGGAAAGTTGTTGTGTTTGCTGCAGGTTCAAACAGCAGTCTGGAACTCCATTTCAACATCAGATTTAGCTTTACAATGTGCAATGAACCTTGCCTAAGGTTACTTGTTAAAAAAAAAAAAAAAAGGGCAAGGAAGAGAAAAGGTTCTTGGATCTGAAACTACGAATGAACAGTGATCATGGAGGCTGCTACAATAGACAAACTCCCTAAACTGGGTTTTGCTTGGCCAAGAGGATCCTACAGTTACACAAAACCAATGCAATTTTCTAAGGACTACAGATTTTCAGTTTGCATACACACATCATGAACATGCAAGTGAACTAGGTTGCAGCAATCAAATAAATAAGCCCAGGCTAACTTTACACAGCAGCTTGCCATCAACAAGTACCAAAAGTATGGGCTAGAAATTCATCAAATACTGTAACAGCAATCACCATTACCATTTCCATTCAAGAAAATACAACTAAAACTAACTTGGAAGGTAGAACCATGCACACATAATGAGCAAAATCAAAATGTAACACCCATAGATCATGCAATGCTACTTTCTATTGTTGCAGAATGTTTTTACAACAGCTCTCCAACCCTTACAAATGAGGGGGAGACCCCTATTTATAGTTTTCCAAAGCCCAAATGAATGGAAAGGATTGATTTACATTATGTGGCTCAAATTCAATTACATTAGGGCTTCACCAACCCCATAATATTCAACAATTTAAAATAAACCTGTTGTCTTTTCCCTATTCTGTCTTGTAGTGGTCAGTCACTGTAGCAGTTTTATTTTCTAGTTGATTTCCCTTTTACTGTAGCTGAAACTAATTGAAAGATACCTTCTTCCCAATGGAATTGCAGCATTTTTCATTGGATCAAATGGTTATGTCGACAGACCCATGGTAGGCTTCTTGAAACCGGAAATGAGAGGCTGAAATGCTGTTCTGGAATGTTGTTTTGAAACAGCCGAGAGAGCACGGAACTCCGGATGGTACTTCCCAGATGAAAATTTGGAATTTGAAAAGCCAGGGGAGGATAAGATCCCATTTTAGCATCTGGGTCGAAGTTCGTTTTTTATTTTGAGGTGCGCTAGTTTGTTCCGAAAATGTGAGTCCGGAATGCTGTTTTGGAAATGTTGTTTTGAAAACGGCTGCGAGAGGATGGAACTTCGGATTGCACTTCCTGGCTACAAAATTGAAATTTGAAAGGTCAAGGCAAGAAACGACCCAATTTTACCATCTGGGTCAAAGTCCATTTTCAATTTTGAGGAGTTCTACTATGATCCGGAAACATGAGTCCGGAATACCGTTTTGCAAATTCTGTTTTGAAAACGGCTGCGAGAGCACGGAACTCCGGATTGCACTTCCTGGCTGCAAAATTGAAATTTGAAAGGTCAAGGAAAGAAACGACCCAATTTTACCATCTGGGTCGAATTCCATTTTCAATTTTGAGGAGTTCTACTATGATCCGGAAACATGAGTCCGGAATGTCGTTTTGCATTTTCTGTTTTGAAAACAGCTGCGAGAGCATGGAACTCCGGATTGCACTTCCCTGCTACAAAATTGAAATTTGAAAGGTCAAGGCAAGAAACGACCCAATTTTACCATCTGGGTCGAAGTCCATTTTCAATTTTGAGGAGCTTTAGTATGTTCCGGAAACATGAGTCCGGAATGCCGTTTTGCATTTTCTGTTTTGAAAACGGTCGTGAGAGCACGGAACTCCGGATTGCACTTCCCGGCTGCAAAATTGAAATTTGAAAGGTCAAGGCAAGAAATGACCCAATTTTACCATCTGGGTCGAAGTCCATTTTCAATTTTGAGGGGCTTTAGTATGTTCTGAAAACATGAGTCTGGAATGCCGTTTTGCATTTTCTGTTTTAAAAACGGTCGCAAGAGCACGGAACTCCGGATTGCACTTCCTGGCTGCAAAATTGAAATTTGAAAGGTCAAGGAAAGAAACGACCCAATTTTACCATCTGGGTCGAAGTCAATTTTTAATTTTGAGGAGTTCTACTATGATCCGGAAACATGAGTCCGGAATGCCGTTTTGCATTTTCTGTTTTGAAAACGGCTGCGAGAGCACGGAACTCCGGATTGCACTTCCCGGCTGCAAAATTGAAATTTGAAAGGTCAAGGAAAGAAACGACCCAATTTTACCATCTGGGTTGAAGTCCATTTTCAATTTTGAGGAGATTTAGTATGTTCCGAAAACATGAGTCCGGAATGCCGTTTTGGGGAAGCTGTTGCAGGGAAGCCGTCGCAGGGAAGCTGCTGCAGGAATGCTATTTCAAGGAAGCTATTGCAGGGAAGCTGTTGTAGGAAAGCTGCTGCAGGAATGTTGTTTCAGGGAAGCTGTTGCAGGGAAGCTGTTGTAGGGAAGCCGCTGCAGGAATGTTGTTTCAGGGAAGCTGTTGCAGGGAAGCCGTCGCAGGGAAACTACTGCAGGAATGTTGTTTCAGGGAAGCTGTTGCAGGGAAGCTGTCGCAGGGAAGCTGCTGCAGGAATGCTGTTTCAAGGAAGCTATTGCAGGGAAGCTGTTTTGGAGTTTTCAAAACTTCCTAAAACTTAATAAAACCTTGTCAGTTCACTTAGGCTCCACAAAAACATCCAAAATCCATAGGAAATCTATCCCCAAAGTCAAAGAATGAAGGAAAAAGCGAATCGAGCGAGCGAGCGAGGGCGAAGCCCAAAAAAACCCAAGACTTAGCCATTTTTTATTTAGGGGGAAAAATATGGTCAACAAAAAATGAGACTTTGAAGGGCACGTTGACCAACTAGGATAGCAAAATGAGGGGCACGCAAAATGAGACAAAAGCAAAGAAGCCCGTCGGGAGTGAAAAAAGAGGGTCCCTGCCTACGGTGGGGCGTGTGTGCAAAATATGCACAACAGATACATACAGGAATACATACATGACATACAAGCATACATGTAGATACAAACATACATTCAATAGATTAGCATTTAACATAAAGCAAGACATAACGCAAGTGCATTATACCATGCTCACGTTATGTCTTGCTAGGCATGTTCCTCACAAATGCAAAAAAGTCAAAATTGAGATATATTGTGAGCGTGTTATAACATGCTCATGTTATAACTCGCTTGTGTTATAGCCCGCATGCGTTATAACGCACTTGTGTTATAGCCCGGATGCGTTATAAATCACTTGTGTTATAGCACGCTTGTGTTATAACGTGCATATGCATGCGTTATAACGCACATGCGTTATAACGCACATGCGTTATAACGCGCTTGTGTTATAACGCGCTTGTGTTATAACGCGCTTGTGTTATAACGTGCATGCGTTATATCTTGCTTTGGGAATCCCCAAGCCTTGAGGTTGGTATTTTCCTTAGAATACCAACCCAAAGGCTTGGAGGGAATTCTCAATGACCAAAGACGTGTTTTTGCAAATTCTACAATATTTCACATAATCGGGTTCGTGCTCACCATCAGGATTGCATGTGGCTCAATATCAAACAAATTGAACATCTGGGTAATGTTAGGTTCTCTCTTAGCTATCCAACGATGTAATTTTTTTCACTTTCTGACAATGTTAAGCCTTTCATCCATTTTTTTTTTTTTTGTATGTCTCTTTTTTGGAAAAAAGCAATGTTTGGTGTTTTTTTCGTTACAAATTAACCATAGAAATTTCAAATAAATTATATTTTTAGAAACTAGACTCCATTCTACAAATTTTAAAAAAAATCAATTAGTTTCTAAAATTTGTAGGGTAGCACAGCCAAAATTTTGTTTTTCAAGAAGTGTCTACTTCGAAAATTAGTAAAAGATCAAATATTCGTTAAAAAATTATCAAAAAAAATCATGCATCAACTACATACTGTTAGCTAACTTCTGACTGTTGTAATTTTAAAAATACTTAAAAATAATTCACCGTATGAAGGTTGTACAAGAGTTGCTATGTTATATTTTTCTGACAAAAATAGCACCAATTTGTGTACGTCCCTCTTTTAAACTCCTTAATCTCAACCATTTTCAAAATAAATTAGTAGTTTAGAAAGTAGACTCGGAGCACTTCGATCCTTGTTTTTGTTCCATTTCAAAAATTTGAGTGTAACTATCCTCAATTTCACGTCCAAAGTCAGTATTTCCTGATTTCAAAAAAAAAAAAGTGGCCACTTAAGCCCCCTTTTTGGGACCCATCTTTCTGCACTTACCCCCCTGTAAGGAGCAAGTTCGCCCGTTCTGATGATCAAATTTGGTCGACTAGAAAATTTTATTTTTTTTACTGTCAAGTTTGCCTATGTTGATTTCAGGTTAGCTTGTTAGTCAGGAAGCTCAAGCAAATTCGCCCTTGTAACGAGCAGGTTCACCCCTGTTTGCAAATTCATCTATTCAGGAAAAGAAAGTTTGCCCTTGTAAGGAGCAAGTTCACCCCTGTTTGTGAGTTCACCTATCTAGCTGAGCAAATTCGCCCCTATAAGGAGCAAGTTCGCCCGTTAGGGCAATTTCGCCTTTGTGTGTAAAGTTCGAACCTGCAAAACTCAAATGATAAAGAATGTAAAAGTGCAAACCTATGACGTGGGTCCCACCGAGCGTACCAGAAATGTGTGCAGGTGAATTTCCCTACCCTAGAATGCAAAACGAAATGAAATACAAGCAAGGAAAAACACAAACAACACCTCAACAATTAGCCTAGTTGAACTTGAACAAAATGAAAGAGAAAAGAGTGTTATCCCTTGTCCAAGTTGATGAGTTGGTTGGTCCGATTGATTGTTTGATTTGTGTGCTTCTTTCAATGGAAAATAGCATGAAACTTGATACAAAATGATGTGAATGAGATGAGGAATGCAATGGTGAAAATGGGTATTTGGGTAGATGCACAATGTGGATGCAAAATGAGCTCAAAAGTTGCAGCAATGGTGGATGCTTGAGAGTGCTTGCTTGATTGCTTGAATGTTGTGTTCATGTGTGTTGTAAATGAGGGGAAATTCCTCTAATTTTAGGGGAAAGGCCACTAAACAATGGAGGGTCAAGATGCAGCCACCACAAACAAGATCAAAGGCTAGGGTGAGTTGGGAACTCACAAGTCCTCACATCTTGTCATGTGGCACGTGAGGTGTCAAAAAAGATATGAGGTGGAGGTACTTTATTGTACCTTGGGAATGAACAAGATCTCCTCATAAAGGAGGTCCTTGTCCCCATGTGGGTGATGAGACTTTTGAGGAATTAAAAATTCCTTAAAAGGCCTAGGGGGAATAAATGTGAATTAAAAGGAGAAGGCATTTAATAAAAGGTTGACTTGGGGGTATGCCATAAATAGAATAAGGATTAAGGTGAACTAATCAAGTAATTAGGTTGTGCAAACAAGGGATTAAGGTGGTTAATGAAAGATTAAGGCAAGTGGGTTACGATGGAGGATGTGACATTAATCTTGATAAAGGGTGTACACATCCTAATCAAAGATTAATTAAATTAACCTAGATTAAGGAAAAATTATGGAGGATGGGACAAGGAGAGAAATTATGGATTTAAAAATTGATTTAAATTCATAAAGGCAAATGACTAAATTAAACAAATTGGGGTATTTATTTAATTTAGAGAGGGAAAGGGATAAAGGTAAAGTATTTAATTATTAAAATTAAATACCTTAGGAATATTAGAGAAAGGGGGAGATATTAATTAATAAATCATTTAATTAACACCGATGGGAGATGTGGGATAGATGAATAAAGGGGATGAATTTGACCTTATGGGAGAGGTCAAATTCGGATATCTACAGTTTATAGTTAATATTACATAATTCACATCAAGTGAATTAATTGTGGAGTCATGGCGTCAACATAATTTATAGAAGTGTTCAATTTTTAGGTAATTTAATACCATTGTCAATATTGATTGTGGATGAGGTTTTAATAGAGATTAAAAAGACAACAACAATAATAATGGTAAAAAAAAAGGGCAATAGTTCTAACGTCTAATGGACTATTTCACAATATTAATATCCTTAAAAAATATTTTTTAATAAATAATGTGGTTTAGTAGTAAGTGGAGAGTAAATAATGAAATGTTCTCATATACAAATGTTTGAAGTATCATATAATATAAATTTATTATTGGTTATTATTTGAGTAATAAAATTATTTTCAAGACTTAAACATAAATAAATATATAAGAAAATGACTATATTAATATATAAAAGAGTGATGAAACAATAATTTCTTTATTATTCAGAAACCATTGTTGTATTATCAATAAACAAATGGTGAATAAAATGTGTAAATGAGGGTTAAGCAATAATATTAGTATTACTTAGTTTATGGGGTAACAATAATATTATTATTGAAGATTCAATTGTGAGTTTATTAATGACAGTTTTATTGAAAATTAATAGTCAATAATAATATTATCATTGGTGATGAAAATGTGGTGCAATTTAATAATTTTAACTTTGACTTATTAATTTAATAATAATGATATCACTCTTAAGTCTCCAATTAAACTTGGTTATTGAGTTATTATAAAATAATAATATTATGATTACGATTTAAGTGAGATTAAGTAAGAATGGCATTATCATGAGTGCTTTATAATTGATAAATTGCATAGCTAATTATTTTTACGCTTAATTTAGAAATGACTTCACGAAGGTGTGTAACTCATGATCATGTTAGTGTTACGTCTCAAGCACTTAGGGTGTTAACTAGCTTAATTATTGTACTAAAAAAATATGTGTGGGTTTTCTTGTTGAAAATTTTGGAGCATTGCATAAAAATAATATTATTACTAATAATATTTTTATACCATCTAAGTAATATTTTAAGGGTTGACATTTGAATCCCAAATTATTATTATATCTATAATAAATGGTTAAAAAAATTGTAGATGTTTAGAAGAATTCATTCCTAAGAAAAGACCTCTTTCTTTCAAGGGTTGACATTTGAATCCTTGAATATTATTATATCTAAAATAAATGGTTGAATTTTTTTTGTAGATGTTCAAAAGAATTCATTTTGTAAGCAAAGAACTTGACAATGATATAATATATTTTTAATTTATTATTTGTATTAGATATCGTATGAACAACATGAGATACAGTGAGAGCAGTAGCAAATTTACATCATGTACCTACCCCTTTACAAAAAATTACAGTTACTTCATGCTCCCCCATTACATAGCCTGACCTTTACATATACAGTATAGTATTTCTTTGCAGTATAACAATGGTTTACATTACAACATTACACATTGAGTCTTCTTAGCCTTGCATATATACCATAACCAGTTGTTGCACCTGACAAAAGGGATACAGTTTGTTGATTATTTCCAAAAAACCAACGTCTGGTATAGATTGTTACTTGAAGGCATTACCATGCATTGTCAAAAAGGAGCCTTAGCTGATAACCCTCATGGAGCTACATCCACCCTGTGATCTATGTCCTTCATCCTCAACAAGCTTCCTACTACTTCAATTTCATCCCTGGTAAAGTCCTTGATGCTGAGCAGTGGTGGAACATCTTCATACTAACCACCTTTGTTCACCTTCTCATTAAACTCTTTTTGGAATACCAAGGCCCTAAGGAATATTTTTGTAGTATGTTGCCAGCTGTGTCCAAATCTAACCTCCTAAAGATTAATTGGCATTGTACCTTCCTCCAAAAACTTTAGGAATTTGAATTTGAAGAGTTTTATTGTCACTGAAACCTGCATAGTAGTATTATATAGTGTGATCCTTTTAATAGACTCAATAAGTGCCATCTTTTCCCTATTAAATCTTTCATCATTTCTCGCTTTCCAAATACCCCAAAGAATTTCAGTAGAACCATAATTCCAGAACAGTGTTAGATATTTCCCAAGTTTATTCTAGGTTTGCAAATGGCATCCCAAATGTCTTGGTTTTGGCAAAAAAGTTTCCAAATTTCCTTTGCATATATACATTCAAAAAAAATGTGACTTATTATTTCAGGCACCCTACATAGGTTGCAAATTTCCATGTCATCAAAACTTATCTTACAAGGTAGTCTCTGCAAGATTAGGAGCCATCTGAAGCATGCCTTATTTGGCTCAATTACATTTGACCAAATGTTTCTTAAGACTTTTGTCCATTCATTCTTACTCAACCTAGAGTTTCAAACCTTGTTTAGGTGGTTAAAGGTTTCATGTTAGTTAGTGAGTGTGTTGTATATTGTCTTGGCATTGACTTTGGTGAGCTTGGTTCCCTCACTCCATTTAAAGTCTTTATAATGTTGTGTATTATGCAAGCATTTAACTAGGGTGGTTATCTCCTTATAAGATTCTTTTATAATTGAATAGGTTCTTGAGTTGGTCATAGGCAAATTATATTTTGTACTTAGATGGTTCCAATCTTTTAAGAATCCCTCCTCAAAGATGTCAGAAAAATTTTATGCCAATTTGACATGTGGGTGGACAGTGTATTGTTCATGAAGAATTGAGAAT
Source organism: Sequoiadendron giganteum (assembly GCA_007115665.2). Classification (NCBI taxonomy): domain Eukaryota; kingdom Viridiplantae; phylum Streptophyta; class Pinopsida; order Cupressales; family Cupressaceae; genus Sequoiadendron; species Sequoiadendron giganteum. The sequence continues at coordinate 746,956,064 of CM021100.1, read as the reverse complement.
TTAGAATGTGTTCTTTAATGTGTTCCCATGCTTTCCAAATACTCTTGAACACCATTGACCCTTCAAGGTCTATAGGGTGGCAGCTACTAAGAAGGTCACTCAAGGGGAGCCCTTTCCAAGCCTTTGCATGCTTGGGGATTGCCCTTTGTATGTTATTCCTGACCAAGATTTTCCAAGGTTCTTCCCCCTCTAATTCTTTAAAGATCCATTTGGCTTCCAAGGCTATCCCTTGAATTTTCAGGTCCTTTAGACCAAACCCACCTTCTTCCTTACTCAAGCAACACCAATCCCACCTCACAGCATGCTTCTTTTTCTTACCTTTCCTGTCTAGCCACAAGAAAATTCTTATCTTTCTCTAAATTTCATCAAATTGATAGCTACTAAAAAACTAAATAGAGGCAAAGTATAGACTATAGGATGAAAGTATTTTCTAGAAGACCTGAATTCTCCCTGCTAGAGATAGGAATTGCCTATTCCATTTACCAATTTTCTTGTCAATTTTCCCTTGGATCTGAACCCACATCTCTTTTAAGTAAGGACAAATTGCAAACGATATGCCCAAATACCTAACTTGCTTTTGGGGTCCTCCCCATTGAACACAAAATTTAGATAACCAGTTTGGAGGCTTCTCTTGCCAACCCAACATAATGGATTTAGAGAGGGAGATTTTTGCTTTAGAGGCAGCACAAAATGTATCTAGCTTCTGCATTAGGTTAGAGATATTGACTTCATTTAGTTGAGGGAAAAGTGCAATATCATCTGCCAATTGAATATTAAGTAATTCACTTTGGTTTGGTAGAGTTATACTTTTTACCTTTGGTGTGGCATTATTGACCCTGAGGATGTAGTGTAATGTATCAAAAGCAATAACAAACAAGGCAAGGGTCAAGGGGCAGCCCTACCTAGTTGACCTTTCCAAAGAAAATTCTTCTGTAAGAGAGCCATTGTCATCCACCTATGTCATCACATCCCTAAAGAGTGTGACCACCATATTGCAAAAGGCTTCTGAAAAACCAAAGGCCTCCAACATTAATCTGATAAAAGCCCACTCAACCCTATCATATGCCTTCTCAAAGTCTAAACAACGCCATTGTTGCCTCTTGATTGGAAGTCCTTGCCCACTCCATTGCCTCCCAACTGGTAATTAAGTTCTCAAGAATGTACATGCCTTTGATGAGCCCAGTTTGAGTGTTGTTGATAAACTTTGGTAGAATGTTTACCAGTATTCTTGCCAATACCTAAGCTAGGATTTTATAGGACACATTTAGCAGGGTTATTGGTCTCCAATTCCTAATCAGAGTTTTGTCCCCTTCCTTGGGAAGTAATTTTATGAAGCCCTTCTTTATGTTCCCTCCCAGAAAGCCCATTCCCAAGGCCTCTTTGTACACTAAAAATAAATCATCTATAATCCAATCACTCAATACCTTATAAAATTCAGTTGGAAGACCATTTGCTCCGAGAGTTTTGCCATTTTGTAAGGAATTTATTGCTTTTCTGATAACTTCTTTGGATATATCTTTGCACAGGTCGTCTGCTTCATTATCTTCTATCCTTTTTGGGATGATGTTTTTTATTAGTTTCCTTGCATTGGAGCAACCCTCCACATCGCTTTCGAAGGTAAACAAGTTATTGTAGAAGTTGAAGAAGTGGCATTTGATGTCTTCTTGATTGGTGAAAGTAGTGACGAAAAAAGTATCACTTTTTCTCACTTAACTTGGAAATAATTAATATTAAAATGAACCTAATTTTGCTTTGATTTAGTGTTGTAATGTGTTTTACACATTCACATTAACTCTAGGGCCTTTTTAAATAAAATGGACTTAATGTTGTCTTATTTAGGGTGTTGTAAAATGTATCTTTACACCTTCACATTGATTTAAGGCTTTATTAATTAAATGAGATTAATTGAGATTAATTGGCCCCTTAAATTTAAATCCAAGCCTAATTAATTGCAGATTCTGAGGAATAAAACTCGACATTCATAAATAATATTACACAACACTTAATTTTACACGGAATGTGTCTTAGGTTAGTGACTGAGGACCCATTCGCCACCTAGCAAATGGATCCTCACTAGGTTCTAAGACCCCCTTTCCACACAACATTTCACAATCCCTAAAGTGTGTTCTAGCTAAGTATGTTAAGACCCATTCACCACATGGTGAATAGGTCCTCACTTAACCCTAGGACCCCCCCTTGGAATATATTTTTGGTGGTATTTTAATAATTTCAAATCCTAGATTTGATGTCAATTTGTATTATTTGAATCTCGAGAATTAAGAGTAAGATATGTATGAATATAAGGCTATTTCACTTAAGCAACCAAATATTTTTTATGCAAGCATCCTAATAGCAAGTTTATGAGTTCAAGAGTTCACAAAGCATTCAAGAAGGCATTCAAAAGAAAATTATTGAAATTTATTGCAGCAATTAAAATATCAATCATCATGTGAAAGTCATGCATGTTGTTGAGCTAATGTGTTGATGTAGCATTGAAGATCCAATTCAAGCATTGTTTCATATCAAATTTCATGATCAAGATCTACATTCATTGAGGCCACTTCATGCAAAATTGTTAATTTGTACTCCAAGATTTCAACAAGGTTTGATGAATTGTTACATTGATTTGTTATTCATTCATCATTCTTTTATGCATTGTTTCATTTCAAGGTTTTATTACCAAAATAAGGTTTGACCAAGGCAAAATCTTATTTCCTAACAATCAACATTTTCTTCTTCTTTGATGTGTGATTGCAAGTTTTAAGTTGGAGAGCAAAAGTTGCAAAAGTTGTCAAAATTGCAAAATTTGCTTGTCACCTTTCTTGCAAAATCACGAAAAGTATTCTACAAATTCATTTTCGATTTTCATCAGTTGAACACCTGGAGTTTGGAGTTACAAACATTGAAAAACAGAACTCGAAAATTGATTTTTCAAAAACCCTAGCCAAAACCCATTCGCAACTAAGCAAATGAGTCTTCAACAAGGTTGGAAAAAACACTTTTTGCAACAAGTACACAACATTTGACCCTCTTAAAACTTGCTTTCTGATTGGTATATCAATTAGGTTTGTTTTTTGATATTCATCTATACATAATTGAATGAAATAACTAGTGAAAAAAGAGGTTAACCATCTTTATTACATTTTGGTCCCAACCCTCACATCCCCCTTTTTCCTTTGTTTCATTTTGGTAAACCCAACCCTTTTTTAACACTATAATTTTATTTTATTTTGGAATCTCTCTTTCATCTTAGATTAGATCTTGCATTCATTTGCATTGAATTAAATCTAATATAGGATGTTTAGTTTGCATTCAAATTTGCATCTCATCTAGGGTTTTAGGATTGCATTATTTTGCACTCTTTAAATCTGAAAAATACAAAGAAATCAATCATCATGCATATCACTTACACCATATTAAATTGCATTTAAAAAATGAAATCAAAATTGCATATCAAACTAGGTCTTTTATTTAGGTCATCATTTGTCACATTTTACACTTAAATTTCATATTGCATTCTATAGAAAATCACAATAACAAACCTAAATCTGAAAACTACTAGAAAACACTTAAAATATAAATCAATTTCAAAAATCTTTCTAAAAATTAAAAACTTCATTTCTATGTTTCAATTTGCTAAGCTTTTGTTTCATTAATTTCATCACATCTATCTTAATTTATAACATTTAATGCATTACCTAATTTCAACAGTGCATTTCCAAGATTTCATTTCCAGATTGTTGCATAGTGTAATCAACAAATTATCTTGTTTAGAATCTGAAAATTGCATTTACACATTACATTTTAAGTCATTGCATTGCATTATAATGCATCTTTCCATTTTGGGTTTGTACACTAAGCTTGTGAAACTTGTGAGAGCTTTACAACTTGATGCCCTATTAGCAATACTATTGTGAAACGTAGTTTGAAACTCGTCATCCCACAATACATCGTTCACTATGGATTTTGAGATTTCTCTCTTTCTAATAATGTTGATAATCAACCCCTTATCGAACATAGTATGCATACTTCATTTCCCACGACTTCATTTTCTACAACCAATGTGCATAATGCTGACAACACCATCCCTACCATCACTACTTGTACTCAAACTCTAAGGTATACCCAAAGCCAAGGTGGAACTTCAATAACCTACAAATACAATTTATATTCTTGTATACACTAGTACTCAAGTTATCACAACCATTCAACCTACTAGCAATGTCAACACTTTCTTAGGTATTCCCACAAGGAATCCTTCTAGCTTTGTGCATTCACATACCATATCTCCTCACCCATCCTACTTCACAAATTTACAATTCACTTGCCCTCCGCAAACTTACATCACTCCACCTTATTCACCTCCACCTTACACTAATAACAATGATGTCCTTAACACACTTATGCAAACCATGTCATCCATTCAACAAGTCACAACCCTAACTCAACAAAACAATGGTCAACCTTCACAATACATCACAACCAACTCCTAATCTCTAGAGATATTGAGAGCACCAAATGCCACAAGGTATATAAGCTCCTAGATTTGAGAAATATGGTGGGAAATGAAGTCTTTTTAGTCATGTTTAAAGATTCTTGAGATACACTACCAGTCAAATGATAAAGTTCAACTATGAAACACGCTCACATAGGTCCATCAGAAACTGCCCTCTCAAAAAATGAATTTCCTAGCACAGCTGTGGAAGTACAATTGTTTGTGGCTTAGCCTCTATTAATGACTTCCAGGTTTGGTAGTTTAAGTCCAGACCTTCGGTACCTTTGGTTAGGCACACTACTGCAGCTTCATAATTTAACACACCTGTTACGCATCCCCCACATTAACCCCAAGTTAAATATCTTGGTTCTTAATACCAGTGTAAAAATATTTCTAACAGCTCAAAAATGTGCAAACTGGAATTTATAATGCACCTTGGTTGGGTACACTAATAAATGAAGATTGATTTGTATTAATATAGCAAACAAAAACATCTGATGTAAAACCGAAGATCTAGATTGGCAATGAGAAGAGAAGAAAACAATGTTATCGATGACAATGAACTGATGACTAACAATGCTTTACATATATAACAATGTTATCTACCTATACAAATTTCCGTTGAATTGAACGAAATAAATATGCCATATAAATGCTATCAATCCAAGTCCAAGAATTTCCGATATAATTCATTTGCCTTGAACAAATAACGTGGCTTTGGGCAATCTAGGGTTTGATCAACTTCAATTGTGGCCCCACTCCAAAATGCCAAAAGTTCGAGTGCCTTACGTGCTGCAAATGTCTTTCATCATTCACTTAATTTTGCGTACAACTCTTATTAGCAAAATCAAAACAAAGTGAAAATACATATGCAAAAGCAAACAACACCGTCACATCATTCTGTAGTATTGTGGCATTTTCTTGAAAGCATCCACCTAAATTTCTGCACCTCGTGGAATCCAACTTCTGCTGGTCACCGTTCATATACATATAGCTCCTTCATGCAGATTTTCCCAATATAATTTATTTGCCTCGAACAAAGGTGGCGGCTTTGGACAATCTAGGGTTTTGATCAACTTCGATTATGGACCCTCTTCAAAATGCAAAAAGTTCCAGTAACTGTTTAATCATGCCTGTTTAAAAGAACCTTGCTTGATGCAAATATAATTCATCATTCACTCAGATTTTGGGTACAGCTCTTATAAGCAAAATGAACACAAATTGAACAAGTATATATGCAAATACAAACACGATCACATCATTCTGTAGTATTATGGCATTTTCTCAAGAGCATCCACATGAAATTTCTCCAGCTCACGGAATCCAATCTCTGCCAGTCACTGTTCTTATACATATAACTTCTTCAAGAAGCAGATCAGATCAAATTCACACGACTATATAGAATCATATTAAGCCCTGCAAAGGTTTTCTGATGAAAAAATTATTTTGCCCTTTATAATTTTATTATACCCATAGATGTTAAATTAGCTAAACCAGATAATAATAAGGGAAGACAGCTTCAAACAAAGGTCCATCTTCATCTAAGTCCCCTTGCCAAACAAGTATCTGAGAGGTTCATATTAACATAATGTATGGTACTCTTGCTTTCTAGTTTAAAACTGTCAAATCTTTGAGTGTCCACAAAAAAAATTATATGAGCAAATGCACCAAATCTTGAGTTCGGTATTTGGTGATACGGCTGACCTTTGAATGCAGCAATCATAAAAAGACAGATGTAGATCAAAAAACAATGATGATGGCATTTTCTTACCAGACCATGCAGCAATGTAAATGCAATCAAAGCTAGAACACTCCCACCAACAATATAGCTAAAAGAGATTAAGACCTATAATGCCTTTCAATAATTTTAAACCGAGATAAGAATATACTGACATAACAGCTCTCCGCTATAACCATATACTACCAAAATCATAAAGTACATAAAATTCTAATAAGTCATACTCCCAAGAAATACTCATTGGTAGTGTATGACGATATTTTAGAGAATAAACAAAAAATTAAATAAGGGATTGAATTCCTAATTGCTGCATCTCCCTCAACCTCCATGTAGGGTATACTTCACCTTCTGTCATTTCTCCAGAATCCATCTGTTGCATTGCCCATGCATAATATACAGTGTGGATATCATCCTGTCAATGTCAATTTGTTAAATTAATAAACCTTTAAATTAATCAAAGCTTTCTCCACCACAATGTTGCTTTAGTTGTTAATATCAATACAGATCTCTTGATGGCATCCCGTATTTTTACCTTTCCACCCTCAGTGATTTTACCACTTCTGTCTCTCACACAAAAAGTTTGTTGTGTCTGGAACTAGAGTATAAAAGAAAATAAGTGAATAAAGACCATCAGTTAACACATTCCCAAAAAGTCGATATAAATGTTTGAAACTTGCAGCAAATGACTAGAAAAAGGCAAAATTGAAAGATCAAATAATTGCATTCAAGGAAAATACTCACAGCAATAATAATGATTGGCGTATTACCCATTAGTTTGGTTTCTTTGACTTCCACATCAGAAATGTGTAAAATCTGTTGTGAGACAAATCAGTTAGAATCACATATGTTAAAAAACTAACTTTTGTTATACTAAACAAGACAGCTCTAAAACAAGGCTAGAATAATTTCACATCCAACAACTTCCACTAAATTTCTGACCCTAATGCATAAAATATTCCACTTTAATTCACATATGTGATATAAACAGATAAATCACTAAAACAAATGCAATACGGTACAGGTAAAATATGTGAATTCATTTTAAATAAACTGTAAACAATCCTTACCAACAAACAAATGCAACAATCAAAATGAATACCTCATTATCCTCAAAATATTTAGCAATATGAATTCATCTTCCTCACCTTCACCATACAGGTTCTTGTCGTCTTCGAATTTTTCACATTTTTATTAAAAACAAATTATCCTCGAGAGTTTGAATCCTTTCATCTTTGAAATTTTCACATTATCTTTAGAAAAAATAAATTAAGCTATGTATAGCCCCAATCTTACCCAATCATTATATATGTCATGCCATATATTGTATAAGAGTGAGCCGCAAGAAGTTCTCAACTTTCATATCCTGCAACATGTGTAAAGACCAAAATGGAATTCTCCATTAACCCTCCATGATATTTTTGAACAAAAAAATTTGATATTGTTTTTCCACTCTATCTAGATTCTGGATAGACTTCATTCTCAGAGAGAGGCCTCGTGTTAGAAAGCCTAGACTTGAATTGGAAAAAACTAAGTATAGTCCAGTGTTCCATGGGGACACATCCCACCCCCCCACCCTAAATCCCCACGTTTTTGGGACGGGGATTTCCCCGAGACATGGGGACAGATCGGGGACGTCCCCCCACCGTACCTCCACCACCGTCAGTTCGTCGGGAATGTCGGGATGCCCAAGTGTCCTGTTGTGACCTTTTTCACACATCACCCCATCAAGATGGGGACCCCCTAAATTTTGTTCCATTCTGGTCTTTTGGCTTTGGTTCGCTCTCTCTCTGGTCTCTGGTCCTTCTGGGGATGTCCTGTCGTTTGACCCAGGTTAAAGTATTGTTCAAATCTGTGAAATTAGGGTTTCCCGCCATCCAGGCTTTTAAGGGTCAAACCGAGTCACGAAATTGAAATCTAAGCTTAGTACAGCAGTCAGAAGACTTCCAACAGAGTCCCCCTAAATTTTCACTGTATTCCGACAACTTACTATTTTTAGTAAGTATTCAATTTGGGACTATTTTATTGAGATTTTGGAATTCTGTCAGTTCCACTGCATCCGGGTAACATCAAGCTGCCTACACGTAAATTTTGAGCCAGATCAGACGACTTGCTATTTTTGGCAGTTCAGGCTTCAAGAGCCATTTTCAGGGTTTCCACATGAGCTTTTCAGATGCATGTCTGGAGAATCCTTTTGGGTTTTCCAGAACCTTCGCAGTGATGTAACATGCAAACCGAGACGACCACTTTCAGAAGTCAGCCTTCGGAGGCTATTTTTGGGGTTCGCATGCAGTGTCTTTTCAACGCATGTCGGGTTTTTCCTTCTGGTTTTTTCAAGAGCTTTGCAACAATGTGACATGCAAGCGGAGAAGATCGAGTTTTGAGGACTTACTATTTTTAGCCAGTGCATGCATGCAGACCAGTTTTCTGGGTTTTTCTGGGTTTTTTGAGATCCCGCAGGCAATATGACATGCAAAACCATCCGGCAGTGGATGAGTCACTTTTCAGACAGTTTCTATTTTTAGCAGGTACACTCTGGCAGCCGCCCAACACTCCAGTTCAGCAAGCAGAACGACATGCAGAAGGAACGAAGTCAAACGGAGACCGTTCGGGATACATACAAGTCAAATTAGGGTTCCCACTTTTATAGGGGGTGAAGTCCGAAAATAGCCGAAACGAAGCACCCCACCAATGTCGGCACACTTCAAGGTACCTGCTGGCAAAATTTGAGCGAAATCGGAGAACTTACTATTTTTAGTAAGTCAGGGCACGGCTATAAATAGCAGGTCTGCACCCGAGGTTGGCATCAGAGTGACACTCAAGCTATCAAGATCAAGCATTGCAACTTTCAGGCAAAACGGAGCTACTGAAGTCAGAAAGTCAAAACTTACTATAAATAGCAGGTGGCTATAAATAGCAGGTCAGGGCAGAGGACTGGAAAAACAGGTTCACAAGGTGAAGAAGATCATATGATGAAATTTTCAGGCAAAACAGAGCCTTAGAGGGTGAAAATTCTACTAAGGCAAAAACGAAAGTTCAACTAAGGAAATGCGCCCAAGGGATCAAGAGGCTAAAAACGCCTAAGGCATAATTGAAAGTCCAACATGAGAAATGTGCCCAAGTTGAAAGCTTGGCCTAGTAAATACGCCCACCTTGCAAGAGTTTTAATTCTAAGGCAAAAATGGAAGTAAGACCCCTAATATGCGCCTAAGGAACAAGAGGTTAAGTAAAAGCGGCTAAGTATGGAATTGAAAGCCCACCTAGCAAAAGGCGCCCTCAAATGGAAGCTCATACCTCAAAATGCGCCCAAGGGGTTAAGTAAAAGGAAAACGCCTAAGGCAAAAACAAAAGCTTCAAGGTCAAAATGCGCCCTCACATGAAAATGTAGCCTATGAAATGCGCCCAGCCAAGATGATTTTATAAAAAAATTTCTAAGGCATGAAACAAAAGTTGCCTAGTAGAAATGTGCCCAAGGTTATAGAGGTGTTTGAAAATTGTCTAAGGCATTTTGAATGAAAGCACATCACCTCATTTGCGCCCACCTTGTGATGAGGCCTTGAAAACGCCTAAGTGTTTGAAAATAAAAGCTAGCACACATATTTGCGCCCCCAAGGTAAAAGGAAAATCAAGTTAGAAGCCTTGAAATTTTCTAAGGCAAGGAAATAAAAGTTGGAGGGGCTAGATGCACCCATGATGAAGATTAAAAGCTCATGTGTCTAAATGCGCCCAAGGGGTCAAGAGGGTGGAGAAATAATGCTAAGGCATGGAAATTTTTTAAATTTGAATAAAATAAAGTGCCAAGGAAAGAAATCCGCCCTTTAAGTGTTGAGAGGTTGGGAAAATAAACTAAGGCGTGGGAATTTAAATGTGGACTCCACACAAAAAAATATACGCCTAAGGGAGGATTCAAATTTATTTCTAAGTATGTGGGCGAGGGGTGTATAAGAAAAATAATACCAAGAGGTCAAGTACGCCAGAGTTAGAAAATGTCAAGAATTAATTTCATTTTTTTTTTCTAAGTGGAATAAATATTTCACCAGAGAAAATACGCCCTTGGCATGGAAGGATGATTTGATGAACTTTAAAATTTTCCAAAGGCAGTTGAAGGTTGACGAATATTTTTCAAGGGGAAGATTTAATATTGATGAATATTTTCCATGGGTCAAATGGAAAATTAAATGAACCTCTTTAAACGGCACCCGTGAATTGACAAAATTTTAAAATTAATTTCTTAAGGGAAATTTTAATATTTTCAGAGGAATTTCGTTTTGCCTAGATTATTTTCCTAACGGAAATTAAATCTCAGAGGATGAATTATTTCGAGCAGGCAAATAATTTTTAATCACCCGGAGTTGAACATTTTAATGAGAGAATTTAAAATGTCTTAAGGCAAATTTTATGAAATCGAGGATTTAAATGACAGACATTTTAAAAGTTGAAAATAAATTTACAACTCCCACGAAATTTTTCGAGTTGAATTTATTTAAACACTGCGAGATTTTAAAATGGAATTTTAAATCAAGTCAGGTGATTTTTTTTCCTCGCGAGTTGTTTAAATCGCCAAGAGTTAACTGGCAGACTAAGAGGAAGAATTCGAATTTTTACAAGGAAGGAATCATTATTAATGGCAACTGCCATAATGACCGGCTGACGACTAGCCCACTACTACACTTGAATTAGAAGATTCCGAACGAAGAGAGTGGAAAATTGATGAAGGTGCTAAAAATAGCCCCAGCAATACTTAGCAGGATTCTCCGAGAAGAATTATTTAAACAATCTCTTCTCTCATTTCTCCTCACCTTTTTTTTTGAAGTTGAAGTTGCTGAAGAAGTTCTTGAAATATTTTTGAAGTTGTTGAGGAGAGAATTTCTTTGAAAGTTTATTTTATTTCGGAGTGTTGAGTTGTAGAAATTTATATTGTGCTGGGGATTTATTTCGAAATTGCTGAGTATTGAAGTTGCACGAAAGTTGAAGCTTGCTGCAGATTTTACTTATTCGAGTTGCTAAAAGTTGAAAGTTGCTGAGGTTGACGAAGTCGAGACAAAGGATTTAATTCATTTTGTGCTGAGAAAATATCCACATTGCTGAAAGTTGGTAGTTGGCTGCAATTTTCTTCGCCAGTCGGAAGTGCAGTCGTTGAAAGCTTCTTTATAAGCTTGAAGTTTTTTATACAGTACGAAGTTTGGAGTTAGTAATTTATGCTGAGAGTTTTTATTTTCAAAAAGCTAACTCCACGTTCGCAGCCGTCTCGGAGGTTACTTCATTTTATTTAAAAAATCTGCAACCTAGCTTATTGCTATTCTATTTTATTTTGCAGATGGCCGGAGCAAAGGATGTTGCAAGAACAAGCAGAGCCGCAGGCAGAGCTGCAAACACTGAAGCAGGCAAGGCTAGCTCATCCCGGCAGGCAATGATTAAAAGGCTCGCTAAGCCATTTCTCCCAAAGTCAGCAATAGTTTCAAAGTTGGCGGGATTAAATGACACCAACCTTGGTTCATTTAATCTAAATGCACTCAAATCGAGGATGTTCGGGCTAGGGGGCCATCAACCATCAGTCACGGCACATAATATAATGAAGAGTGGAATCTACGCAGCTGCTGGTTTTCCGCCAGCAATTCAATGTCCGGAGCTAATTATGGAGTGCGCCAATCACTACAAGCCAGAAGTAGGACGATTGTCTCTCCGGATGGTAAACTGCTCGCCAACTTCACACCGGATGCCATCGGAGAGGCATTTGGGATTCCGACTGTTGATGGCTTGAAAAGTAGACTGCCTCCATTCTTCTCAGCTGCGAAGTCACTTGTCCTAGATGACTTTGAGAATGTCTCCACGTTCTCTAGTATAATTCAGCATACCCAGGACGCCTTAGTGACATGGAGGAAATCTTACACCAGATACGGACAGACGGTAGCAGTCTTGGAGTTCCAGCTCAACCATATTCCACCGATCTCTGCACAGGAGGTTGAAGCAATATTGGCCCGGTTGATCGAGTTTGCTATCCGAGAGAAGGCCAGTGGGAACGCTCTCATAGATGAGGATCTTCTTGATGGTGGTAGTGGGCATTAATTGCTCATTATGATTCCTGCAGGGGAGTGGAGAATATTCTGTGCATTCATTGCCCACTCCTCTCTGTGGCGGTTTTTAGGGCAGAAACCCTAATCAGGGCATAGGTGGCTCGATCTGAGCCCTTCATTGTAATTCGATCTAAACCGTCCACTGAATTGGACTTATTATAAAAGGGGCATCCCCCCTCATTTGTAAGATAATTAGATAGAGATTAGAATTGGAATTGGATCAGAGCTAGAGAGTAGAAGGCATATAGCATTTAGCTTAGAAGTTAGCTTTAGATTGAGGAGGGAAGAAAACTTTCCTTTGAAAGTTTTGTAAAAGGTTGTTGTGAACACTTTTCATAATACAAAGAGTTTCATTGCTTGGTGATTTCTTCTTTGTTATGAGTAGCTAGCAAGGCCATTTCGTCTTTCCAATTCAAGGTAGATAGAGTAAAATAGATTTTTATTTCATGCAAGTAGTTGTTAGCTGTGGAATGTGGTGTTTCATTTGAGCAAGTCTTCTCGTCCATACCACTAGCGGACTGGCTGACGGTGAGTTCGCCTTGCGTGGTCAACTGGAGTAATAGCGCTTAACTTCGATTGTGACTCATATGTCCATATGCATCGTTGTGATGGTATGAACATGTTGTGTCATGGTTTGAATATTTTCTCATCCTTTGAAGATTGCACCAACTTTGTGGAAGTTGTCCGGAGGGAGGCAAAGCGGAGTCTGGTTTGAAGATTGTTCGAATTGATCTTTACATTCCACCCTTTAGGAGTAGATTGTAGAATTCCTATCCCTATCCCCTTTAAATTCTGCATTTTCCGAGTCAGTCTAGATACCAGAACAATATTGCCAAATCATTCATGTCCTAATTGCTTCACAGAATCGAACAACTACGTAAGTCCCCTTGAAATAACCAGCAAAACACATCAACCAACTGAGTCTATTCGCGATAAAAGGAACCTTGGAGTCGAACACATGAACTTTCAAGCAATCTTAGCATGTGGGACACTTTGATCAAGAGAGAATAGAGTGACCGTTGGACACCTTTATTCTATGCTGGCGTTGTCATAAAAAGCACGTCAACATGTCCCTCTAAGCGTGATGCCCAAGCGTTTCCCAACCTAGGCATCCCAAAAAGTTCATTTAAAAAATTTTAAAAAAACTTTTTTTATTGATGTGTGTGCCTAGCCCAACCTAGGCATCCCAAAAAGTTCATTAAAAATAAAACATTTTTTTATTGATGTGTGTGCCTAGGGACAAGCCCTAATGGCAAGTGGGCCCCCTCCATGCCCTCTAACCTTTACAAAACACTCCCAAATCCTCATTTTTTCCTTACATTTGGTTTTCTATGTTTTCCAACAGCTAGGTGAAGAGGAGAGAAAAGAGTGAATAATGATTAAAAAAATTTAATCACAATTCCATAAACATGGCTGCAAATGCATATTCATAATTTCATTTCAATGTTCATTATTCATTTTGTCATCAAAATTCAAAATCAAAATTTAAATTTTATTTTGAAATTTGTTAAACTGGGCTGAAACCAGGCACTTACAAATTTACATTGTTTATTGCAGTGTCACAATAAAATAAAAATATACCAATCATGCCCTTCACAAACAATTGATAGAACAATCCCATCTATTACATCCCAGTTGAGGGCAAACTGGAACATAACCAGTTATTTTTTACTGAACCGTTCCTCTTTGTTAATTAGTTTGACAACATAACGTGCAATCTTTTAAGGCTTGAGGAAAACTTCAATAATAAATCCCACCTGAATATACACACCAATCAAGCATGTCTTTATTAATTCATGCTCATATATATATTTATATATATAAAGAACATCATAATTCCTATTCAATTACCCATTCTCAAAAAGGTTCTGTATTATATAATGTCTATGATGAATGCTTGATCAATGTTATCATATGAATATTTGAAATTTCCTTGTATTTTAAATCCCACCTGAATATACACACCAATCAAGCATGTCTTTATTAACTCATGCTCATATATATATTTATATCTATAAAGAACATCATAATTCCTATTCAATTACCCATTCTCAACAAGGTTCTGTATTATATACTGTCTATGATGAATGCTTGATCAATGTTATCATATGAATATTTGAAATTTCCTTGTATTTTAAACTTTTCCCTATTTTTTAATAGTTGTCCTCTGCCATCCCCTAAAAAGTGGCCGAAAAAAATCCAATACCAGAAACACGCCCCCTGCTATCACCGTCCCAAAAACTTGGGGGAGCATAGCATTTTAGCATTATTTAATATTTAGCAGTTACACAAAAAAAAACACATGTTCCCTAGGGATGCATTCCTTTCTTTTTGGACAAATTCCCATACTATAGGCATTCCAAGGACACCTCAAAAATACCCCCTTGCAGCCCCCTATCTATCATTTTTCTTAGGAGACATTTCACAAATGGCTCAAAAACAGCAACTGTGCACACCAACCATCCCAATGTTAAAAAGGTCTGAAAATACTTATTAGAGGTCTAATTTTTTTATTTAAAAAAAAAAAATTGTCTTGTTGTAGGCCCCCACAATACTCAACCCTAAATGAATAAGAGATAGCTCACTCTTCCATTTCAAACCCCTTTTCAAATGCCAAATAGAAAAAGCATTGTGAAGAGCAAGGTGCAACTTGAGTTAAGAAAACTAGGGCAACTTGAGTTAAGAAAACTAGGGCAACAAGATGCAGCATGTGACAAGTGTGCACTGCAGAGAAGTAGAGCAGTAGCAAAGGTAAGTGTATATTTCTTCTTTTTTATTTCTTTCCAAAGTTTCAAGAAAAATATTCTTCATTTTTCTTTCTAATTCCAGCTTGCACTTGCATTCTTTTTTCACAAAACAACATGGACAGCAGCAGTAATATTAATGAAAATGAAACAGAAGAAGAAAAATGAGTTCCAAGCTCAGATGAGAGTTCATCAGGGAGCGCGAGTGTTGTGGGTAAAGGAGAATGGCCACATAACCCATTTGAGTGCCCTTCCACCATCTTGAAGCCTTGTGGAAAGGGCCCTTTCAAACCCTCTAAACCTCTACTTTAATTTTTGACAGCTCTAGACAAAGACAAAAAAAAATCAGAGAAGTAGAATATGGTTGTCATATTTGATATAAAAAAATTTGGAGGGAGCTAGAGCTACATTAGGGTATATAGTCACCTCTTGGGCATTACAAGACAAGGGGTTAAGGTTTGTCCAAATATAAAGGCAGATGGAAAAGCAAAGGTTAAAAGATTGTTTAAGGAGCTATAAAGCAACATCTAAGGGCATGCTGATCCCAGTAATGTTTGCACAATCAGCTATGTCATCAATGGTTGCTAGTGTTACCAATGATGTTTCTACAATACAAAAGGAAAGTGAATGAATGTAGTAGTGAGAGGGTAGACAATTGCAAATATATTCAATAAGTAGGCACAAGAAGTGGCAAAATCTTCCATTGCCAAAATTTTCTTTGCCTGTGCCATCCCATTTCATGCATGATGCTCTTATTTCAAACAAATGTCCAAAAATGCATTTTTTGTTGGTCCCTCATTTACCCCCTTGGAGAACATAGACTATGCATTTCCCTTCTCGATCAAAAAACTATTCTAAAGTGAATCTGGTGATGTAGAACATGAGATAGACTTGGATGAGGACACATTGCTCTATTGTCATAATGGCTGGACCAACATAAGACATCAACCACTCATCAACATCATAGTCACATGCGCAACTAACTCTTAGTTTCTTAGAGTTGTTGATTGTTCAAGGATCGCAAAGGCGCAAACTTCCAATTTTGAAAGAGAGACCATAGAGGAGTTGTACAAATGGTCACCAATTTGGTATGTGTGCAAATTAGTTGTCATCATGGCTGAGAGTGTACTTACAAGCACATCTTGTGAACCCCATGTGTTCATGGGTTGCACAACGCATTGAAATAGATAGGGAGGATAGATCGAGTGAAACAAGTAGTGATAGAAGCTTGAAATATTCAAATGTTAATTTGCAAACACCACGCCTCACTTGCTCTCTTCAAGACTCTTTTGAGGAAGGAATTCCTCAAACCTATGGAGACTAGATCTACTAGTTATTTCTTTTTGTTAAGAGAGGATGCTTGAGATGCAAGAGGCTCTACAATTGGTGATGATTAATATAGAGCAAGGTAGATGGCCTAATGCAAATACTACTAAAGGAAAAGGTGTGAAACAAAAGATCCTTGATGATAATTGGTAGTCCACTATGAGGTAAGGAAATTCTGATTTTTTATTAGATTATTAATTTATTAATGTTTGTAACTTGATAATCTTAATTCGATTTTGTATTAGCATTCACTCTTTGTCATTTGAGTCTTATTCTTTTTGAAAATTTTGGTTTGTAAATATGTTTGCAACTTCATCTCACCTATAGTAGATATCATTAGATATGTTGATACAAACTCTACTAGTCTTAGAGATTACGAGACAATTGACAGCATACTTGGGGAGATGAGGCAAGCAATTTGTGATAGGTATCCCAATTGAGATTATATGAACAGCATATGAAACCCATTGTGACATAGTAGTGGAATACTATGAACCCCCTGCTTCATATGGCAGTCTTTGCTCTAAATCCTAAATGGTATGCACCAAAGTCTAGGAGGCTACCTCCTCCTAATGATGAAGAGACAAAAAAACTAAAAAGAGTTAATGAAGGCCTTCAAGAGATGTATTCAAGTGAGAAGTCGACTTTAGTTTACAAATAGTAGCTTGCCTTTGCTAATCTTTGTGGTCAAACATTCAACAAACTAGAGGTTAAGGTAGATAGAGCTACATTACCACAATACCAACCCTATTGGATGGTGGAAAGGATACACAAGAGTAGAAAATGCTTGATACTTGCCTCTCTTCACAAGTTCTCAGTTCCTTTGTTACAAAGGAATTGGTTCACATATAGTCTCCTCCACTCTATCAAGAAGAATTGGCTTACCTCTAGACAAGCCAAAGAAGTTGATGTCCATGCATAGTGCCTTGTGACTTTGGGATCAACAAATTTGGGTTTTATAGTGGGATGTTGATCTGAAAACCACTCAAATTGATGAAGAATTGGCTTACCTGCACTCTATCAAGAGGAATTGGCTTACCTCTAGACAAGCCAAAAAAGTTGGTGTCCATGCATAGTGCCTTGTGACTTTAAGATCAACAAACTCTAGCTTTATAGTGGGATGTTGATCTGAAAAACCCCACTCAAATTGATGAAGAGGCACAAGAGGGATTGTTTAGGGTTGAGTTGGATGAGGCAGCCCCTCATAGTGACAATGGCTCAAACTCAAACTCCAACTTTAATGCAATGTTAGCAAATGCCAATTAGGGGCAGCACCATATTATCTATGCTTTTCATTTTGTAGTTGAAACTTGCAACCTTTTGGCATTTAGTTGTAATTTCTGTATAATATATATGCACATTGAAAAGGAAAGCAACTAAATTTTCTTAATTTGTTTCTCAACAATCAAGTAAGTTATGTTGTAGCTTCGGGCTACATACTTCCACCATGCTTGTTGAACAATAAATTTCATATAGCCTAACGGCTATTTATTTATTGCTTTTATTAAAGTGAAGGGGCGCTTCACTTGGCAACATATTATAATTCATTTGGGCCGACTCACCTTGTAATTCGCATTTCATTCATTCATATTCGCACTCCTAGAAGAAGTTCGCACTTGAGCAATAGATCATCATTTTGATACAGCAGTTCGATTTCAAGGAGAAACATATTCATTTTGTATCTTCGCATCTAGGAGAGTTGTTATTATTCATTGTATCAAATTCGGCATTGTGTTGTGCCTAAGTTGTAAGCAGATTTCTGCTCTTATTTATTGAATATATAAGCGATATATTTGCTGGATTTTTCTCCCTCGAGGAGGGTTTTCCCAAGGTACCTTGTGGTGTTCATTGTCTTATGTGTTGCAATTTCTGATTGCTTTCATTTCCAGGGAAACCCGGGGACGCGTCCCCCCCCCCAAAATGCCCCGTACCCGTTTCCGGGACGTACCGGGTACCGGGGGACGGCAAGGGACCGTCCCTCTTGACCGTCCCTCTTTTTTCAAAAAACTTAGGAAACGTGTCGGGGACGGGGGGACGGCGTTGACTAGAAGAGGGACGGCTGACCGTCCCCGGGGACGGCCAAGGGACGGCTGAGCCGTCCCTCGACCGCCCAGGGGACGGCCGGCCGTCCCCCGCGCTTTAGACACTTATAACTTTAAAAAAAAGTCACAATTTTAAATAAATTTCGGCCAAGCATACGTGGCATGTGTGGGCCCCATTTATTTTGACTCTCTTATGAAAGGAAAAAGGCCTCTCTAACCTCATTATGTGCATTTTGTTTGTTTGAGCAGCCAAGGGTTTGAGAGCAAAAGAAGTTGCAGCCATTGAAGGAAAAGGAGCAGCAGCTTGAAGGAGAAAAGGAGGTTGAAATAGTGTTGAAGGGAGTGTAAATCCACTAAAGAGGTATGCATTTACTTTCCCTATTTTATTTTTTTCATTTTTTTGCAAAATATGAAGCATACATTGTCTGATTTTTTATTTTTTTTTGCATTTTCAGTTTAAACTTGCATTCTAAAAACAAAAAACATGAGCAGCAGTGAGAATGCAAGTGATAGTGAAGTTGAAATGCAAATTAGAAGGTAAAGTGTTGGGGGTGGTAGTAGAACTAGAGAGCAAAGAAGTGAAAAAATCCCAATCCAATGCCATCCTTCATCAACCAATACCAAAACTATGGAAGACTATGCAAGACACCCATTAAACCCAAAAAAACCATTCCTTCGATATGTTACACCCGTGGGTGAAAGACAAAAAAATTCAGGGGGGAGTAGGGTTTGGTTTTGCCATATTTGTGAAAAAGACTTTAGGGGCAGCTACACAAGAACTAGGTCTCATTTTTTGGGTGAGGTGGGCCATGGAGTTAGAATGTGTCCTTCATTGACATATGCCCTATTTTTAGAATGCCAACAAATTCAAATAGAGTGTGATGGTGGGGTTCAAGGTGGGTCTCCTTCTTTCCCAAGTGCACAATCATCCATGCCTACTCCTAGTCCTTCCACGGTTGGTAGTAGTGGAGTTCTCTTAAGAGCAAAGAGGAAGGTGAGTGGTAGTGGTAGTGAAAAGGCAACCTCAGTTGAGTCCCTATTTAATAACCAAGCACGAGAGAGTACTGAATCCGCCATTGCCAAATTCTTTTTGGCACATGCCATTCCATTTCATGTGGCCCGTTCCTCTTATTTTAAACAAATGGTGAGAGAAATAACCACAGTTGGTCCTTCATTCATACCCCCTGGAGATCATAAGCTACGCACCACCCTCCTAGACAAAGAGTACTCCAAAGTTAATGTGTTAATGGAGGACATAAGGCAAACGTGGATGAGGACGGGGTGCTCTATAGTGATGGATGGGTGGACTAATTGTAGACGTCGGCCACTCATCAATGTCATAGTCACATGCCCTGCTGGTTCTTATTTTCTTAGAGCCATAGATTGTTCGGGGAAACGTAAGGATGCAGAATTTCAGTTTTCCATTTTGAGAGATGCTATAGAGGAGGTTGGGGCTGCAAATGTGGTGCAAGTGATCACCGATTCTGCACGTGTGTGCAAATCGGCTGGGTTGATGGTGGAGGGTCAGTACAGGCACATATTTTGGACCCCATGTTGTGTTCATGCATTGAACAATGCATTGAAAGACATAGGGAAGTTGGATTGGGTGAAGAAAATAGTGGCAGAAGCTAGAGATATTCAAATGTTTATTTGCAATCACCACACCTCACTTGCTCTCTTCAGAACATTTTCAAAGAAGGAATTTCTCAAACCTGTTGAGACAAGGTATGCCACTCACTTCATTTTGTTTCACTTTCAATTTGTATTCATAATCTGATTTTGTTTTAAATTTTTAATTTTTAATGAATCAATGAATGAACATTGAATGTAGATATGCCACATACTTCATCTTGTTAAAGAGGATGGTAGAGGTGTATGAGCCTCTACAAGCAATGATGGTCAATGCAGAGTGGGCTAGATGGCCTAATGCAAGTTCTACGGACGGAAAGAATGTCAAACAAAAGATCCTCGATGACGATTGGTGGGCCAATGTGAGGTAAGACATTAGATGGCTGATTTTCATATTAAATTTCTGATTTTAATATTTTAATTTTATTGTCCAATGTTCCAATTTTTGAAGTTTCTAACATGTCAATTAACTTGTCAACTAATTATTTTGAACTTTTTGTTTGCATTTTGCAGATATATTTGCTCCTTCATCTCCCCTATTGTAGATGTCATCAGATATGCTGATACAGACTCTCCTAGTCTTGGAGAGATTTATGAGACATTTGACAGTATGCTTGGGAAGATCAAGCAAGTTATTTCGGCAAAGGACCCCACTTTGGATTTATATGAGCAACACATTGGGCCCATTGTGACTCGAAGGTGGAATATAATGAACACCCCGCTTCACATGGCTGCCTTTGCTCTAAATCCAAAATGGTATGCACCAAGGCCTGGTAGGGTGCCTCCATGTGATGATAGTGAGGTTTTAGATGGGTTCACACGGGCCATTGAAAAGATTTATCCAGCAGAGCAGGCTTCACTAGTTCGGTCACAATTCCTAGACTTTGCAAATCTTTCGGGCCCAAACTTGAGTAAACCACAAGCGAGGTTGGATAGAGCTATATTAGCTCAATCAAACCCTATTGGATGGTGGACCTATCATGGGAGGGATACACCGCAGTTGAAGACACTTGCTACTCGCCTTCTTGCACAGGTTGCTAGTTCCTCTGCTACAGAGAGGAATTGGTCCACGTATAGCTTTATCCACTCACTCAAGAGGAATAGACTTACCTCTAGACGAGCGGAGAAGCTAGTGGCCGTTCATAGTGCTCTTCGGCTTCAGGATCGGCAGACTCCAGAGTATCAACAGACTCCAGCTCTACGGTGGGATATTGATCCCGAGGATGTGGCCCAAGTAGATGAGGAGGAGACAGTTGAGGGTTTGGTTGGGGTTCCGTTGGTTGAGGAGGAGCATCACAGTGGCAGTGACTTAGAGGATGACTCTGATTTTGATGTGGTTATGAGGGATGATTAGGGACAGCAGTGCTCTTTGACTTTGTTTATTCAGTATTCTGTATTCATTACTGACATTGTATTTTGATTTTCATAGCAAACTTGAAAACTATATGGCAGCAATGTAGCCTTTGGGCATTTTGATATAAGTTTATAAATTATAACTTGGAGGTTGTTTCATGATTCGTGTATGTTAATTTTGAATGCGTATTGAGTATTGGCATAATGTTGGACACAAATGTTATATGTTAGTGTTCTATAATGTGTATTATGCATGCCTTATCCATGTTATCATATGAATATTTAAAATTTCCCTATATTTTTATATAGCCGTCCCCTGCCGTCCCTAATTTTGGCCTCAAAAATCGGAAACTTGGGGACTCGTCCCGCCATCCCCTGCCGTCCCCGTCCCGGAAACTTGGGGTAACCTTGTTCATTTCTGATCTTAAAACTAGCATGGTATCAATGCGGGCGGGTTTAGATCTGATCAAATTTGTCTAAGCAGATTCAAATGCAGACCTTGAGACGAACTTCATCATATTTGCTGCGAGCAGTATACAGATAGTTTCGAAGGCTTCTGAGGTTGTCAATCTTTGACATGTTAACAGGCACGGGTAATGCTGTTGAGTTTGTGTAAGTGCCATGGAAAGAATGTGATGGAGTTGGACTGTGTGAGGGTGTGAACTTCAAAATTCACTTCATTTTGTTGGTCATGGGCTGAGATGAGTTGAAATATATTGAAGTCCTAAAGTTACTGTATGCCTTAGAGTGTGGGAGTTGCCTTGTTCATTTGAGCCGTATATACTCACTATGCCATGATGATTGTTTTATGTATTATTTATGTGCCGTAAGTGTTGACAGTGTACATTGCTTTTAAATCTGAGTCTAATCGTTTGTAGAAGCAGTGTTAAGTCAAGTTTGTCGTGATACTATATGTTTTCTAAGTCTGGTGTCATGCTGTATATGGAGGTGTTGTGAGAGATGTCTTTGCACGAGTTGTTAGCATCAAAGTTTTATTTCTGAGTTTACTTCTGTGAAGAATCATGTGAAGAAGATCTGAAAAATTATTGAGAGATAATGAGCAGATCCCAGGAAAGATAAGTGCACACCTGAAAAGCGTCTAAGTACAGCACTTAAGGAGATTCTAATTTCAATGAGATAAGTATTTCATGTTGAATAATGTTCATGAATTTTTATGTAGTTATTAATTCATGCTATAACATTGGGATAGTGAATCATGTATGCTTCTAGCATAGAGAGGAAGAGCTTGAGGTATCCTGTGAGGAAATCATACCGACTGGAGAAATGATCAAGCAAGAAGTCATAGCTTGCAGCCATGGGACTGAGTTGGTGGTTGGAGACATCCTCAAAGATGGAGAATCTATTCAGGCGTCTTTGTGATTAGTTCTTCGAAGAGGAGGAATTAACATTCAGAGGGAGTTTTGCAACTCGCTGAGAAGAAGTGAAGGTTGCAATGTTGCAAGGCTAGGTGCTAAATCCTTGAAAGACCTCTTCAGCAGTTGAGATCAGAATTGCTCAAGTCAATCACTTGGATTTAACATTGGTAACTCCGCAAACCCATTCAAAATAGAGTGATTTGGGATGAGGTCGAAGAGGACAGCCTTGAATCTCTACAGAGATGTGCGTTGGAAACCATTTCTCTAAGGCAAGTGTTGTAGGCAATCTTGGACAAGGAGGTCAGAGGTTGATGCAAGTACTTGGAGATTTAAAGGGAGTCTACTGAACCAGAAGAGGATGGTGATCCAGTTAAGCCTTTGGAACCAACTGATGGTTTTGAGATTCATGGGAAGGAGTCTCATGTTTGCAGATTGAAGAAGGCTTTGTATGACCTTAAGCAAGCTCCTCGTGCTTGGTATGAGAGGATTGATTGATACCTGCTGAGCTTGGGCTTCTCCAAGAATGATGCTGATTCAAACCTGTACTTCAAGGTAATTGATGGCGAAGCATTGATCTTGGTCCTCTATGTTGATGGTCTATTTCTTACTGGAGAAGAACACCTCATTATCAAATACATGGAGTTGGCTTCTGAATTTGAAATGAAGGATCTTAAGTACATTACTTCCTTGGTTTAGAAGTATGGCAGAGGCCTAATGAGATCATTCTAAGTCAAGGGAAGTATACAATAGACATCTTGAAGAGATTTGGTATGATGGGAAGGAGTCTCATGTTTGCAGATTGAAGAAGGCTTTGTATGGCCTTACGCAGGCTCCTCGTGCTTGGTATGAGAGGATTGATCGATACCTGCTGAGCTTGGGCTTCTCCAAGAATGATGTTGATTCAAACCTGTGCTTCAAGGTAACTGATGGAGAAGCATTGATCTTGGTCCTCTATGTTGATGGTCTATTTTTTACTGGAGAAGAACACCTCATTATCAAATGCAAGGAGTTGGCTTTTGAATTTGAAATGAAGGATCTTAAGTACATTACTTCCTTGGTTTAGAAGTATGGCAGAGGCCTAATGAGATCATTCTAAGTCAAGGGAAGTATACAATAGACATCTTGAAGAGATTTGGTATGATGGATTACAAATCCATGTCTACACCTATGGAAACAAATTTTCAAAAGTTAAAGGAGGCTACTAATTCAGATCTGGTGGATCCTACTATGTACTAGCAGTTGATTGGATCATTGATGTATCTAGTCAATATTAGACCAGATATTTGCTATGCAGTGAGTGCACTTAGTCAGTTCATGTGTGAGCCAAGGCAAATATACCTAGTTGCAGCAAAGCATATCTTGAGATACTTGCGTGGCATAGTTGGGTATGGCTTGAGATATTCTTCTAGTGTAGACTTGAAGCTGCATAGTTATATTGATTCTAATTGGGCAAGGTGTGTTGTTGATCGAAAAAGCACCTCTAGATGTTGTTTCAGTTTGGGGTCTGCGATGATCTCCTGGTGTAGCAGGAAGCAGTCTTCAATGGCACTGAGCACCACAAAGGCCAAGTACATTGCAGCATGTGTGGCAACTCGAGAAGCAGTGTGGCTTCAAAAGCTCCTTGCAAGATTGTTTGGACAATCATTAGAGCCCACCGTCATTCATTGTCATTGTGATAATCAAAGTTGTGTGAAGCTTTATGTCAATCCAGTGTTTCATGACAAAACCAAACATGTTGAGATCAAATAGCATTATATCAAAGATATGGTATTGAGAAAAGCTATCCAATTGAGATATGTTAGCACTGATGAGCAGACGGCTGATATTCTCACCAAGCCTCTCTCCAGAGTAAAGTTTGTATACTTCTGAGACAAGCTTGGTATTGTGGAGAATGAAGCCCTAGCTGAGAGGGAGACTCAACTTCAATGATCTTTTGTGATTTGCTTTAATGCATTTTTCTCTGTGAGAGAAATTTGAGGTGTAAACCCTTGTTTAATGCATCTTTCTCTGTGAGAGAAATTTGAGGTGAAAGCCCTTATTTCCACCCTCTGGGAGTAGCCATGGTGGATGTCATGTTAAGTGAGTCCATGACAACATCACTTGTGTTTATCCACCCTTTGGGAGTAGCCATGGTGGATGTCATGATGAGATGACGACATCACGTTGAGTGATTCCATGATGGGCACTTGTGCACATATGCTTGCCATACATGGGAGTAGCCATGATGGTTGATATCACGTTGAGTGACTCCGTGATGTGTTCCTTTCCACATATGGGAGTAGTCATTGTGGGTGTCATGTTGAGAGATTCCATGACTGTGTGTATCGGAAGTATTCCTCCCTAGCTAAGAGGGAGTGTTGATGTTGTAACTTCGGGCTACATACTTCTCCCATGCTTGTTGAACAATAAATTTCATATAGCCTAACGGCTATTTATTTATTACTTTTATTAAAGTGAAGAGGCGCTTCACTTTGCAACATATTATAATTCATTTGGGCCGACTCACCTTGTAATTCGCACCATTCATTTGTAAATTCATTTCTTTTTCTTTTGTGGCCTACCTTATTCATGAAGAGGCGTGACCTCTCCTTCACATTGTGTTTATATATGAGATCATTTCATTCTCATTTGATCATCAAGTTCATTCATTCATATTCGCACTCCTAGAAGAAGTTTGCACTTGAGCAGCAGATCATCATTTTGATACAGCAGTTCGATTTCAAGGAGAAACATATTCATTTTGTATCTTTGCATCTAAGCAAGGTGCTATTATTCATTGTATCAAATTCGGCATTGTGTTGTGCCTGAGTTATAAGCAGATTTCTGCTCTTATTTATTGAATATATAAGCGATATATTTGCTGGGTTTTTCTCCCTCGAGTAGGAGGGTTTTCCCAAGGTATCTTGTGGTGTTCATTGTCTTATGTGTTGCATTTTCTGATTGCTTTCATTTCTGATCTTAAAACTAACAAAGTGAACTCTTAATTCAACTCTATTATTACTTTTTAAAGATCTATAATATATATGATGAATGCCTTATCAATGTTATCATATATATTTAAAATTTCCTATATTTTTTAATTTTTTCCCTATTTTTTATAGTCATCCCCTACCCTCCCCTAAAAATGGCCTCCATAAATGCCATCAAAAATGTATTTCCCCATCGCCTATTGTCCTCGTACGAAAACGAGGTGTACTAAAGTTTTTTTTCAAATACAACTTTATGAATGAATTGGTTTGAAGTAGAAACTTAGCAATGAGAAGGTGAACAAATCAATTATCAATAGGAATTGAGAACATACCTTCGATAGATGGTGTTGGTGTTCTTCCTTTTCCTCTTCTCATCTTCTCTTTTGGGTTGGAAGACCTCTATAGGGCTCCCTTTAGGTTTTGGTTTACCAAAAAAAATTTTTAAAAACATTTTAGTTTTTAAAGATTTTTCTCGTCCCCAAGATTGTTGGGATTAGTTGAACACCTTCTACATTGTCTTGGAGACAATAGAGCATCCACAAACATCTCCCCAAACCAAGGGACATCCCTAATCTACAAGGGTGGACCAAGCGTGACCCTTGTTGGAACCCGATTTTTCTCTTGGTTATTGATTTCGACCAAAACACATCCTGTACCTAGCTTGGTTCAGACAAAAAAAATTCCCATCTAGGTTTGGTTAGGATTATGCCCGAGGCTGAGACATACCTGAGCCAAACCCACTGCCTAGGCATAACCCAAATGGAACAATGGGAAAACCCACCCAACCAAAACATTTTTAAAAAGACAGAACTATTTAAAGAAAGAAAAAGAAAAATTGAAAGCAAGACCCCAACTAACTTTTAGAAGTGACATCTAGGTCACTAAAAACACACAAACAAAAGCAAAAATACATTCCTACCTCTCATTCCTCACCCAAAACTCCATTTCTACTCATTGCTCAAGGCTACAAGTTCTGTGTGTTCAAACATCTTGCCCTGTCTACACCTATGCCTCAAAGAGTGTTAGGTGCAACAAAGATCAAGGAGTGCAACAACTTTCATAATACTTTAGTTCATGAATTGACTAATGATTTTGATGCTTCTACATTATGCCCTATTGCAAACCCTAGAATTTCCCTTTCTAGAGCCACCACCTTCCCTAAGATCAGCCACCACCTTCCCTAAGATCGCCGAAAAAGGGGTGTATTCAGCCTTGGTGACAGTGAGCTTAGCTAGGGCTCCAACAAAGGAAGAATGTCGGTGCAATGAACTACTGGAACTGAGAAATGATTCAATAAATCCCATCTTAGAAATTGACTCAACTTTAAACATTGGGGCAAGGATTTGTCGCAAACACTCCAACAAACCGTTGGGAGCAACAACAAAAAACTGGGAGGAGTACTTTTAAAAGTCACACAGAGCCTCCACAAGGATTTAGATGAAATGGAACTATGCAACAAAGCAGAAAGAACACAAAAGCACACTAAATCAAAGGAGGTGTCAGGGGCCATGCTATTTCTTCTATTTAAAAAGTACTAAATAAATTAACTAAATTCTAAGAATTGAACCTCCCCAAAAAACATATTAGAATGAAATTATTAAAAGCATAAAAGTTTAAAACCTAACCTTAAAAGAAAAACATTTGGATGAAATGAGTAAAGGATTGAAGGTATAGCATAAACAACACTTTGCAGTCATATGAATGAAATAAAAAAAGAAAAACCTAAGGTAAGGAAGGCCTAAATGGTATTTTGTAGGTAAGGTTGCAAGAGATTCATGCAAGGACGGCAAGAGAAATGCACCAACAAGGAAGAAGTTTCAAAAAAAAAGACACAATAAAGACAAGGAACAAGCAAGCAGCATCAGAGAAAATAAGGAAGCGGCAGAGAATAGATTACAACAGCAACCAGCAGACAAAACAAAATACTATAAAGACACAATAAAGAGATTCATGCAAGGAGGGCAGGAGAAATGCAGCAACAAGGAAGAAGTTTCAAAAAAAACGACACAATAAAGACAAGGAACAAGCAAGAAGCATCAGAGAAAATAAGGAAGCGGCAGAGAATAGATTACAACAGCAACCAGCAGACAAAGTGAAACAGCCACTGCTCACACCTCTGAAATCTCAAAAAAAATCAGATGTTTTTCCATGCTACACCTTGAATTTTTTAGATCTCCAACTACTATAATTGCTAAAAAAAAAAAAAAACATTTAAAGCATTTGAGGGTTAATATTTTTTAGATACAGCACAGATGTCAAGGGTGTTGTATCCAGCACAGCAAAAATTTGGATGTTGTTTTGGTTGATGATCAGATACGGTACCCAAGCATAACAAGGAAAAATCACACGTTTTGCCAAGCTACAGCTTGAATTTTTTGCAATTTCCAAATACAATAGTTATTAAAAAAATAGGATTTTTAAACATTTCAGGTTTAGGATTTTTCAGATATAGCAGAATGCAAGGGTGTCATATCCAGCACAGCAAAAAATTGGATGTTGTTTTGGGTATAATCAGATACAGTATCCAAGCTGTACCCAGGCCAAACTATACCCATATCTGTACCTTGTAGGGCGATATGCATAGCAGGGGTTTTAACCAAGTATATCCTGCAAATCTGGTTAGTTACATAGTGCTGACTCCTCATAAGCCTTTTTACAAGCCACATGAAACCCAACACATTTGTTGCACCATTTGAACTTAAGGCATACTGATATTATAAGCCCTTTATGCAGTTCCAATCGGAAATTCAACTCATATGTAGAATTAAATGCCAAATCTTCCTTAAAAGTTAAACGTATAAGAAATAATAAATTTCAACTAAGAATTGCCTGGTAGTTTTCTCCAACTTCTAAATACCCCTTCTGCATTATATGACATTACCTTTCAGGTTATGAAAGACCGTCATGTCTATCATGTGCACTCACCAGTCTTTTGGGAGCCCATGTCCCCTTTCCTTATAAAGGCTTAACCAACTAAAGAAATCAAGCAAGGTATTTTACTATATATGTGAAACAGTGAATCTACATCTAAAAAATCGGTTTCACTTTCTTGCTTGCCATCTTTCTGCTTAAAACTTTTCTTGATTTCATTTTTTCTTGTTTGATCCTGTTTTCCCCTAATATGAGTGCATCCAAATCCCAAAGCACTACACAATAGTAATTTAAAATAGTGGTACAGCAACCAGTCCTTTGTCTTGTAGATAGCATTTGCACTTAATTTAAAAACCAGAGTCTACATAGAAGTTGTCTTGAGCCTTGGACCTCAAAGTGTGTCAAGAGATTACGACTACAAGATATTAATTATGTGGTTTAACAGATGGTCCTCCAACCTCTTGCTGGCCTATAGTCAACTTCCTCATCGGAGATGACTGGTTTCAGATTACAAGGAGCTATTTAACAGGCATGCTCAGTTAGTCAAAGAGCAATATACCTTCAAAGTACTGCCATATATTAACCCTCATGTACAAACAGCAATAAATAAGGTGGTATTTAATTTTCTGATCATCTTTGGGCATTCATTGCCTATGTTTTGGGATGTACCATATCAGAAACCACATAAAATAGATATATCCCAAGAAAATAAGTGTTGGTGGAGAAAGAAATCTGAAACCTAGAACAGACCATAATCTAGATAAAAACTTCTACGAATCTAGAATACCTTATTGTCAAAGAAGATTCCTTGGCTTTCATAAGCCCTTCGTTCTGCTTTGCATCTATCAATCACTTCAAAGCTACAATTCGTTTTCAGAGTTTCCAAATCCCCCTGCACATCAGTCCCAAATGTTTGCTTGAATCAACTCTATCTTGAGCTATCACATCCTTCAAACATGATATAAATAGCATAGAGAATACCATTCTAACATATGAATTTAAAACATTCTGCATAAGGAATTGATAGTTACTATTATCATACCTTGAGG
This sequence comes from Sequoiadendron giganteum, assembly GCA_007115665.2. Lineage (NCBI taxonomy): Eukaryota > Viridiplantae > Streptophyta > Pinopsida > Cupressales > Cupressaceae > Sequoiadendron > Sequoiadendron giganteum. The sequence continues at coordinate 746,926,401 of CM021100.1, read as the reverse complement.
TAGGCTTGAAGGGTGGGCTTAATCATCTCCTGCACATCAGCTATAAAATCTGGTAAAGAGAAGTACCTGTATGAAAAGTAAAACTCAGCCCAAAGTATCCACTACATATTGGTATAAATAAAAATATTCGTGAAGGCATCTTACGGATCACGTCGACGTATTTCCTTGTATGATATTGCTGCTGCAGTTTCGCCAAAAATTGTTTCATTCAAACTGCAAAAATAAAATCACAATAGCTTTATGTATAAGGAATGCACAAGTTTATCACACTAATGATGAGTCTTATTCAATTTTACTTTCAAAAACATCTACATAAGCGGGGGTGGGGGAAGGACACACAAAACAACACATCATACCACCTCAAAACATAGCATCTTACTCTTGAATCTTGTGAACAACGGGACTATCACTTGTTTCCCACCGCTCTTTTATATCTTCTGCTAACTATAAACAGACAGCCAGCCAGCCAATAATATGAATATAATAATAATAAAAATATACAAAAGAATTGCATTGAAACAAAATCTGGGCATACCTCTTGACCCTTTGCAACAGCAGGATGCTCACCAATTCCCCTGACCCGCTTATACAATGGGTGTCCATGAGCCTGCATACAAAAGTAGAATTATATACAGGGATACATAATCATATATAGGAATGAAAAGAAACAGTTTCAACCATTAAAAGATATAAGACCCAAAAGAGGTAAGGATAAGAAAACGTAAGCTTCAAGGTTCAAAATGCTATAGCATTCTAATTTAATCTCTAAAATCTACCTTCTCTTTAAATTCTTCCCACTTCTTCCCCCAGCGAGTCTGTTTTACCCCTACTGGTACAATGCTTGTTGCACTACTCCTTTCTTTATAGGCTGATGCTGCAGCTGCACTCTCTGTTTTTCGCCTCCTAGATGGTGTGGATGTCAGCTCATCTTTTACAAGATTGTATCCCTTTTTTGTTACATCAACAATTTTCGCTTCTTTCAAAGACTTGAATGCAGCTGCAGTTGAGGAGGAAGCAAAAGAAACACCCTTTCCAATCTTTTTAAATACTGTTTCACTTGTTCCACTTGATTCCTGTGAACTTGCAGACTCCGTAGCCTCAGTTTCTGCAGTACCTGATGTTGAGCTTCCTTCATTATTACTGCTGCTGCCTGCCTTAGACCTTGGTTTTTCTTTAGACCCATCTGTTCCAACCTTGAAAGTTTTTTCACCAAACCCTTTTGCCTGTAATAGGTCTAGTTATTAGCACTGCTTACTGGTCCTACACAATTTTTACATAACACTTTATAATGTGCTTACCTGTTCAGTTGCGGCTGAGATCTTATCCTTCATTACAGCAGACACCTAGGCATGCAACCATACCGTGTGAGAAAATCATATCTTAATTCACAGACTTTACTACTTTGAAAAACGAAAAGAAGAAAAGCTAAAATACATTTTATCCTTCATTACAGCAGACCCCTACCCAACACTCTAAGTATGCAAGCAAGCTAATCTAGTGCTAGGAGATATTCTATGTCAAAAAGAAAATAAAAATCAATCCCAAATTATAGGAAAACAGCCTGTGCCTGAGTAAAATTTAAAAAGCCCACCAAAAACTACAGAGAGTTTCTGATAAATTGTGTGCTGCCACTTGAAATCAGTTTTGAAATAACTTTAATTCTGGAAAAAAATCTGTGCAAGTTCTGGAAAAAAATCTGTGCAAGTACAAAAAGATGTCTACCTAATTTCCCCATTCCCAAGACATCACATGCAGCCTTGAGACATTTCTCATTACAGGCACTCATGGGTACTGCTTCCAGATTCACAAAAATAAAATAACCTCAAGAGTTGTTCTTCTTTGCCTTGGTCTTATTTAGGAAAGAGAAGAAAAATTGTTTTGAGTTCCCCACCTTGCATTTCACGTTGTGTCTGAAAATCTAAGTTACGAATCCTGGTGCCACTTCGGCTTTGAGTTCAGTGGTTTGGTTTGTGGATTTGGTCAAAAAAATAAAACATTGGTGTTGTTTCTATTCATCCATACATGAACATATAAGATTTGGAAATATATACATATTTGTGGCAGCAATTAAGTTCAGAATACCGCATTCCATCATATAATAAACAAAACCACCATTAAAATTAAAATTACCAAAATGTCAATTAATCAAATTTGAATGCCATTATATATATTAAAATAAAAAATAATGTCAACAATCAGCCATCGCTGATCAGGCTTCAATGTCATATAGGTCTTCAAAAATATCATCACAATCAATATTAGATAATGTAGGTACTACTATATTAGAGTCATAGTTACACCCAGCAATCACTTTGAAAAGTGACCATACTAAATAAGGAGTGTTACTTAGGTCATCACTTCTGCAAGATATAAATAGAGCAATCTAACTGCTAATGCACATCTTCTCCATCACAAAATAATGCAACCATGCATGCATCTTTCTCAGGGGGCTTCTATCTTTTGAAACTGAATCTTGCCAACTGAAATGCAAACTCGTAAATATAATTTAAATCCAACAATGTCTAATTTTTTAACTTGAAATTAGCACAAATACAAGTGTCTTTAGTACTTGTTAGGGTAAAAATGGTTTTTAAAAACTTTAACAGAAAACTACTTGAACAAAAAAATGCTAAACACTGTATGCACTAAAAACAAAGAAGCTTTTCAATAAACAAATGCTATTAAGGAAAGTTAATGCTTATCGAGTTCTTCCGACAATGTTTATCGTTCCTCCTTAAAGTGCAAACTGGGAGGACTTCACTTGTAGACAGACACCATTGTCTAACCTGTTTTGCTTTAGTCTCTGCCTCCGTTCGTACAGCATCAGCATGCTTGTACAATTGCTCTGTTGTCTGCTTCGTTCTGCATGCGGCACGGTGCCATCGCTTCCAAAATCAGGGCCTCCTTTTGAAGTATCTCTGTGCCTTGACATATACAGTATGTCTCAGCCTATCATAGAAAGTTGAAATCTACGGACACTATACTACCTACTTGATCTCAGCAAGGAAATTGTGCTGTTTGAATTACCTAGTTTTTAGATCCTCTGTGATTGACTTAATCTCAACTGCTTTTTCTTTAAGCTCCTTAATTGATTTTTGAAGCTCTGGATTGCTGCAAAAAAGAATTCCAAATTAAATACTGCAATGTAGTCCAAAAACCTCAACCCAGGAAAAGAATCGCTAGTAGTATGTATTGTAAACTATACTGTATTACTACAATTTTAATCTTGAAATTTGTTTCTATACAAATTTTGGCATTTAATAAACGCAAACATGTGTGAGAACCGGCAATAACTCATTGATGTATCTATGAACGAGAATATATAATATCCACATAACAGACGTGAAAGCGTCCACTGACCGAATTTCTTAAACAGTAATATCATAGCAATTTGCACACCGTTCATGTTAGCAGTTTCAATTAAAAAAGCAAGAATCCATCACTTGAATACCACAGCAAATAAGCACTTTGACCTATTTAAGTCGATATCATTGAAAATAGATTTCACACGTAACTATGCTCCGAACACCTGCTATAAGGAATCAACTTTGCTAATATACAATCACCAAAATATTAACCAAACTACATAATCTCCAAAATCTTATTATATTTCCCTTTTCTAATCTCATTACTTCCCCATTCTGAAGACAAAGTTGAGTCTAATGAAATAAAACTTCCACTTTCATCTTAACTTTGATATTAATGTTTTTTCTGGTTAAGGGGCCAAACAAAACAACCTCAATGAATTAGGACCTGGTCCCATACGGGGGCTTCGGTTTCTAAAAATCGTGGAAAGAAAGCATCCTTGTAATGAGGAAACAAATACTACAGGATTAACTGAATTCTTATCCTGGGAAATCAGAGCCATTAGTTTTCTTTCGTGGCTGCCTGTGGGATGGGATTAAAAATTTCTCCCACCAGTATGAGAATTTTTTGGCTTCCCGACATTGGCTTTTCGTAGAAAATTTAAATGTTAGTATGGCAAGCAAATCATAGAATCACCATTCTGAGCTAAAATTTTAGCATTGATTGCTTCTGTTTAATATATAGGACCGCCTGATTGTACAAGATTCCTAAATTTTCTCAGCAACCTCCGCTGACTTTTTAATAAAAGAACATTACTATTATAATATAACTGCAGCATTGGAAGGAGAGATAAAACACATAGTAAAGCAAACGAACCTCTCAACTTCTCCCTTGAAACGCTTCGAGAACTCGCTGAAAATGCTCATATGACGAGAACTCAAACGACTTTGATTGCGAAAGATAAAATCTCGATTATTTGCAGCCTGGAAATCGTAAATACACGTTATAGTGCAGTGCTTTCTTAAAAATAAAACACCAAGCTCTCTTTGAAAGATATTTTCCAAAAACAACGAAATTTATCTCTTTCCAACCGCAATACATACCAGCAACATAAAAGACAAGCAAACATATAAATGACTGGCATAATACCTGTTGCCATGAGCGATATAGCGAAAACATCTGCCTGGATGACTGGTTAAAATCACGACCTAACATTCTACTTGCCATTATTCACGGCCTTTACCGATTTTTTCTTTTAAAGAATAACTAATTAAATTAGACGATGTCAGATTGCCCACGACGAAACAAGCTAACCAGAGAGGAAGAATGAGTTAGGGTTTGAATGGAGGACTGTAATATTTGTTGCCGTATACAAAGAGGAAGGGTTTTTCTACAATATATACTTCTTCAGCGGCAGATGAGCTTCTCAATAAGCCTTTGGATATACTTCGGAAGAAGGTTTACGTTTCGGTGAGAGTTAGCCTTTATAAATACCTAATCAACTTTATCCCTAGGCAAGGTTCTCCCTTTCGCCCTAAACTACGGCACATGGACCTGTTAGGGTTTTTGGAGTTTTCTTTGTGATATTTTGGGATTGCTATGCAAATATCTTTAGCTTGGTTATTTAATAGTAATATTTCAAATTTAGTCTAATTTATTAGAAAATATTATTTTTAAATTAAGTGCATTATCTAGATTAAAGATTAATTAATTAGTTAATGGAAGTAATAAATGTATAGATTATTTTAGATAAAGAAATATGGGTAATCAATATTGATAAACTGAAATATTAAATATCAATTTAAAAAGTAAATGAAAAGAAGGTTAGTGACACTTACAGAAATATGAATATTGAAATTTACACATTTCATAATAAATAAAAAATGGAAGATATTTGTATGCAATTCACTTCAAAATCTAAATAGTTGATCCATTCTATGAGGGGTCAAGTCTACAAGTTTGGTTCACTTCTTCGAGCATGAATTTGATATTTTGTTTACTTTGGGTTTCACCTATTTCACTTTTATTTGCTATGTTGTTTGAACTTGTGGTATTTATGAATACCTTTAGAGGGGTGTTGGATCACTAGGGTACATGTTTTCCTAGGTTAATTCCCACAAAAGTCTTAACTTTAAAGTTGTTTGAATGATCAAGGACAATAAGTTCTAATCATCTAAATGCTTTAGAATGATTATGCAAATATGAATTATTTCTAGTGCTCTAGTCCAAGTGTTCCTAGCATGCTTTTGCAAATGATTGATTAGATAAGCTCAAATGAGCTAGGATGTGAAATAAATGTAATTGAATGCCTTTAAATACAAGTACATGATAATAAATCATGCAAACATGTGTTTAATCAACTAAAGGCAAGAATGTGCTCCAAATTTGACTCATTACTATTGTGTATAAGTTGAAGATTGTGGGCACATGTGTTACACATGCATGGCTTGAGAACAAATAGATCACTTTTCTTACATGGCAAAAGCAAGTGAAACGAGGGACTGTCTATGATATTTTGGATCTACTCACCAAGAAAGTGAATGGGGTGGGCTCAAAATGACACATGTTGCACCTTACTGATGATGTGGATCAAATCACTCCCACTCTTCTGAAAAATCTAGCTAAGCAATAGAGAATCTAATTAATCATTTTGTTTGCTTGGAAAGAGGATCTTGTGGATTGCAAGAGTATGATCACTTAAAGTGGGGGTCACATCACTTTCATTTACCTCTCGAGGAAGGATTGTTTGGTTACAAACTATGATATTGATTCATGGGGTTGGATGTGGAATGTTTGATATGTTTGGGTGTGTCTTGTGGCTCATTGGAGTGTTATTACTATAATTCTAGTATTGATAAGTTTGATGAGCTTTGTTAGGAGAACGTTCTCTCTTGCACATAACTCTTCTCTTGTCTACCTTTGTTTGTTATCTTATCATATTTACGTAATAATGGGTTGCTTTTCTTGAATTTTATCCAAAACTACCTCAATCCAATTTTCTTTGATCCCTCTAGAAACATTTGATGTGAAAGGCCAAGTTAGAGATAAGAAACTTAAGAGAGTAATTTTGTTGTGTTTATGTGATTGCTTTCTTTTCTTGGTTGATAGTTTAACGTTTGTTGAATATCCCATGATATTGAGGGCTTCTATATTCTTGGTTTGCACTCTTGAAAGTTAAGAGCTTTTAACTAAATGTATTTGTAGACACCTAGATTTAACTAACTCATTTCTTCTAAAACATCATCAATTTCCATCATCTTTCCTCATCAATTAGTCTTCTAGATTTAATTAAATAATTTCATTATTTAATTAAATTAGTATCAAATTTGAATTTTCCCTCTATTTTTACTTTGATAAAATAACTTTGAATTATTTAATTAATTCATATATTTCATCATTTTCCTCTATTAATTAAATAGTTTTAATTATTTAATTAATTTATTAATTATTCATCTCTTACAAATTGATTAAATAATTTATAATTATTTAATTAATTTATCTTCAATTAATATTTTATAAAGCTTAATAATTTAATAATTATTTAATTAAACTAATTATTCTTCCAAACATTATCCTTTTATTTGTTTAATTCTTTTTTATTAATTAACTATGTACTTCAACCTCATTAGTTAACTTCAACTCGCTACAAGTCCACTCATCAATTTATTCAATCTTCTACCTAATCTATTTAGTCTCACTAACAATCACTTGTACTTATCTCATAAATCAATTCTCTTAATTGATCCATACGGTCGGTTAGCTCAAATCATGCAACCAGTTAACTCCTCATCACTCTCAATCAATTCCTCTCAAGCATTCTCATCCATTGATCTATCCAATCTTCTATTCAATCTCAATCGTTGATTGATATCACATGAAATATATAAATGCAGCCTTCATCCATCCATTATCTCTCCCTCTCTCTTTGCAATAAATATATACACTTGTTATCATTAAGTGCTTATGTGTTAAAAATATGAGAGAAATTATAACACCATTCTTCAATGTGCAATTGAAAAATAATGGAGTCGAGCAAGGACATTGTGTATTGGTTTGCAAGTTTTCTTTGTTTATTATTGAAATTTCCTTAGTTTTATTAAGTGATTTGGTTTGATTGTGATTGATTTATTGATGTTTGTTGTTGATTAACACTATCATTAATATTGATCCACGATATTAATCTAAAAGCATGTAGAAAAGAGCCTATTCTACTTTTATTTTTGCATTTTTTGAAAGAAAAGTGTGAACTAATTACGCCAAAGGCGTTCCCTCAATGAGCTTTCCAAGCTCATTCCATCTATCAACAGTCTAAAATTGCATCCGTATCAATGCAAGATGATTAAATGAATCTCAATCGTTCATCATTTTTTGTGTTGTTTTTCATTTTTTTTGTTGCTTTCCCCACTGCTATTGGTTTCCAATCCTCCAAACTCTTCCTTGTTGGTATTGACCTTTCACTTCTCCAATTTGACGAGTTGTAGCCTTAAAATAAGGTTTCGACGAGGGTTTTAGAGTATGTATCTTCTAGGACACCTATCTCCAACCATGGCTCTAGACTGCATTGTATTTGATGTTGTGGATGCCATTTCAAGTTTTTCTTTTTTCAAGCTCAAGAATCTAAGTAAGCACTAAAAATTTGATATTTTCATATTTCATTTACTATGAATAGATTGAAGCAATAGTTGTAGGGAGATTGGTTTTGGTTCTCATCATTTAAATAAATTTATGCTAGTGTTAGGGTTTTGTACTTTTATTGCAAGCTTTGCATGTTTTTTTCATCGGTATCTACGACACCACGACATAATTTGTGCATAATTTTTAGGTAAGTTTCTTGCCATGGTTTCAGTGAATTTTTTTTTTTTGGAATGTTTACTCTGTCGGATCATTTTTGTTGTGTTTTATTTCATTTAACACAATTATGTTGCTATATGTTAAATGAAGGGATTGGTTCTCTAGAAAGTTGTTTGAGCACTGGGAAAAATTAACTTTTAGGCAATTAAAACATTCCTCACCCCATGCCTAAAAACAAAATTTAACTCGCAACCAATATTTTCGTTTAAAAGCCTACAAAATTTTGTCTTGAACTCAACAATCGAGTAGTGCTAAAACCCCAATATTTTCAGATGCTTAATTAAGTGTGCGGACAAAACTCGGGTGCATTGACATGTACTATCCCCTATTTTCTAGGGTTTAGTTTTGTTAGGGTTTGAAATTTTATAGTTTGAAATTCTATGATTTGATTTTTCCAATGTGTGAGCTTGTACCCTTCAAAATGAATGATGGACTTGATTTTCCTATTATGACCATATTTCAATTACCCATAGAGCTCACACCTACCCTAAATCCTATTGTTGCCTCTTGTCTTAGCAATCATAGTATCAATAACATATTTTGCAGTCATGTCACGAACACTTGTGCCTAATCAAATCCAGTTACCTACATCAACAACATACTTTATAATCGCATCACTGTTCCTTCTGCCTAATTATAAATTGTGTAACCACTATTTGTGCTTGATCATATTCAATCGCCTACATCAACAACATGCTTTGTATACATGTCACCACTCCCCATGTAAGAGTAGTGGCTATTGCATCAACAACACACTTTGCAATCATTTCACCCCCTTTTCTACCCAATCAACAATCATAGTATAGGCAACATGCTTTGTAGTTACATCACCGCTCCTTAAGCTTGATTAGCAAATATTATTTTAGCAACACACTTTGCAATCACATCATCACTCTTGTGACTAATTATGAAAAACATCACTATATTGCACCAAAGTGGTCAAATTCCTCATTGCGCTGAAAGAACAAGAACTAAGACTCAGTCTCTCTATCTGTGTAGTAGAAGCGAAAAAAAATCATGAACACATTCATTAGTCTCTAGTATTGACTTGAGTTTCCAGAGCTAACTTCAAGGGAGGATGACCAATTCTATTTGTTCTTCAAAGGCCTCCAATCAACTTAAGCAAGGATTTTATCATGCATAATATTGACTTTGAACCCTTTCCTACTGGCACCATTGAGTTATCGTGTACAACATTGTGTATAATTTTTTGTGTATACTCTGATATTTACAATTAGAAAAATAAAATAAAAAATTGACTATGGTTATCAAGGGCTACAAATTTAGATAAGTTTGTCCAATCTGGATATCTTCATGGGAGGATGACCAATTCATTTTGTTCTTCAAAGGCCTCCAATCAAACTTAATCAGGGATGTTATTGTACATAATATTGACTTTGAACTATTTTCTACTACCACCATTAAGTTGCTCTGCACAACATTGTGTATAATTTTTTGTGTATAGTTTAATTATTTGCATTTAGAAAAATAAAATTAAAAATTGACTATGGTTATCAAGGGATACAAATTTAGATAAGGATGTCTAGTCTAGATAAGGAATGCAAGTTGTCCTTGAGGTAAGGTAGAAGCAATTTCCATGACACTGACCCAGGTTCAAATACCATGAGAATGATCTAGAGTAGCCATATTAATGGAAGCTTGTAATGGACCAACTAGATCAGACAACAAAGTCTAATGCAATTTTTCAAGGAATAAAAGCCCCTTCACACATGACTTCTAAGCTAAAAGATTTTCTTATCTAAAAGTGGGATGATTTACCTAATAAAAAAATAACTTTAGAAAAAGGTTAAAAGTATGGGCAATGGAGACTGGGATTGCAAACTCACAAAATAAATGAAATTAGATGCAACTACAAGGATATTTTAGATCACAAACTAATATAAATTAAATCTTAAGTTCCCTGGAGATTTTCTTTAAAAACCAACACGCATAAGAACAACTATCTAAATAAATAGATATAATTGAATATGTCCTACAAACTAGTTTAACCTAAAGATGTTAAAAGTCTCATTTGTATACAGATAACAACATTTATTTATTTTGTGATGCAATTGAGAACTGACACACATAGCAACGAGAATGTAAACAACTAGATCCACTTAAGCACATCCTACAAACCAATTTAACCTAAGATGCTAAGGGCTATCTCAACTTGTATCTGTATAATAACAACACTTGTTTACTCTAGAAGCAATCCACAGAAGATGTTCACGTATATGATCAAATGCAAGAATGAATGGACAAGTCCAAGAGATTATTGTGCAGTGTTAATGGAAAATTTTGTAAAAGCATGACCCAGTTCAAATCCATAGTTAAAATAATTGAAGCCCATAACTTGTTAAGCACAACCATACCTTCAACCAAATTCAAGATAAACCTTAAACAAGTAGATATATTTTAATAGATCCTAGAGATCAATTTAACTTAAATTGTTAAAAGTTGTTTCATCTTGTACATATATACTTCAATAGATCCTAAAGACCAATTTAACACACACAGTTTCATACCTGTAATTTAAATATTATTCAATTAATTTCAGAAGGCTCACACATAGCAACACACTGTGAACAACCACACAAACAAAATATACATTTTGAAACTATGAGATGAAATCTCTAGAAGAAGAAGTAGTATAAATACAATGAAATAAGAGAAAGGCCAGTCAAGTCAAATCTTGTAAACCTGGTGATGGAGAATAATCGACGGGGGTTATCGGTATGCATAAAAAATGAGAATAAGGATGAGTTACTTCTTTTGGAGGCCGATGCTTTTGATGTTGTGCTTACTTGAGCTTGTGCTTTGAGGGTGTCACTAATACTTTTAAAACAACCCATTGCAGACCTTGACAAAATAGCCATGTTTTCTCTACTCGGGAGTTTAAACTGCTATGTTTGGTGGAGGTGGGAGAAGATCACACTCATTAACAATGTTGTCTAGTGGGATATCTCATGAGTGTAGGGTTTTAGACCAAATATTTTAGGTCCAACTTTCCCTTTGTTTTTGTAAGCCTTTTCCCCTAAACCCCTTGTTTCTTTAAGATCTTTTTTATTGGAGTGTTTTATGTTATGATTAATATATAATTTGGTGTATTTTTATGTGAAAGTGGGTAAATAATTTAATTTATATTAATTTTATTTTTACACATTTCAATTACCCATAGAGTTCTCACCTGCCCTAATTTGGTGTATTTTTGTTTATTTATTTTTGGGGATGACTCCAAATCTGCACAATTTGGAACATTGCATGTTTCAAACATGTTGCATGTGCAAAATAAGCTGCAGCTACAAAGGTTTCGTATTTCTTCACGACATACGTGTTTTTTAAGATATCTATTTGTTGTTACCTTTTCCAAGTTATTGGATTTTGAGTTAAGTATATTTTGATCTACAATCCAGCATTATTTATTTTTCATTATTGTTCACTTGTTTGATATTTCTGATTACATGATGTATCCTTCTATTGCAAGCAATTGAAAAAAATGGTAGAAGTATCCTTCTGTTGTGACTGACCTGTTCAAATTTATCCACACCATTTGTGAATTAGGATGACAATTACAGGTCTTTCAATCTATTGCATAAATTTGAAATTTTTTAGTCAATTCTATTTGATAATGTTTGTTGACATCAATTGGTGCTATGTCCATAGCAGTAATCGGTTGACACAAAAAACCTATTTTTGCTCATAATCAACAAGCACAATGTCCAACTACTTTTGTGAGGGGCTTTAACAAGAATAAAGAGGAAGAATCTATATGTTGCATGATAAAGTTTTCATTTTTTATATGTTGTCAAATACATCTCTACATTCAGATTCGTAACAAATTGTCTCAACATTTCCAATATTATGGACAACTTGTGAATTATGGAATGATTTTCTTACTTGTCCAAATTCTATAATCTTCTTAAGTGGAAGTAGATTTTCTTTCCCTGTAAAATTTTCAATACAGTACTGGGGTTCAAAATTTCATTCAAGAAATCATACACCTTTGTGTTGTTACACTTAATTTGGTGAATAATGTTGTAGAGGCCCTTGTGTTTGTGAATCAATCTTCCCTTTGCCCTATAACGCATTAGATAGTAAACCATTAAAAAACAAGGAATTGGAAATTTACATTTTTTAAGACTTGTTGATTTTGTGCTATCTTTGGGTCACATAATGTGAATCAACACATAGCTTTACCTATCAATTAAATGAGTGTTGTAGAAAACATTCGTTCCATTCACAAGGATTTATCGTATGGTGCAAGCTTTTGGTTACTACTATGTGAGATAAACTCGTTAATAGACTAGACTGTGATGGTGTTTTTAAAACTCCATTGAATGATAATTTCTACTTGCACACAGTTGAGAATCCCCTCACTATATATGACAAGGTTGGTCAAGTACATTTGTGTCCATTGAATCTACTTATAGATATTCACAACTGTGTAAGTTATCCAAGTGCTTTAAAAATTCAGAGCTCCGTTTGTATTGATTTCCCAATTCATCAAATTTTGATTTCAGTTGATCTTAAATCCTACAATAGTATCTTTCCACCTTAGCATTTATGTGATACAAATCTTTGGCATACCTATTGCACTTGAAGGTGTGATTGCTAGTTAACTATGTGCAACCAATTATTTATATGTGACTTTGCATTCAACCTAGATGCTATATATTCGGAGATTTAATTTTTTGAGAAAAATTCAAGGAAAATTCTAATCTGCTTGCAAGACATGAAAATTAATTATCTAATTCTACCCAAGGAAGTAAATTTTTTAAGTAGTTAAGAAACAAAAGAAATTATTGTGTTCCTTAGTTAATTTCAATGATCTCGTTATGATTTAAATAAATGAAACTTCAAATAAGAATGCTTTTAGAACCAAAGAATCTAGATGAATCTTTGAAGCTTCTTTGTATCCATTGTGATTGGAGTCCTTAGAGGATCCAACTTAATTGATAGTTTATTCTCCTCTTCCAACCTTAGGATACTATATATGATGGAAAGGGAATATCTAGATCATAAATTATTTGGAAAAAAGGAAAGCTTAATAAGCTTCCTATGTTGTATGGGCGAGGCTAGAACCCAACTATGAGTATTCAAGATTATGCTTTGCAGAGACACTTATAATCTTCCAAATGTGATCATGTCCCTATGAGAAAGGATACATTACTTCTAACAAATATTTGCATAAGAAACCAAAATCCTTCTATCTGATTCCTAAAGCTTATTAATATAGAAATGGCTTCTCCAAAATTGCTCAAAGCTTCTATCTTTAAAAAATCATTTTTTGGATGAAGGATAGTCTAAATAGGAAAAGAGTAGAAAATTAAGAGAAAAAATCTACCTAGCAAAAAGTTAGGAAGATAATATGGAAAGCTATAAGGAATGCATGACATCCATGACTCAAAAAAAGTTTTTGATCAAAAGGGAAACTGAAAGAAAATCCAAAACTATAAAACTCATGCACTTGTTAACATATGACCAAGTTAGTCGTGTTGAGCTAGATGGGTTGCCCCTTTTACCAAGGTAGGTCACCCAAGATCCCCTATAGATTAACATGTGTCACCCAAGCTAATATAGAATCCCTCAATATCATCATGAGACATCTAACAAACATTAAATTAACCATTGACCAAGCAAAGAAGATAATCACATAAATACACCAAAATTACGCTCCCAGGTTTCTTATCACTCACTTGGCCTTTCACATCAAATGTGTTCAGAGGTCAAGGAAATTTGGATTGAGGTAGTTTTGGATACAATTCAAGAGAAGCAACCCATTATTAGACAAATATGAGAAGATCATATATAAAAGTGGAAAAGAGAAGAGTTATGTGCAAGAGAGCACCTAAGAGACCTTATAGCTTAACACAGGTCACACAAGTTACCCTAAAGTCTCTTAGGTGCCCCTATAATTATATGTATAGGATATTGGTTTTGAAATATAAGAAGGAAAAAAAGATGAAAGGGTGACCAAAGAGGATGAAAGATGCATGAGGGAAGCCCAATTAAGGCACTAGGAAACTTTCACCAAGAGAAAAAAGTTATTAAGAGAAATAAGTGGGCCAAGTGGTCATTAGTTATTCCATCAAATTTGTATGTCAACCCATGTTATTTTGGCTTCTTACACTATCTAGATACCTTCTTCATATGAGAGAAGTATCTTGGCAGTGGAAATGATATTTGCTTGAGGGGTTATCATGGTGGTTACAATAGTATGATGGTTATCAATATTTGTAAGTATGACATTAAGGTCTCAACAAGTGTGTTGGGGGAATATAGAAAATCGTGCTAGTTCAATAGCCACGTGTTGATCTTTTTATTGTTGAAATTGTTGTGGGGTCTAAGTGTGCTCTTCAATCTCAATGACAATAGGAACTGTTGATGGTGAAAATGACACAAAAAATGTTAAAACAAAATATTTCTACTCTATTTCTCTTGAAAAAGAAAGACAACATATAGTAGCCTAACTCCCAAGGTCCTGATAGTTGGTTCTCAACTTTCTGGTGTCACTCAATCAGTCCATGCAACTGTAATGTTCAAGGGGCCTGTGCTGGTAACAAAGAATACAAGCAATGACTTATTCATTTAGCTATTTTAATGAAGAGGGTTTTAAATAAAAGAAAAATATAGATCAGAGGGTAAATCAGCAAACATGAATCAAACTCATCTAATATCCAGACATATATCTTCAACAATGAATGTTTTCCAACAGATCAAGAAAATTGAAGCATGTTACAATTTACAGAATAATCCATACCATTGCATGCATCTAAGGTGCTTATTTTAATTCACATACCACAACTATTTCAAAGGTTCCAAAAAGAACACACATTCATTCATTGCCAAGATCATAGATCAATAGACTTCAATAAATTCAATTCAATGATAATCTAACAAGATAATCCTTAAATCCGGCTTCTTCTAATGGCTTTCATCACATAAGAAACAATCATGCTTCAGCACAATCACTGGCATACAGATAGATTATAACTCATCAACCTTATCAAGTAAAGATTAATTCTAACACCATATTGTGTAAACCTATAATTTTATTTAACTGTAAAAATCAAGTAACAATGTATCTCTGTAATAACTATGAAAAATTCTATCTCCTAATATCAGGTGGCTAATTCTCTTCTCTATTAGCCGACCCTTACAATATGATACCCAAAGGGTATTTATAGATGTACAAAATCTGAAGTCCTCTTCTATTTTAAGTCAACCCACCCTTTTAGGGATTACAATTATCTTTGGAAACTCAGTTAACTAGAAGAAAAAAGAATAGAAGAGAAGAAAATCCATGCGCTCCAAAATCGTCAGTACTGCATGCAACATGCAAAGAAGAAGAACACCATGCATGCATGAGATTTATGCATGCGAAGTTTGTTCCATCATGTATTCGTCATAGCTGGAGAAGACTTGTTGCAATATGTCTAATTCCGACCCATCTACCCGACTGTCTTCAAACTTAATTCTCTCCAACTCCATTGCAACAAACCCTCTCATATCCTTCATCTTTGTCAACTCTCTCTTAGCTGCTCTTATTTCTTCTTTGATGTCCATCAATCGATCTATTAGCATATCCTCACCAACATCTCCTCTTTGCATAACCTCTTTAAATATTTCAGTCCATTTCTGCTTTATTTAGCTTAAAGGTAAGCCTTCTTTTACAAGTACATCAACATTTACTATAATAGCAATGATGGCCTCCAACTCCTCAAATTGCTCATTTAGCTCCTTAACAGAATCTTGAACCTCATTGCTATGTTTGAATAGGAAATCTGTTCTAAATTGAAGTATACAAGAAGTCTTTTCCAGAAAATCCTTATTATCTTCTTCCAATATCGACTATTCTAGGAGGGTAGTCTTAGGCTGTTTATTGACCTCTTTCAGTTTCTGGTTGTATCCCCTATATTCCTCCTCTTATGCTTCCAAAGTTTTAACATATTGGTTCATCTCTTCTATCAGTCCCTCAGTCGCTTTGTAAACCTCAAAACTGTCTTCTAATACCTCATCTATTTCTTGATTCAATTTACTTACCCATCGATCCAACATTTATGCCTTGCCCTTCACCTGTTCCAAATCATCTACTTCCTTCTTGCTCAGCAAAACTGGGGTCTCAATCGTAGCAACCTATTGTGATCTTGAAGCAGAAACATTCTTAAGAAAAACATGCAATTGATCCAATTGAGCCTTAAGCTCATCCTTCCTTTGTTTATCCTTCAACATTCTTGACTCGATTGAGGATGCTACCACATCAATTAGATTCATTTGCTGATCTCTGGTAGGTCTCCTCAAATTCACAGTGCCTAGTTGATAATCCATTAATTGCATATCTCCTGCCTCCTTGTCTATCATAGGTATAGCACACTCAGCCACAATTTCTCCCTTGTCAATCAGCCTAGTAGAATGCAGGATCTTGGCCTTCTTTTTAGGCCTTTCTTTTTCAATTTCCTTCATCATATCCTCCCAATTGAGAGGTTGAGAAGGTGTCGGTGTTCTCTTTTGAAGGTCTAATTTCAACCAAGTTAGAGCTCCTAGAGTAACAGTCATCATGGTTGAAAAAGAGGAGGCAGTAGCTAAGGGAGGTTGCACATTTACCTTAGGTTGAGAATCAACCCTCTGTTTCTATTGCTGCTCTTGTTCCACACTCATTTGTGCCAACTTTTCAGCTTCCTCCTTATCTTTTTGCTCTTGTACTCTCTTATATTCTTCCTCCTTCAACCTTTCTTCTTCTAATCTTTCTTTCTCCAATTTTTATTTTTTCATTTTTTCTTTCTCCAATTCCCTTTCCTTTCTTCCTCTAAAGCTTTAAGCTTTTTTGCATCTTCTTTTTCTTCTTGTTGCTTTTTGATCAATTCTTCAGCCTCTTTCTCCTTTTGTAATCGCTTTGCTTCCTCTTCCTTTATGTGAGCTTCTTCAACAAGTTTTAACTTTGCTACCAGAACTTCTCTCTCCCTCCAATGTCTTGCCTTTTCTTCCTCAAGGTCATGAATTTTCTGTATCAATTCTAATTTATCATTTTCCTCCTTAACCTTGAGCTCATGCTCTTTTTGCCTCTACTGCTTCTCTATTTCATCAGCTTTTGATTTAGCTTCAATTTTTTGTTGCTACAGAATGGCATCAACTTGTGTCTTGGCATCAATTAACTTTTGTTTCTCTATTGCTGCAGCTTGATCATCAACAACCTTCTTGACTTCTTCACACAACACCCACTGATCCTCCTCTATCATTACCTATTCAGTATCCTCCTCTAGAGGCATATTTTCTTGTATTCATTTATCTGACAGAGTCTCATCCAAATTTGTTCCAACATCATGAATTTCTACCTCCACTTCTTTTCCCTTTATAGTTTCAACAATATTACGAAGAATCCCCCTTTTCACTTCTTCACTTTGTTGTTTTGCAAGTGGGACTTGAGTAGAAGATTCACCTAATGTAGGTGTTGAAACAACAGATCCTACTTGGGCATCTCCTTCTTGTGTCTCTGGTTCATCAAATGCTACTTCAAGCTCTATTTCTTCAATGTCTGGAGGAAGGAACTCCAAAGGCTCCTTGGGAGGTGTCTTTCTTTTAATCCTTTTATACCCTTTCCCCTTTTTAGGAGCTGGTCCTTGAGGAGTTTTGGTTCTTAGAACCAACCATTGAACGCTCCTATCCAAGATTGCTCACCCTATCTGCTTAATGTCAATGGTTTCCTCACTGTCCCAGTCAATTAGATCCAGACTTTTAATCCCAATGTTTAAAGCTTCATACGATGGATCCAATACAACTCCATCATCCACCAATGTGTCAAGAATGTCATTTTTGATACCAAGCTCTACCATGAGTGAGACAGGTATCTCTCATAATTCTTCTTCCTCATATCATACTCATCCTGTTGGTCACTCCAAAAATCTTCTAATAAATTAAAATGTTTATTAAACATAGAAGGCAGCAAAGCATTCATTTTACTCTTCGGGTCAAAGTGCTTCCGAGCTATATATAAACCTAGCTTTAAATGTATCAACTCACTGCACACTACCTTTGCTCCCACGAGATGGTGACAGTTTTACTCACCCAACTTCATGGGGAACTTATGACATCCTGTCTTGTGCTTTAATCCAAACCGGGCATTAACCCCTAGAGCCTGATATACAAATTCCATTAAAACTATTCTATTATTGCAACATCTTGGCAGCAAATGTGGATGACCTTCAAATCTAGCTAGCCTAAAGTATGTGAACTTGGGATATTGAATGTACCAACATTCTCATTCAGTGATAAATGCCATGGCCTCTTGGCTCAGTCTATACCCTGCATCTTCGTTGAGTTGGTTAATGATCACATATATGAATGCATCGTTAACCCTTTTGAATTGAGTCTAAACAACCTGTAGGGATAGTTGGTTATAATGATCCCACACCTTCTTTTGTCCATCTAATTCTTCTATTATTCCCACTCTATTCAGACCTGGGAAGATACCTACTCTTGCTGCTGCATATACAATGTAAGAAGTCATGAAAAAGCATTTAGTCTCCCTAATACTGGCCAATTGATCATGAATGGCATCTGATATAATCATCGACCAATCAAATTGATGGGTGCCATTTAAGATTATCTGGATGAAGGGAAACATCCACTCCTTGAAATGAAAGGCATCTCTCTTCCCAAAGGCCCTAGACAACATCATTAATAAATCTGATACTTCTTTATAAAAATCTGCCTTCTTTGGTTGGTCTGCAAGCTTGGTTAGAGACTTCTTCTCTATTTTTAACCACTTTTTGTTCAAGTGAGACTTGTTTGATTCCTTATATTTTCTATATTTCTCTAGGGCATCTGCCTCAGTTAACTGCACCAAGTTCTTGGGATCCGGGACACTAAATATACTTTGAAACATTTGAGGAGTGAGATCAATAATTACATTATCTTGTGAATCCATGCATTGTCGGGTAGCCGGATTGTAAGCTCCTGCAGTTGTCAAGATTAACTCTGGGCATTGGATTGATAGAGGAAACAGGGTGATATGAGCCAAACCAAAATCAACAATTCTTTGTGTTCTCCCTATTATATCTTCAGCAAACGTTTCTGAATACAACTGCTCGAAATTGTATGAGCCCAGACTTGTGTCGATGATGTCAGACCAATCTAATTGTACTTTGCTTGCGATGGCAATAGGACTCCTGTGGTTATACCTTAAGATATAAGGTAATTGTTCTAGCTTGATCTTCTTGGGTTTAGCTGCTGCTTTTGAGGTTCCTGCGGGCCGGTTGCTTTGGACAGCTTCTCCTGATGTTCCTAACATCCCTTAGCTTTCCTACAACAAAACCTCTAGTTAGATCCCTAAATAAACATCTCAAAATATATCTTAAAATCATACCTTTCATACATATATCGGAGGCGAAACCAGGCAGAAAACATCCTAAACAATCCTCTTTTAACATATTGTCGGGCTCGAAGCCAAAACGATTATTGATATTTTACTAACAAGAAGCAGGCTCGGAGTCGGAAGTGGAATAGTGATCGGAACAGGAACCGAAATGGAAACTGATTCAGTTTCTTTCAGATTTTCTATTTTCATATCCTGTTTCAGTTTTGCTTTCCCTTCTGCCTAGGTTATTGCTATTTTAAAAGAAGACTTCTTACTATAAGTGGAGTCGAAGACGGGATGGAAAATGGAATTGACACTAATTATAAAACACATCCAAAAAAACTAAATCAATTCTGATCCTGCTTCCACCTAGGTTGACCATGACATCATCAATGATTTTAACAGTTTAATGCACAACTTCATGATTAAGGACTAAGGTCATATTAAACGAAATGAGGCTTAACTATAACATGAAAAGACCATGCCCATATGATTGTGGGGGCGACTATACTTTTAAGACATCATATTTAAAACTAAACGCGATCACAGAAATGCATAAAACACTAATTAAAAAAACACAATATAAAAACTAGGGCACAAATTAACCCTTCCTAATTTAACCAGATGAATGCGCGACAAAAATCCCTATGTAAAAACAAGATCTCACAAACCCTAACTCACTGTAAAACCTGAATTAATCTATCTCATTGTGGAACCCTAATTAATCTACGCGTTTAAAAACTAATGCAACACGCCGTGATCACAACAAAACATGAAAATAATCGTGCCCTAACTCACTGAAAACCATAAACAAAAGCAAAAATGAAGTCAAGAACAACGACAAACAAACAAACCATGCAAACCCATAGAAAAAGACGAACCTGCCTAAAGCAAAAATGATCAAACACAAACAGAAAACACGAAAGTAAAAATAAAAGAAAAACGAGAATAGGAACCCTACCTCAAACACAAAACAGGCAAACCTTTGAAGAAATCTGCAAACAATTATCTCCTCTTCTTTCAATCGATTCACTCCAGAAAAACTCCACTACTGCTCTACTTCACTCTTCAATTTCTTAACAATAATAATAACCACTCGTTTAATCCCTAATCAAGGTAAAACTCGGAGTTTCTACCTATGCATGGCAGCTGTCATTAACACATTAAATGCAGTAAAGTAGAGTCGGAACTGGAGAAGAACTAGCACATCACTGCAGTGTGACTTCAATAAAAAGTCAACGACCAAGAAACGACGGGAGCGGAATCGGAATGAAAATGGATTTAGAAACTTAAGTAATTTCCCAACTTCATTCTCGTTCCGGGTCCAGTTCTGCCAACAAAGCATAAAAAAAACCAAACACAAAAATAAAACAAAAAGACCGACAACAAGAAAACTAAACATAAGAACTTAGCCTAAAACAAAAGTTCAAAAAGCGGAGGCGGAGACAGAATGGATTTTGATTTAGAAAATCTGAATAAATACCGATTTAACTTCTACTCCGGCTCCGGCTCCGACAAAGACAAAATGAAAGGTTAAAAAGAAAAGACTGTCAGGATGGGAATCAGAAAGAGTTTTGAAAGAAGTTTTAGAACCCGATTCAGTTCCGGCTCCGGTTCCGACAGACTAAACCAAAGAAAAACAAAGTGTTGGAAACAAAAGACTCCAAACTTTGTTTGAAAATCAACAAAAGATAAAAACACAAAGGGGGACCCATTTTGACCAAGGCAAAAGATGGGGTGGTTATGCAAGGCATAACAAATGGCGACTCGGCTGGGAAAATGGTTTACCCATTTTCAAGATACCTAAGAAAATTTCAGTCACCCTAAAACTACTTGGTTTATGAAGCATACTAACTTGAATAAGATCAGATATATGTAGGATAAGTTTTGAGCCAGAATCTCAGATGTATGTGCTCATGAATTATTTCTGAATCTGAGTGTGTGCATATATTGTGCATCATTCTTTGTTGATACTTTCTCTATTCGAGAATAACTATACCTAAGATTCAAGCTACATAGGTTGAGTCCTTTAACTATTGTGCAATAAAATCCTGGGAATTGCTCCGCTGCCAGACAGGCATCCATAGCCCCGACGGAGATACCTCTAGTTCTCTCAAAGCATTGCTCTACTGCCAGCCAGGTGTCCATAGCCCCGATAGAGATACTTGATTACCCACTTGATATTGAGTTTGCCTCTTCTTTCTTTCTTTTCTTTCATTCATTTTTTTTCTCTTCTCATTTTTTAAAAAGCCTTGCTTGTGGAAATATTTTATGCACCTTCCTCAATACTCAAACATAATGAATCTAAAACATGGGTTGAGAACTACTATGGATTTCATGATAGTCTTGGAATCAAATTTTTCACTTTGAATCAAAAGGGTAGAGCCATTCCAAAACAAATAGGTACTTACTCATGCAAATGTTTTTCTAATTTGGTGACAGATTTTTTATCACAATTCATGAGATATTCACAATGTATCTTCTATTCTTAATAACTTTTCAAACCCAAACTAGAATGGTCATAAAACATAAGTTTCAGAACAAAATCCTTTTCAATGATGATGATGAAAATACCTAAACCAATTTCTCTCCTAGTACCAGTAGCATACTTTGAATAACAACCCCTTAATTTGAAATGAACAAAATGAAGATCCCCAACAAAACAAGACAAGACAAAACAAACAAACAAACAAACAAAAACAAAGAAAGAAAGAAAACAAACTAAAACTAAAACAAAAACTTAATTACATATGATACAATATAATACATTTTACTTTAAAACATCAAACCTTCTATGCACCAAAATAATGCTTGAGAAACTGACTATTAACTAGTAATGGAATAGGCACTCCTGTTAAGGTACTCAAACGAAAAGCATTCTCGCCTAGTATTTCAGCCACTTGATAAGGACCTAACCAAATTCTATCAAACTTCTGATGGTCTCCTTTCTTCTCTCTAGCCTTATCCCATAATAACACAAGATATGATATCCTAAAAGCTTTTATCTTGGCTCTTTTGTCAAACCAGCATTTGACAACAGCCTGATGCTTAAAGAATTGTTGTAGAGCAGCATCTCTTTGCTCTTCCATGTTCAGTAAATTAAGTAGTCTAACCTCAATGTTATCATCCTTGGTATAAAATCCCTGCATGAACTTAAGAACAGGTATCTAGAAATGGATCGGGAAGATTAGATCTTGGCCATAGACTAACTTAAAAGGTGACTTTACTAGAGTTGCTTTGATTTTGGTTCGATTTTCCCATAAGACAAATCTTAACTGGGTGTGCTAGTCCCTAGGATTATTTGCTAACAACTTTCTTATAACTTCTAACAAGTTTTTATTTGTGGACTCAGCCACTCCATTTCCATGAGGGTAGTAATTGGAAGAATACTTCAAAACAATTTTATGTTCATATGCCCATGAAATGAATTCAGCAGAAGAAAAAGCAAGGCCATTATCACATACCAGAGCAAATGGAACTCTAAACCTGGTTGTGAGGTTCTCAATCAGAAACTTGATGACCACCTTTGTGGTGCTATTCTTGCAAGGATGGGCCTCAGTCCAACGTGTGCAGTAGTCAGTTGCAGTCAAGATGAATTTATGACCTGTAGAAGAAGTAGGATTAATTACACCTACAAAATCAAGTTCCCATTGAGTAAATGGCCTTACCTCATATACTGGTTGCAAAGGCATTGCAAGATTTCTTTCTCTAGGTGCAGAAATTTGGCATAAATGACAAGTCCTGTAGTGTTGATGTGCATCTCTAAATACATAAGGCCAATAATAGCCTGATCTTAAAATTTGATGAGCCAAAGTATCAACAGACCCATGCCCTATTCCATGCCTTCCATGAAACTCAGAAATAACATGCTTAGCTTCTTACTGATCCACCTTTGAGCATGTAATGAGCACTCTTCATCCTCAATGCTCTCCTCTGTGTAGCATTCATTCCTTCTGGACATTTGTTATTGAGGAGGAAGAAATTTAAATTTGTATACCAGAGATCCTTTGTGAATGATTGGACAGTGTACTGTTGGCAAGTAATATTTCTGTCCACATCAGCCATTGCTTTTGACAATCCTTGCCCTCGAACGAGTTTCATCGGGTGAATCTCTAAGTCAAACTCCTGCAAGATTGCCATCCACTTCCCTCTTCGTTCCCCTAATTCACTTTGCATCAGAAGAGACTTCATAGCTGGATCTGGAACTATGGCCATCAATTGACTTCGAATTATGTAATGCCTGAACTTCTTTATTGCTCGTACCAATGCAAAGGCTTGTTTCTCTAGTGGTGAATACCTTACTTCTGCATTCTTAAATGGAGAGCTCATAAAAGCAATCAGTCTCTCCTCACTCTCTTCTCTTCTCTATGTTAAAACTGCTGCACATGAATGGTCAGAAGCAAAAAAATAGATATAGAAGGGTTTTAGATAATCTGGGCTTGTCAAAACAGGTGCCTTAGATATAGATTATTTAATCTATGAGAAAGCAGACTTAGCCTCTTCACTCCACTCAATTTTCGCATCTTTCTTCATCATTTCATTGAGAGGTTTGACGATCTCTGCAAACCATGTTATAAATTTCTTAACAAAATTGATCCTTCCAAAGAAGGACCTCATTTCCTTCTTGCTACTCGGCCTTGTCAATTTCGAGATGGCCTCAACCCGGTCAGGATCTATATAAATCCCTTCCTCTGATATAATGTGACCTAAGAGCTTCCCTTCAAACACTCCAAATACACATTTCTTTGGATTAAGAGAGACACCATAACTTATACATTTCTTTAGAACCTTTTACAAGTCTGCAACATGGTCTTCTCTATTCCTAGAGAAGATAGTTAAATCATCTACATAAATGATTATACGTTTTCCTATCAGATCTTTGAAAGCTGCATCCATTGCCCTTTGAAAAGTAGCTCCAACATTGATGAGACCGAATGACACCCTCTTGTAAGCAAATGTGCCCCATTTAGTGGTGAAAGTAGTCTTCATCCTATCCTCATGACTAACCAGGACCTGATTGTATCCAGAATAACCATCCAAGAATGACATCATCTGGGATCCATTAACCTTTTGTAATACTTCATCAAGAGAAGGTAATGGATAATTGTCTTTCTTAGAAGCCTTATTTAGATTCCTGAAATCAACACAATCTGATCTCACCATTCTTCTTGCGCACAGGAACTAAATTAGCCACCCAGGTAGAATGTCTAACCGGAGAGATTATTCTAGCAGATAAAAATTTTTGCACCTCCTTCTGGATTAAGGGCTTAATTAAATCATTCACCAGGCGTTTTTTCTGGCGAAAAGGCTTGGCATCTAGCTTGAGAGGTATGGTGTGAGTAATCACTAAAGTGTCAAATTTTTTTAAATCATCATAACTCCAAGCAATAGCTTCAATTTTCTGCTCCAAGACCTTAATTATCTTGTCCTTAATTTCATGAGGACAAGTCTTTCCTATAAGAACATTCCTTTTTGGGCCTAAGTGATTCAAATTAACAGATTCATACTTCCCTCCATCACTCTCTGTAGGCACCCTTTGGCGAGCCCTTGGGTCAGAGTCAAATGTAGAAGTTGTCAAAACCAACTTCAGACTCCAAGATCACCTGCATGCAAATGGATACCTGTCACAAGGAAGAGAATGGATGGAGAAAAATAAACAAGGGTTTGAAGCTTTGAAAAAATGGAGAAATTATCTTATCAAAACAAAAAAGAATTATAAAATATACAATGGATCAATCCTTAAGAAGGAGATCATGCAAACCCTAAAAGAAACCCTAATAGGAAAACCCTAATAGAAACCCTAATAGGAAAACATTTAATAATTAATATAATTATTAAATGTCATTTTATGCAAACTAAAGTGAAATCTTAAGAAGAGAATAAAGGTAACTTAATCAACATAATTAAGTTAAAACCTTTACTCTAACACCCCCCCTTAAGATGAGCAAGAGTGCAACTACAAACAAATGCAAGAAAACAAAGGTAACTATAATGCAAGAAGGCAAACATGGGTCCCGACAACTAGGCCAGATCAGGTACCCAAATAAAACCAAATCTCTGTAAAGTGGAGAAATAGAGAAAACCTCATGGGAAAAGCTCTACTCCAAAAAAAGATGCAAAAAGCCATGAAGAACATCACTGAAGCAGAAGAAGCTGCAAACAACAGTCGAAAGATGACTGCTATGGTGTGGAAGAACCTCCTCTGAAGATAAGATGATCAGGATCAAGAAGACAACAATCTGCATGAGTGCCTCAAATGACACTACTCAAATCAGATGGGAAACAAAGGCAAACACCTGGAATGAAGATACAGATGGTACAAGATCAAGAAGACAACAATCTGCATGAGTGCCCCAAATGACACTACTCGAATCAGATGGCAAACAAAGGAAAACACCTGGAATGAAGATACAGATGGCACAAGTACCAATAGTCTAAAAAACACTGATCAACTGAGAATGGAAGATTATTTTCAAGGCGAAACCAAGGAAGCCTTAGCACGAACAGTATAACCCCCGCATAATGTTGAACTGAGAGAGCCTGACAGATCCATTGGAATGGTGTGTAATACCCTGTAGTGCATGAAAGAGAAGATACAACATTTGAAAGTGCGCAAGAAAGCACCTACAACTAAAAAAGTGGTGTGCAAAATAAAGCGCACATGCATGAGGCTGGAATCATATGGATCCACTGTCGTCGTGGAGGGACACTCACCGGAAAAAGGTGTGATCGCAAAAACAAAGGCACTACACAACCCCCCATGACACTTTATAATAAAGTGCGAGTATAAAATATGGCACAACCTTATGTGCGAAATCCCCAAAAATACATGTACAATAGTGTGGCACTTTATCTCAATGTGTTTACATAAAATATTGTTTATAAATGATGCTTAGAATAACTACAAAGGACAAAAAAACTGGAAATACATGAAGAACATCCAAAAATGAAGCATCTCATGCAAACGAAAAGTTCCCAAGAAAGAATATGTCCAAGTAATTCACCAGAGTGTGAAAACACCAAAAACTGAATAAAATATACTTGAAGTGAAATTTGAAAAAATTGCATGATGGAACTGAAGAGCTCTGAAATATGGTTCCAACGCCGCTGAGATCGCAAAAAACGGAGAAACAGGTCAAAAGTTATGAGCTCGGGACTGAAAGTAGCTCCTTTGAATTCAACTGGTTGTAGAATGCACCAACAGATAAATGAAGCGATGAAACCTATACCACTGGAAAGTTGACAGAACCAGGTTTCTGACGATATCTCGTTTGCCAAAAAACGATATCGTATTCCCAAGTTATGACCTCTAGAAAAAACAACTCCAAAGGGGAAAAAAACCAGTGCGGGATTAAATTTGACGGTCATACGGTCGTCGTAGCAAAAAGATGAGCTTAAATTTGACGGCCAAACGACCGTCACCGCATTTTCACAACTAGACTTATTACATAAATTTTATTTTTTTTTAATAATTAAAAAAACAATAAATTTTTTTTTTACAAAGTTAATTTTTTTTTTAAAAAATTAATAAAAAAAGGGGGAGGGGACAGCATGGGGGCCGCCACCTGCCAAGGTGGCAGGGCGGTACCCATGCGGTACCATCGGCCACAGGGGGCGGTGCCCAAGGGGCCACCGCCTGCCATAATGGCAGGTGGCGGTACCCTTGGGTACTGTCCCTTGAAAACATGCGATGCCCAAAAAAATGGGCTTTTCCACTTTTTTAAAAAATGATTTTTTTTTTTATGACTTTTGAAATTTGCAGGAAAAAATATATATATATTTTTTTAAAAAAATTGACGAAAAAAATTCCAAAAAATTGATGCGGAAAAATAAATATTTTTTTACTAGGTAGACAGACGGTCGTACGAATGACCGTACGGGTAAAAAAAATTTGCCCCTCAAATCAACTTTGTCCAAAATGGACGAATGAACAGTCGATTTAGGGGTTTTGGACCGTTGCAGATGCAATGGCAAGGTCCGTTTGGACTCAAAATGCTTTGAAATTGTAGGTGAATCCCTGGATCAAAAAATACAAACCTCAAAACTGTGAATGCCTGATCCAACCTTGTAGCTCCAAATTCTTCAAACAAGAACAGGCATGTAGCAGGAAAGCTCTGATACCATGTAGAAGTTGTCAAAACCAACTTCAGACTCCAAGATCACCTACATGCAAATTGATACCTATCACAAGGAAGATAATGGATGGAGAAAAACAAACAAAGGTTTGAAGCTCTGAAAAATGGAGAAATTATCTTAGTAGTACAAAAAGGAATTATAAAATATACAATGGATCAATCCTTAAGAAGAAGATCATGCAAAACCTAATAGAAACCTTAATAGGAAAATATTTAATGATTAATATAATTATTAAATGTCACTTTATGCAAACTAAAGTGAAATCTTAAGAAGGGAATAAAGGTAACTTAATCAACATAATTAAGTTAAAACTTTTACTCTAACATCAAATATCCTCTCTAAAGCAACCATCCCTTTCAGAATGCTCTTACTCTTTAAATCCAATATCCCTTCTGGACTCTCTTTCTTAGGATCCCAATCTCCCTGATCTTGTTCAGATTCATCTATTATTTATCCTTGAAAAACATTAGAACTTTCCAAAAAAGCCAATATGTGTTGATCATCATCAAATACCTGAAAGTGTCGAACATTATCAGAAACAGTTGGGACTGAAATCAACTCAACTGAAAACCTCTTTAAATCAAAATTTTGCATGGGTTCTAATGTGCTTGTAGCAACTGCAAGAGCATCTATAATTTGATTAGCTTCCCTAGGGATCAGACTAATCCTAAAAGCATCAAAATCTTCGATTAAATTCCAAACCATATTTCTATACGCAACCAATCTTTTGTTATGACATGTATATTGGCTACGTACCTGCTTTACAATCACCTCAGAATCTCCCATAACTGTGAGAGCAGTGACCTTCTTCTTATGAGCAAACATAAGACCTTGAGCAAATGCTTCTTACTCAGCCACATTGTTTGTGCAACCGAACTACAATCTATAAGAATCAAAATAAGTCTTCCTTTTCGGGTTAGTTAGCTCAATCCCTGCTCCACTTCCTACTTTAGATTTGGAACCATCAAACTTAAGAGTCCATAATTGATCTTTGGCTAGGAGCTCTTTCTTTTTAGGGATAATAGGGGATGACTTACTTGAGATGTGTGGCGGCTTGAAATTTTGTTGTTTATCAGAATTTGACTCAGGACAAAGCTCACTTGAAGATTTTTCTATGTTTTCAGCCTGATCATAAATCACTTCTTGAACAACCTCTTAGGTTAGATTGCAATTCAACGCATTTCTCATCAATGCCTTGGGTATTGGCAAAGTATCTAGGGCAGGTGTATTGAATAGGAATTGGGACACTTCAACTTCTCGTTGGATTTCAGAACATACAACCTAAGTCTGTTCTACTGGTGAGAAACCTTCTCGTTGAGAAAGACTAGCCCGTGTAAGAATGGTAGCATCCTTAACTTTGAAAGAAAACTCATTGATGGGGGTCTGGGTTTCTCTTGACATATTTGTTGAGGCTGATCTACATGACTTAGAATATCTAAGCATGATTGACATGTTAATTCTGAATGATTGTGATAATGAATCCTACACCAATTAGGAAGCAACAAACTACTCAAATCAGTTTCTTCTCCTTAAACTAGCTTATCTTGTTGCAATTTCCTTATCAGAACCTGCTGGTTGATGCAGATCATTGGGTCATTGTGTTCTAGGGGCAATGTATCCCTAGGACTGACTACAGAGAAAGTAAGGACTTCCTCTTGTTTGTAAACTCCTATCTCAATCTCAAAATATGCTACTTCATTCGAAGCATCATATTCTGTAATCATATGCTCGAGTCTAAGTTCACTTTCAATCCTTATCTATGTTGCAACCCCCTTCGAGGGTAGCCACATGTGAGAAATCTAAGGACAAATATCTACCAATACTTTTCATTAGCTCCCGACTTAGAAGCATCCCATATGTCTCTGGGATATCAGCTACTTGGATATCTATATAGGTCTAGATCCTTGGATCCGATCCAACCTGTACATGCATGTTCTTTAGTTCACCTACAACATTGACCTCTGTTTTATCTAACTGAATCACTTTCTTATTAGTTGGGATAGGACTCAATCCTAACTTTTTACATATTGAAAAGGGCATAACATTTCCTGATGCTCCAGAGTCCAATAAACAATTGTGCAAATTCTTTCCAAAAATCTTTAAACTTAAAAGAAAAGGTGGGGTACTGGTCTTACCTTTATAAATGACTGCATTTGTCTCCTTTGCTGGAGTCACTTTACCTTTTCCTTTTAAGCTATCTACCTCCTCCAAGGCTTTCAATACCACCTCACGTTGAGCTGGGCACCACTTCATGATGTCAAAGAATGACAAGGACATCTTCTGTCTTTGCAATTCTACAATAAAGTCAAATTCTGAATCATTCCTAACTTGATATCTAGGAAAAGGAGGCGGATTGCCTCTATTCTGGAGGTCAGAAGGTCCCTTTGGTGGTGGTGGATTGTTATCTGCATTTTGGTTTGGTGGGACCATATTGTTTGGGGGTGCAGATGTAGTAAATGGGCCCTTATTCTGATTTCTCAGAAAGTGACCTCCTTTGGACTGAGAATCTTGAGCATCATATACATCTTCCTCTGGCTCATTATCTCCCTGCATAGGAAATTGGTATTTCTCTTCAATAGTTTCATAAGTCATAGCAGTGATGACTGGCTCATTATCCTGATTGGAATTTCCTGCTGGAGGATGGGCATCAAATTGTGCAATCTTTACAATCTTCTCCATTTCAGGGCGGTTAACCTCAAAATGTGCTGCAGTATCATGTAGTCTGCACCAATTAGTCATGAAATTAAGGTCAGCTACATTAGCAGTATGTGGTCTCTCCTCACCTGACTGATAGTTGTGGGGAACTCCCCCATTGTTAGGTCTAGTATTCCATTGTCTATTGTTGTTGTTGTTGTTGTTGTTGAACCTTTGGTTATATCTTCTATTCTAATTTTGGTAGTTTTGGTTAGAGGAATTTTGACTCTGAAAGTTTCGGTTGGTGTTCTAGTTCCCATTTTGATTGGAATAATTTCCCTGATTGTTATAACCTCCCTAATTCTGATAATTATGATTTTGGTTGTGGGGAGGGTTTTGCCTAAGCTATGCCATGTCATTAGAAATTTGAGATAGATTTTTCTTGAGAGTCTCTAGTTCACTAGTCAGTTGGACAGTTTGCTCATTTTGCACATTCTGTACTATGGTTGGGGAATGAACATGGGTTGATCCTCCCGCTTGTTGTTGTGGATTATGAGGTTGTTGGGAAGAATCTTGCATGCCATTACTGAAAAAGGACATGGTAGGTGGAGCTTGTAACTCAGACATAGGTCCATATTGGGAGTAAGACATCCCTGGGACAGTGTTGTATAATGGTGGGTTAGGCATCGGATAATTCATGGAAGGAAGAGTTGCTCCTAAACCTCATGATTGCATAATTATCTATTGTTGCAACTTGATGGCCAGATGATAAACTTTAGATAAAGAGTTAATTTCATCAGGTTGATAAGTCCTCTGCAAGAATAGACCAATCAAGGGATCAACAACTCTTAAATATGCCTGTATGGCAATATTCTCATCTACTAGATAAGGGTCTTGCAACCTACAAAACATTCTTTGGAATCTAGTATTGAACAAAGGTAGTGACTCATGATGCTCCTTTCTTATTGTGGCAAACTGGCGATACAAAATGGCAGGATCCACATAAACCCAAAATTGATTAATAAATACATTTTCTAAATCTGTCCAACCCAGAATAGATCCCTGGGGCAGATTTAAATACCAGTTATATGCCATATCTCCTAAACAGTAAGGAAACAATCTACATACCACATCCTGATGAGCAACTTGAGCTCGTGTGCAAGCATCTTTAAATGCTTATATGTGCTCATCAGCACTTCTTGATTCACCATGTATGTACTTAGGAAAAAAAATTATGGGTTCTTTGGTAAGTCATGGATCCCTCCTGGAACAGTCCCTAATGGATAGGGGTTATTCACAAAGCAAGTCATGGGTGGGATTAGTTGAGTAGGTGGTGATATAGGCTATATCGGTGGAGACTCAGGCCTGCTTGGTGGTGGTAATGTAGGTGGAACTGGTGGTGGTGTGGGTGGATTTGGAGGAAATCCAGGTAGAGTAAGTGGTGGTGGCAAGGTAGGTATCAATATCCTACGAGCATGGGGTTTAGGTTTGACCGGGGTTTGAAGTTCTTCAAATGGTTCAAGATTAGTAGAGGATATGAGAATCCTCCCATATTTCTCCAATGAGAAAGACACAATGTGAGCCAACTTGTTCTTTTAGGCCCTCCTTCTAGCGCCAAATCTGTTGATGGTGAAAATGACACAAACAATGTTAAAACAAAATATTTCTACTCTATTTCTCTTGAAAAAGAAAGACAACATATAGTAGCCTAACTCCCAAGGTCCTGATAGTTGGTTCTCAACTTTCTGGTGTCACTCAATCGGTCCATGCAACTGTAATGTTCAAGGGGCTTGTACTGGTAACAAAGAATACAAGCAATGACTTATTCATTGAGCTATTTTAATGAAGAAAGGGGGTTTTAAAAAAAAGAAAAAGATAGATCAGAGGGTAAATCAACAAACATGAATCAAACTCATCTAATATCCAGACATATATCTTCAACAATGAATGTTTTCCAACAGATCAAGAAAATCGAAGCATGATACAATTTACAGAATAATCCATACCATTGCATGCATCTAAGGTGCTTATTTCAATTCACATATCACAACTATTTCAAAGGTTCCAAAAACAACACACATTCATTCATTGCCAAGATCATAGATCAACAGACTTCAATAAATTCAATTCAATGATAATCTAACAAGATAATCCTTAAATCCGGCTTCTTCTAATGGCTTTCATCACATAAGAAACAATCATGCTTTAGCACAATCACTGGCATACAGATAGATTTTAACTCATCAACCTTATCAAGTAAAGATTAATTCTAACACCATATTGTGTAAACCTATAATTTTATTTAACTGTAAAAATCAAGTAACAATGTATCTCTGTAATAACTATGAAAAATTCTATCTCCTAATATCAGGTGGCCAATTCTCTTCTCTATTAGCCGACCCTTACAATATGATACCCAAAGGGTATTTATAGATGTACAAAATCTGAAGTCCTCTTCTATTTTAAGTCAACCCACCCTTTTAGGGATTACAATTATCTTTGGAAACTCAGTTAACTAGAAGAAAAAAGAATAGAAGAGAAGAAAATCCATGCGCTCCAAAACCGTCAGTACTGCATGCAACATGCAAAGAAGAAGAACACCATGCATGCATGAGATTTATGCATGTGAAGTTTGTTCCATCATGTATTCGTCATAGCTGGAGAAGACTTGTTGTAATATGTCTAATTTCGACCCATCTACCCGACTGTCTTCAAACTTAATTCTCTCCAACTCCATTGCAGCAAACCCTCTCATATCTTTCATCTTTGTCAACTCTCTCTTAGCTGCTCTTATTTCTTCTTTGATGTCCATCAATCGATCTATTAGCATATCCTCACCAACATCTCCTCTTTGCATAACCTCTTTAAATATTTCAGTCCATTTCTGCTTTATTTAGCTTAAAGGTAAGCCTTCTTTTACAAGTACATCAACATTTACTATAATAGCAATGATGGCCTCCAACTCCTCAAATTGCTCATTTAGCTCCTTAACAGAATCTTGAACCTCATTGCTATGTTTGAATAGGAAATCTGTTCTAAATTGAAGTATACAAGAAGTCTTTTCCAGAAAATCCTTATTATCTTCTTCCAATATCGACTATTCTAGGAGGGTAGTCTTAGGCTGTTTATTGACCTCTTTCAGTTTCTGGTTGTATCCCCTATATTCCTCCTCTTATGCTTCCAAATTTTTAACATATTGGTTCATCTCTTCTATCAGTCCCTCAGTCGCTTTGTAAACCTCAAAACTGTCTTCTAATACCTCATCTATTTCTTGATTCAATTTACTTACCCATCGATCCAAAATTTATGCCTTGCCCTTCACCTGTTCCAAATCATCTACTTCCTTCTTGCTCAGCAAAACTAGGGTCTCAATCGTAGCAACCTGTTGTGATCTTGGAGCAGAAACATTCTTAAGAAAAACATGCAATTGATCCAATTGAGCCTTAAGCTCATCCTTCCTTTGTTTATCCTTCAACATTCTTGACTTGGTTGAGGATGCTACCACATCAATTAGATTCATTTGATGATCTCTGGTAGGTCTCCCCAAATTCACAGTGCCTAGCTGATAATCTGTTAATTGCATATCTCCTTGCTCCTTGTCTATCATAGGTATAGCACACTCAGCCACAATTTCTCCCTTGTCAGTCAACCTAGTAGAATGTAGGATCTTGGCCTTCTTTTTAGGCCTTTCTTTTTCAATTTCATTCATCATATCCTCCCAATTGAGAGGTTGAGAAGGTGTCAATGTTCTCTTTTGAAGGTCTAATTTCAACCAAGTCGGAGCTCCTGGAGTAACAGTCATCATGGTTGAAAAAGAGGAGGCAGTAGCTAAGGGAGGTTGCACATTTACCTTAGGTTGAGAATCAACGCTCTGTTTTTGTTGCTACTCTTGTTCCATACTCATTTGTGCCAGCTTTTCAGCTTCCTCCTTATCTTTTTGCTCTTTTACTCTGTTATCTTCTTTCTCCTTCTTCAACCTTTCTTCTTCTAATCTTTCTTTCTTCAATTCCCTTTTCCTTTCTTCCTCTAAAGCTTTAAGCTTTTTTGCATCTTCTTTTTCTTCTTGTTGCTTTTTGATCAATTCTTTGGCCTCTTTCTCCTTTTGTAATCACTTTGCTTCCTCTTCCTTTATGTGAGCTTCTTCAACAAGTTTTAACTTTGCTACTAAAACTTCTCTCTCCCTTCGGTGTCTTACCTTTTCTTCCTCAAGGTCATAAATTGTTTTTATCAATTCTAATTTATCATTTTCCTCCTTAACCTTGAGCTCATGCTCTTTTTGCCTCTACTGCTTCTCTATTTCATTATCTTTTGATTTAGCTTCAATTTGTTGTTGTTGCAGTATGGCATCAACTTGTGTCTTGGCATCAATTAACTTTTATTTCTCTATTGCTGCAGCTTGATCATCAGCAGCCTTCTCGACTTCTTCAAACAATGCCCACTGATCCTCCTCTATCATTACCTGTTCAGTATCCTCCTCTAGAGGCATATTTTCTTGTATTCATTTATCTGACAGAGTCTCATCCGAATCTGTTCCAACATCATGAATTTCTACCTCTACTTCTTTTCCCTTTATAGTTTCAACAATATTATGAAGAGTCCCCTTTTGCACTTCTTCACTTTGTTGTTTTTCAAGTGGGACTTGAGTAGAAGATTCACCTAATGTAGGTGTTGAAACAATAGATCCTACTTGGGCATCTCCTTCTTATGTCTCTGGTTCATCAACTACTACTTCAAGCTCTATTTCTTCAATGTCTGGAGGAAGGAACTCCAAAGGCTCCTTGGGAGGTGTCTTTCTTTTAATCCTTTTATACTCTTTCCCCTTTTTAGGAGTTGGTCCTTGAGGAGTTTTGGTTCTTAGAACCAACCATTGAACACTCCTATCCAAGACTGCTTGCCCTATCTGCTTAATGTCAATGGTTTCTTCACTGTCCCAGTCAATTGGATCCAGACTTTTAGTCCCAATGTTTAAAGCTTCATACGATGGATCCAATACAACTCCATCATCCACCAATGTGTTAGGAATGTCATTTTTGATACCAAGCTCTTCCATGAGTGAGACAGGTAATCTCTCGTAATTCTTCCTCCTCAAATCATACTCATCCTGTCGGTCACTCCAAAAATCTTCTAATAAATTGAAATGTTTATCAAACACAGAAGGCAACAAAGCATTCATTTTAATCTTCGGGTCAAAGTGCTTTCGAGCTGTATATAAACCTAGCTTTAAATGTATCAACTCATTGCACACTACCTTTGCTCCCACGAGATGCTGATAGCTGTACTCACCCAACTTCATGGGAACTTATGACATCTTGTCTTGTGCTTTAATCCAAACTGGGCATTAACCCCTAGAGCCTGATATACAAATTCCATTAAAACTATCATATTATTGCAACATTTTGGCAGCAAATGTGGATGACCTTCAAATCCAGATAGCCTACAGTAAGTGAACTTAGTGTATTGAATGTACCAACATCCCCATTCAGTGATAAATGCCATGGCCTCTTGGCTCAATCTATACCCTGCATCTCTGTTGAGTTGGTTAATGATCACATATATGAATGCATCACTAACCCTTCTTAATTGAGTCTCAACAACCTGTAGGGATAGTTGGTTATAATGATCCCATACCTTCTTTTGTCCATCTAATTCTCCTATTATTCCCACTCTATTCAGACCTGGGAAGATAATTACTCTTGCTGCTACATATATAATGTAAGAAGTCATGAAAAAGCATTTAGTCTCCCTAATACTGGTCAATTGATCATGAATGGCATCTGATACAATCATCGACCGATCAAATTGATGGGTGCCATTTAAGATTATCTGGATGAAGGGAAACATCCACTCCTTGAAATGAAAGACATCTCTCTTCCCAAAGGCCCTAGACAACATCATTATTAAATTTGATACTTCTTTATAAAAATTTGTCCTCTTTGATTGGTCTGCAAGCTTGGTTAGAGACTTCTTCTCCGTTTTTAACCACTTTTTGTTCAAGTGAGACTTGTTTGATTCCTTATATTTGCTATATTTATCTAGGGCATCTGCCTCAGTTAAGTGCACCAAGTTCTTGGGATCCGGGACACTAAATATACTTTAAAACATTTGAGGAGTGAGATCAACAATTACATTATCTTGTGAATCCATGCATTGTCGGGTAGCTAGATTGTAAGCTCCTGCAGCTGTCAAGATTAACTCTTGGCATTGGATTGATAGAGGAAACATGGTGATATGAGCCAAACCAGAATCAACAATTCTTTGTGTTCTCTCTATTATATCTTCAACAAACATTTATGAATACAACTCCTCAAAATTGTATGAGCCCAGATTTGTGTCGGCGATGTCAGACCAATATGATTCTACTTTGTTTGTGATGGCAACAGGACTCCTGTGGTTATACCTTAAGGTATAAGGTAACTATTCTATCTTGATCTTCTTGGGTTTAGTTGTTGCTTTTGAGGTTCCTATAGGCCGGTTCCTTTGGACAACTTCTCCTGATGTTCCTGACATCCCTTAGCTTTCCTGCAACAAAACCTCTAGTTAGATCCCTGAATAAACATCTCAAAATATATCTTAAAATCATACCTTTCATACATATATCAGAGGTGGAACCAGGCAAAAAACATCCTAAACAATCCTCTTTTAACATACTGTTGGGCTCGGAGCCAAAATGGTTATTGATATTTCACTAACAAGAAGCCGGCTTGGAGTTGGAAGTGGAATAGTGATTGGAACCGGAACCGGAATGGAAACTGATTCAGTTTCTTTCAGATTTTCTATTTTCATATCTCGTTTCGGTTCCGCTTCCACTTCCACCTAGGTTATTGCTATTTTAAAAGAAGACTTCTCACTATAAGCGGAGTTAGAGACAGGATGGAAAATGGAATTGACACTAATTATAAAACACATCCAAAAAAACTAAATCAATTCCGATCCTGCTTCCGCTTAGGTTGACCATGACATCATCAATGATTTTAATAGTTTAATGCACAACTTCATGATTAAGGACTAAGGTCATATTAAACGAAAGGAGGCTTAACTATAACATGAAAATACCATGCCCGTATGACCGTGGGGGTGACTGTACTTTTAGGGCATCATATTTAAAACTAAACACGACCACATAAATGCATAAAACCCTAATTAAAGAAATGCGATATAAAAACTAGGGCATGAATTTAACCCTTCCTAATTTAACCAGATGAATGCACGACAAAAATCCCTAAGTAAAAATAAGATCTCACAAACCCTAATTCACTGTAAAACTTGGATTTAATCTATCTCACTTTGGAACCCTAATTAATCTACGTGTTTAAAAACTAATCCAGCACGATGCAATCATGAAAAAACGTGAAAATAATCGTGCCCTAAGTCACTGAAAACCAGAAACAAAAGCAAAAACGAAGTCAAGAACAACGACAAACAAAGAAAAACAAACAAACCATGCAAACCCATAGAAAAACACAAACCTGCCTAAAGAAAAAATGATCAAACACGAACAGAAAACATGAAAGTAAAAATAAAAGAAAAACGAGAATAGGAACCCTACCTCGAACGCAAAACAGGAAAACCTCTAAAGAAATCTGCAAGCGATTATCTCCTCTTCTTTCAATCGATTCACTCTAGAAAAACTCCACTGCTGCTCTACTTCGCTCTTTGATTTCTTAACAATAATAATAACCACTCGTTTAATCCCTAATCAAGGTAAAACTCAGAGTTTCTACCCACACATGGCAGCTATCATTAACACATTAAATGCAGTAAAGCGGAGTCAGAATTGGAGAAGAACTAGCACATCACTGCAGTGTGACTTCAGTAAAAAGTCAACGACCAAGAAATGGCGAGAGCGGAATCAAAATGAAAATAGATTTAGAAACTTAAGTAATTTCCCAACTTCGTTCCCGTTCCGGGTCCGGTTCTGCCAACAAAGCATAA
The DNA here is from genome assembly GCA_007115665.2 of Sequoiadendron giganteum. NCBI lineage: Eukaryota > Viridiplantae > Streptophyta > Pinopsida > Cupressales > Cupressaceae > Sequoiadendron > Sequoiadendron giganteum. Next base: position 746,888,186 of record CM021100.1, on the reverse strand, counting down.
AACAAAACCAAAAACCAAAAAAAAAAAACAAAAAGACCGACAACAAGAAAACTAAACATAAGAAATTAGCCTAAAAAAAAGTTCAAAAAGCAGAGGTAGAGATGGAATGGATTTTGATTTAGAAACTTTGAATAAATACCAACTTAACTTCTACTCCGGCTCCGGCTCCGACAAAGACAAAACAAAAGGTTAAAAAGAAAAGACTATTGGGATGGGAATCGAAAAGAGTTTTGAAAGAAGTTTCAGAACCCGATTTAGTTTTGGGTCCGGTTCTGATAGACTAAACCAAAGAAAAACAAAGTGTTGGAAAAAAAAGACTCCAAACTTTGTTTGAAAATCAACAAAAGATAAAAACACAAAGGGGGGCCCATTTTGACCAAGGCAAAAGATGGGGTGGTTATGCAAGGCATAACAGGAACTTCAAGAGAAGTTCCCTCAAAGGCATTTCAACCTAATCTTCTCACACACCTAAACACATAGACTTGAAATGCCACTAGTGACCAGAGGGAGAAAGAGTGGGCAAAACTCACCTTGGTGCCTTTTAATTGTTCATGTTTAGATTTTGTTAAGTTTTTTTATTTTAACACTTATTTAAGCAACATGAGTGTTCACTTATTAAAAGGTTAACCTCATTTAAAAAGTTATAATATTTGGAAATTATGTTATGATTATTGGTTGATTATTTGTGATTTTTATTTGATTTGATCTTTAAATGTTGTTTAACTAAGTTTAGGAGTGGTTGGCTCAAATATAAAGGACCTGGTTGCAATTTTTTACTTTGTTAGGTTTTTGTGATGTTTTATTGTTTTTAAATGATTAGTTTAAATATTAAAATTAATGGTAAGTACTAATACAAATAATGAAACTAATCTATCTCTTTTTGTGTATTTATGTTTTTGATATGTCAAATAATCGAGTCAATTTTAATTTGACTCAACAAAATAAATTACTAAGAAAAATAATCTCTTCGTGTTTTTTTTAATTTTTAAGTAACTTGTATGCATGAATTAAAAATCAACAAGATAATATTTTCCATTTTTATGTTAATTATAATTTTGGAGAAAATAATGTGAAAGCAATAAATGGTTAATGCTTTAATTACTTCCTTCTATCACTTTTCAATCAAAGTGACACTTTCATAAATTAAAATGAAATACAATTGTTTGTTGGTTTTTGTTACAATGCTAGTAAAAGAATGATATTGTTCACATTATCACATGTTGGTCAATTTTGTTAGATTGTGTGTTGTTTTTTTGATGGAAAATATATTGCTTGTTGATCTTGTATGCCTTTTTGAATTATATAAAAGGGAATCCTCATTACGATTTTGAGTATTATAATTATAAATAAATAAACTAATTTAATCTATTAAAATTACAAATGAATGCTCTAGTTTCAAAGTGATAATATAGCTATTCTAATAACTATTCTATTTTTTAAACCATTTCACAATAAATGAACTATTATAAAATGTAACAAAAGGGCAAATCCACACCTAGGGTATATGATTATCTGAGATAAGAAATTTATTATTTGTTGACAAGATTGTCCTAAAAACCCAACTTGGTAACCTTTTCCTCTCCCAACATTCCTCACATGGAAGTAGATACAAAAGACAAAAAACTAAGACTAGTGGAGCATAAAACCAAAAGAAAAAACTATTTTTGTGATTGATTATGTTGCTTTGAAGTTGGAAATGATGAATTTTAGAGCCTAGAGGTTTGTATGAGACTTGTACTAGAGTCAAACTTGTAGAGATGTTTGGGATTTTTATATAGTTGTCTCAAATGGATTCTCAAACCTATTTTCATATGTGTATAAAGAGGCAAGAGAAAAAATTTCAAAAAGAAGAATTTAATAGATATATACAAAGTTTTTTTTAATAATTTTTCAATAAAATAAAATCCATATTTAGTGGAGTTTAGAGTCTAGAGAGATTGTTCTATTTTTCAATATATATGCCCCGACCGATATTCGTGGAAAATATTGACTTTGGTCTCATATTAGGTATATTTGATCTTTAGTTCCTCTCTACCCTTGGATCTTGGTTGGGGAATTTAATTCTATTATCATTTTTGAAGAAAAGAGGGGATGAGTGGAAAGGCTAGAGCCTTCTTCTATTCTTCTCAAAGATAATGTATCATTCTTAAACCTAGTGGACATAAAGCTTGATAATGGTTTGTATACCTATAGTAATAGGATATGTGGTAAGGATTCTATCTCGAAGAGACTTGACAAGTTTTTGGTTTCTTGCTTTTGGATAAGAAACATTTGGGCAACTAGCTTTGAGGTATTGGAGTGGAGTGGTTCTAGTCACTAGCCTATTAAACTCCCAACTTCATTGGTGGGGTCACTAAGAATCCATCCTTTAAGTTTCAACTTATCTGGCTGTGAGACCCTCAACTGCAAGATCTTTTTATTGATTGGTGGAGTTGTGAAAGACTTGCCTATGGCACAACAATGTACTCATTTGTCAAGAAATTACAATTTGTAAAGCAACAACTTAAGAAGTGAAACATGTAGTGTTTTAATAATATATTTCTAGCTAAGTCAACAACTTAGGCTCACCTAGATGATATCACCCATCAGATTATAGACTATGGCCCTACTGAAGGATCCCTAAAGGAAGAATCAATCACCTTGAAGGATCTAGAAGAATTTGAATTGTGTGAGGAGATTTATTAGAAGTAGAAGGCTCAGGTAGAGTGGCTTCAAGAGTGTGATAGAAATACAACCTTTTTTAACTCAGTAGGCTAGGAGACAAGGGAATATGATCCCTTTTCTTGTGTCTTCTTGAGGAGTTCATATTTTTCCATTAAGAGATATCTCTAGGGAGGCTTCACAATATTTTTCTTCTTTGTTCACAAAAGACTCACCCTCTGCAATTGAATAAGAAAATATTATTTTAGCGTGTATATTGCCCTAGCGTTTATGGAAATGAATGAGTGACTTATTAGTTCCATCCCTCTAGAGGAAATGGAAGGAATTTCCTTCCAGATGAAGAAAGGGAAAGCTCTTAGTCCTAATGGGTTTCCAATAGAATTCTTTCAAGAATCTTGGGAAATTATAAAATTTGACTTATTAGAAGTAATGCAAGAATCATAGAGGAACAAGCAAATGTTGAGGGCTATGAACTCCATGTTTATTTCTCTTATCCCCAAGAGAGAAGGGGCTAATTTTTTGAATTTGTCCAGGCCTGTAGATCTTTGTAATGTGGTATATAAGATTATTTCCAAGTTGATTATAGAAAGGCTTAAGTTGTGGATTAACAAGCTTGTTTCTAAAGAGGGGAGGATTTGTGGTAGACAAACAAATTTTAAATGGAGTGGTCATTGTTGCTAAGACTATTCACTCCATGGTGACTTCAAAGGAGAGGTCTATGTTTATTAAATTGGATATATGACCAAATCATATGATAGGGTCAAATGGTTTTTCCTTCAAAAAGTGCTTCTTTCTTTTGGTTTTGGTGGTGATTGGGTTAACTGGGTGATGAGTTGTGTCACATCTACCTCCTTTGTTCTTGTTAATGGTGAGCCATTTGACCTATTTGGCACTTCCAAAGGTATTCGATAGGGAGATCCTTTGTCACCTTATTTGTTTATTCTTTTGGTTAAGGGCCTAGGGGGAGTCATTAAATCTCAAGTAAATCAAGGTTTTATTCAAGGGTGGAGTTGGGGCAATGAATTGCCTTCATAGTCACATTTGTAGTTTGTTAATGACAATGCATTGATGGGAGTTTCCAAGATTATAGAAGATACTAACTTCAAACGAACGTTGGATGTCTATCTTTTGGCCTCAAGTCACAATATAAATGAGGGTAAATCTTCCATTTTATACTTTAATACCCATCTTCTTATTCAACATCTGATTGTTGGATTCCATATTGGTTCTCTTCCTTTGTTTTAACTTAGAATTCCTCTCTATTGGATCCCTTCATAGAGGGACTTGGCAAAACATGTTGGATAATTTTTGAGCGAGAGTTAGTCTTCGGATCCATAGGTGGCTTTCCTTTGCTAAGAGAGTTTTTCTTTTGAAATTTGTGGTCCAAGTTCTCCCTAATTACAAGTGTCTCATTTAGGTTCCTCCTCTGAATTTAATTAAGGATTTTGATTCTCTTGCAAGGAAACTCTTATGGGCTAGTAATTTGCCCTTTTCGAAGTGGATTTTGGTTAAGTGGGAGACTATCTGCAAATCGAATCAAAAGGGTGGTCTTAGGTTGAGACAAGCTAACCTCTTTGGTCAGACCTTAGCTGCTAAGCTTTATTAGAGGTGGTACAATAATTAGGACCAAGTATGGGCTAAAGGTCTTGTTGGAGCCTTTACAATTTTCCAGTCTTGGGGTTTTGGGTTTTAGCCGCAAATTTTGGCTTCTGGTCTTCTAGTTGCTTTGGCTGTCTATTCATGTGTTGACCTACTGTTATGGGTCATCGGTTGTATAAGTTGTGATCTGAGTCTTGTTAGTCGTTTGTGTTACCAACCCCTTTTTACCTGCCCTATCGATTTTTATTGGCTGGAACTGTGTTTAAACTTTATCTACGTATTGGGTTGATAAATGTCTAAAATTTCGGCCTCGAGGGTCATTTCCCCATTCGCCTAGCCAGTCCCCCTTTTATGATTAACAATTATCACATGTGCAGGCTTTCTAATCATCAGATGAAGATGAAATAGTCAAATCCAGACCATTCCAGGTTGACCTCGCAAGGTTTTCACAAAATTGTTGAGCGGTGTGCAGAATAGTGACGCGTGGACGTCGATGCCGAGCATGGGCCACACAGAAAGCAAGTGAAGCCTGGCCAGAAGGAAAAGGAGTGTCCCAAAAGGAAGCCTTGATAAGACGCCACGTGGCAATGACAGGAAAACTACGAGCAGTATTGGCAACAATGAACGGTGGAGACCAAACAGAGATTTTATCTGACATCTTTCTGGGAGCTTGACATGAATATTGAGTAATTTTGGGCCATTTGCCATGATGGAAGTCAATTTCAGGTTGACCAAATCACAACCGTTCGATGATCAAGCCTAGATGAAGAAAGATCAATAACCAAGATTGAGAGAAACGTAGCCAAATCACCATCGTTCCCCACGAGCTTGAGAGATTAAGATGTAGGCTCTTTAAGATCGACGAGAGTCACAAATCGCTGCCACGTACACTCTGTAGTTGCAGATGAATGGAGCCCACAAGTATTCAAAGAAGCTACACATGCTTATTTTCATCAATGGCTCAGAAGTAAAGATTAAGATGCAGTTCGATCTCCACCCTTGCTCGCTAGCTCGCACCTCCAAAATGCTCATCAGTTAAAACTCACAAGATGTGTGATATGGCACCACGTAGAAAGCAGTTGGAGCTCAACAAAAGTGAAAAGAACAACTTGAAGGGAAACCCCAATGGGACACCACATGGAAAGCTCCTGACAAATTGTGAGCGACAAAGATTAATGGATTAGTTGTTATTATTATCTTTTTATTTAATCTCCTGCTTTGTTATCAATTGGCGTGACCTTTGGTCTAAGGCTGGTTGCCTCTCATGAGAATTTGAAAAGATTGAGATCAAAAGGCACGAGGGATTTTTCTGGGAAGATAAAAAAAGGGGGAGATAGATTAAATAGAGAGATAGAGGAATTTTTAGAATGTTGTACATAGTGAAGACCATGATGCATGTATGAATATGGAAGAAGTCAATGAAGATATTTTATTTTTCAGCCTAATTATGGTATCGATTGTTTGTTGAAATTATTCAATTGTTTGGTTGTCTCCATTTTAATACTTCTCTATTATTCAAACTGATATATCAAGTATATGTTCAGTTTGTTAATGCACATTTGTTGTATTCGTGTGATGAGATTACTTGGTTCTTTCAAGTAAAGATTAAATCCTTATAGTCATTCATGGTAATTTAGAAGTGTTAATTGGATCAATAAGAAGATCCATATAATTAGGGTTGTCAATCTGTCTCAAGTAGAGTTTGTAAACTATTTACTTGCATGTTTATACAAATTATAAACCCATGTCAATGTGCCAAACAATTTGAGTTATTGCCATTATAGGTCACATTTTCTAGGTCTTCATTGGACTCTTTTTTACCCAACAAGGCACTGGTCTCACCCATTTTTATTTTATTTAGTTTCATCAAACATTTTTTCAGAATTCCGCATCTGTTAACTGAACATATTGAATTGCACTTTGATATTGCTTATACAATTTATACCAAATTAGGATCACATATCTCCACTGTCAAATTGCCATTATGGATAGATTGATCAAATAGGAAACATAGTTCAAATATGCACCATTTACATAGGTACACCCGCCTAGGTTTAGCAGAGCCTAAAGAGTAGAAGGTTCAAACACATTGATTGGCCTTGTATGTTAGCCAAAAACGTGTTAAGAGCTTGGCAACCTCTTGTGGTTCAAACATGCATTTTTGAAACCTAACAGTTTGGTGAATCTACTGGGGAGTTAAACTGAGCCCAAGCCTTCATCACAGAGTCAATATCTTGTAGAAGACTCTGCTGGGAACAAGGAACTACAAAATTTTCTCACCTTTTAGAAAGTGAATGGCAACTCTGAATGAACAAGTACATTAAAACCGATAAAGTGAAGTATACATCATAAAGGAACCATCCTAGAGTTTATACTATCAAAATTACTCACAACATGCATGACAAAAGGTCTTTGTATAAGGAGGATCAAAATAATGACAAAAGTAAATGGAATCAAAAGAATAATAAGGGCAAGAAGGTGTCTGATGACATGGGCCCAACGAATAAAGAAAAAACATCAAAAGCACACCTGGAGATATATAATTCCTATGGTACACTGGCAACTGAAAACAACCCATCTAGAGAACCTCACACTCTTGAGGAAAAGAGGAATCCCTTCTATCAACCAGACCCCAAGAAAGTTGAGGAGTTCATGGTTGGACTTGAGGTTGAAAGGGAAAGGAGACAACATGAATATGATCAAAAAATGGTGTTACTTGAAGAAAATCAAGATGGACTTGGCTATGAAGCATCCTCTAAAGAGAACTATGAACACATGGCTCAGGATGAGATAAATGCACAATTGGAACATGAAAGACAAGAAGTGGAAAGAACAAGAATGGAGTATGAGCAAATGCTCCAGGCAATAAAAGAGCTTCAAGAATTGAAGTTATAAAAAGCCCAGATCAATGCTTAGATGGCTAACTTACCTAAATATGTGCCACCTCACAGGCAAGGGAATAATAATGCAGGACCTTCAAATCCCCCAAAAGCACAAAAAAATTAGTCAGGGAATCAATATAGACCCCCAAATGCTCCACCACAACATCAAAATGCTCAGCCACCCCGTCACCAGCAATATATACACCCACATGGTCAACAACACATGCCTCCACAAGGTCAACAATATATGCCACCACCTCACAACAATCCATTGTATGAGTACCAACATCCTCAAAATCCACCTCCTCCACCATACACAACCATGATCAGACAATTTGATTTGGCTGGATTTCAAATATATCCTTATCCCATGGATAACAGTTGGAGAAGCCTTGTCCCAAAATACACAAGAAGTAGTGCAGTCACAGTTGAAGAACACTTAAGGAGCTTTAATGCATTTATTCAAGACTTGGATGTGCAAATGAGATTGTTTATGATGTCATTAATTGAAGATGCTGGAGATTGGTTTAACAGTTTGCCAATAGCTTGTACTGACTCCATTCAGGAGTTTTATGAACAGTTCCTTGAGTAGTATGGGAATCAATGTGGACCAGAGTTTTCCCTGCATGAATTGGTAACTATTTAGAAGCATCAAAATGAGTCATCTTATGACTTCAACTAGAGGTTTTCTAAATTACATAATAAGATATCTCCTGGATCCAAATTAGTTGATCCTGCTGCATTAAGTATCTATTTAAAAGCTTTTGATCCTAAGACAGGATATGAGCTCAAGAACATGTGTCCTAGGAATTTAGTTGAAGCTCAAAAGATAGCACTAACTATTGAAAATAATAGGAAAGCTACCGAAATGATTGGCAAGAGGGATAATCCTAGGGTTCCCCAATATACTCCACCAAATAGGCAGGAAAATACATACAAAAATGAAAGGCCAAGGTTTCATGACATGCCATATAATACAAATTGGAAGGATGGAAAGCCATTGATGGATAGGCCAAGGAATAAAGAGACACCTGATCCTTTAAAGAAAAGAGGGGCGTATATGGTAAATAACAATCCTTGGTGCTCAGTTTGTGACTTGCCACATTCCCTAGATCATTGTATTGTAGCTCAGTCGATACCAGGAAAAGACATACCAAAAGACAACAATGAAGAGGACCATAATATCTATTTAACTTCCCACACCCTTCACTCTGATGAGCAGGGATATTCATCGTTAGAAGAAGGAGGGTATGAATATGATGTTGATCACCAAAAGTACAATGTCCATATAGTAGAACAATAAGTTTTTTTTTATCATGAAGAAAGTGATGATGAACAATGTCCTCCTAGTACATCATATCAAATGAATAAATGCAATATGAGAAGACCGACTAAGGAAGAAATTAAAAGGTTAATTGTTGCAGCAGTTGAGCAGGCCAAAAGCAGATATTGGTTGAGAAATAGAACAGTAAATGAGAATGAAGGTGTTCCAAGAGGAATATTTTTGAAGGATAAGAAAATGCCCCAAGAAGTTTCAAAAAGGACAAATGATAAGCAACTTGATAAAAAGAACAAAAGTATGTTCATAAGGAGGAGAACAAAGAATTGCCCAAGGACAAACAAAAAGGAGAAAGAGGAGAACATAGGGAGAGTCAACAGAGCAAAAGAGGATGATCAGAACAAAGGGTGCCTCTTTTGATTTCATGCAAGCTTTGTCCCAGGTAAAAATGTTTGTCCCATTACTTGAAATGATGAAGATTAAAGAATATAGGGAAAGTTCTATTCAATTAATGTCTAGTGGAAGTAATAAAAGTACAAACCTTGAAAATAAGGAGATTCCTAAAATTAGTAATAAGAAGGAAAAGGTAAAAGTTCCAGAGGTTTGTCTAAGTGATGCATTGATGAATCCACCACAAATTGATCCATTCTTTACTACCCTACTCATAAATGACAAGCTAGTAAGAAACTGTATGATAGATTCAAGTGCTTCTATGAACATCATGCTAGTAGGGGTGATGAAAAAACTCGATATGTGGGTAGATGTTGAAGGTGGTAAATGTTATGCCATGGATAGTAGACCTATCCCATTTGTGGGAATTATGAAAGATGTGGAAGTTAAATTGGCTACTTACCTACAAGCAACTTATAATATTGGTATAACTGTGAGTGACACACCTCCTCAGTTTGGAACGCTTTTGTCAAGACAATGGACTGCAACAGTTGGAGGCAATGTACAATTTGATTTACCATATGCCACAATACCAGTCAATGGTGAAGAAGTCAAATTGTATAAGGAACCAAGGATGAATCAGATTATCGATTGTGTTCCTTAAGGACAACTCAATTGTTTCTGTGATGTGGATTTAGGGAGTTTCAAAGTGGAACCGTTTCAACCTGAATTAGAAAATACTAACCCAATTGATAAGCATGTTTCTAAAGATCAGCAAGGCATGTGGAAAATGTATTTTGATGGAGCATGCAGCCAAGAAGGCAATGAAGCTGGGGTAGTGTTTATATCACCTGAAGGTATTATATTCAAATATTCATTTTTACTAACCTTTGAGTGTACAAACAATGTGGCAGAATATGAGGCCTTGTTGATTGGTTTAAATATGGCTGTCAAGCACAAGATCAAATTGATAACTGTCCTAAGAGACTCTGAACTGGTTGTCTCACAGATCAGATCAAGATATCCTGCAAAGAATAAAATATTGAAACAATATAGAAATGTTGTGTGGGATACGATTGAGTTATTTGATGCTTTCTCAATTAATTGGATAAATAGATCAGAAAACGTAATGGCAAACTTTCTAGCTAACATGGCCTTGAAAAGAGATGATATTACTTTGGCTAGAATATCTCAGGTTGAATTCAAAACAAGACCTGCTATCCCCAACAACATATACAGTTGGAAATTTTTCAATGATGATACCGACCTCCTAAAGTTTCTTCATTGCATAGATCAGTATGAGGCTCAAGAGATTGACTTCAATTCTTTTGTGGAAGAAGTGGATGGGAAACAAACTATATTTGGGAAGGAAATCTTGTAGCTTAAAACCAACAAGCTCCCTAAAGGGCTTATGGCACTAGAAAGAGTGTATGATGGGAATGATCACTCTCTCATAAAGGAGACACTAATTAAGAGAGAAGATATTGAAGAAATAAATCTAGGAATTGAGTTAGCACAAAAAAAGGTCTACATTGGGAAGAAGATAAGTCCCACCATCAAGGGAATGTTGATTGCCTTATTGAGAAAATACAAACATGTGTTTGCTTAGTCTTATGAGGATCTCAAGGTGTATAGAGAAGATCTTTTCCAGCATAAGATTCCACTTAAACGATATACAAATCCATTCAGACAAAGCAGAGGCCTATTAACCCAACATTGGAACCTAAAATGCAGGAGGAATTAGCAAAATTAAGAGATGAAGGTATTATTAAACCCATTAGACATTCAACATGGGTCTCAAACCTAGTTCCAGTAAGAAAAAAGAATGGGGATATCAGACTATGTATAGATTTCAGAAATCTGAACGTTGCTTCCGTTAAAGATAATTATCCTCTCCCAAATATGGAGGCAGTATTGCACAAAGTAATAGGGTGTGAGTTACTATCAATGATGGATGGATTTTTTGGATATAACCAAGTAAAAGTCAAAGAGTCTGAACAATGTAAGACAACATTTACTACACCATGGGGAACATATGTTTATGTTAGAATGTCATTCGGTCTCACAAATGCAGGGGCTACTTTTCAAAGGGCCATGGGAATGGCGTTGCAGATTTAATTAATGCCACAATGATAGTGTATCAGGACGATTTTACTGCTTATTCCAAAAGGGCAGAAGATCATGTGGGGCACTTGGAGAAGATATTTATCAAAGCTCTGGAATATGGTATTAGTCTTAATCCTAAAAAATGTCATTTTTTTGTTACAGAGGGTAAGCTTTTGGGACATATTGTATCAAAATATGGGATTAGAATAGACCCTGAGAGAGTAGAAGCCATAAATAAAATTCCCATTGCCAAAATTGTCAAAGCAATCCAATCGTTCTTTGGTCAAATTAACTTTGTTAGGAGATTTGTATCAAATTTTGTTGAGATTGTTAAACCTATATCCAAGATGCTGAAAAGGGGAGAAAAGATAGATTGGACTGCAGAAACCATGGAAGCCTTATATATATCAAAAGAGTTATCAAGGAGGCCCCCATCCTAAAGTCCCCTGATTTTACCAAACCTTTTCAAATATTTTCTTTTGCCTCATTTCACACCATAATAGCTGTTATGTTACAAAAGAATGATGAAGGTCATGAGCAACCTATATCTTTTTTTTAGCAAGTCTTTGCAAGGGCCAGATTTGAAATATGATACTATGGAAAAACCAGCCTTTGCATTGGTCAAAGCAATAAAAACTTTCAGACCATATCTTGTCAGAGCTAAAGTAATTACCTATGTCCCACATGCAACAGTGAAAGATATCCTCATACAAACAAAGGTGACAGGGAAAAGATGCAGATGGATTAATAAAATCCAAGAATTTGATATGGAAATTCAAATTACCAAGCTGGTAAGGGGATAGGGTTTGGCCAGGCTAATGGTAGAAACGAACATTGAAGCAAACTAAATCTTCAATATAGAAGGTGAGGATAATGCAATTTCAAGTATCGAACATACTCCTTGGTACACAAACATAATGTATTATCTTAGGCACATGAAATTCCCTGAGGGGTTGAATGATAATCAAAAGAGAACTTTGAAGCTGCAAGCGTCTAAGTATGTATTTATAGAAGGGGACCTATTTTGGAAGAATAGGGATGGAATGCTACTGTTTTGTCTAGATGAATCACAAGCAAAACATGTCTTGAGGGAGATGCATGAAGGGGTGTGTGGAGGTCATTATTCTGCCAAAACCACTGCACATAAGATCCTCAGGGCTGGCTATTACTAGCCTAAAGTTTTTAATGATTCTTTTGCATATGTAAGGAAATGTGAAGCTTGTCAGAAGTTCTCAGAGAAATTGAAATATCAAGGAGCCCTACCACTTAGAACTTTGCAGGTAGAAGCTCCTTTCCACCAATGGGGAATTGATTTCAGTGGATAAATACAGGAAAAGTCAAGTGGAGGACATAAATGGATATTAGTAGCCACTGATTACTTTACTAAGTGGGTGGAGGCTATCCCAACTAAACAAGTGACAAGTAAGGTGGTGATAAACTTTCTGATGGAGAACGTCATAACTAGATTTGGCACACCAGTGAGAGTGATCACAAATAATGGGATGTGTTTTAGGTATGATGAATTCAAAGACTTTTGCAACACATATGGCATTAGTATTTCCTATGCCGCCCCTTATCATCCACAAGCGAATGGTCAGGTAGAATCCAGTAACAAAAGTCTTCTGAAGATAATAAGGAGGATTTTAGGTACAAATAAAAAGGCATGGGACTCAAAGTTGAGAATAGTTGTAAGGCAGATAAAATTATAGTGAAAAAAGCGATTGGAAAATATCCATTTGAACTGGTGTATGGAACACAATCCAGGATGCCACTACATAACCTTTTACTAGTTTATAATTTAATTCTGCAAGAGGATTTGGATATTTCTAAACCAATGGAGGAAAGAATGGAACAACTTGCAGAACTTGATGAGATAAGGAGAATGGCTCAAAAGCAAAATATGAAGCTGCAATCATGGGTGAAATATCTTTTTGACAAAAAGGCAAAGATCATAAATTTGAGGAGAATGATTTGGTGCTAATGTGGAATGCTCGATGTCAGGAGAAAGAAAAACATGGAAAGTTTGAAGCCCTGTGGTTGGGTTATTTTGTGATCATTGGCAAAGGAGGGGAGGATTCTTACTATTTGCAGAACATGTCTGGAGAGGAGCAGGAATTGCCAGTACGTGGGCAGTTGCTAAAGAATTTCTTCTCTTAAGGAGTACCAGAGGATTAAGGATTGCCAATGCATGGACGATTCTTAACAAACCTCTTAAAACATTCTTTTCCATGCACAGTAGTCTAGGAATTTAAAGGGGGCTGGGACTCGCTAGTACATGGACAATCCTAGAAATCCCTCATTGGAAACAAATTTTCTCTCCATGTACAGTAGTATAGGTTCATTTCCATTTTCTCCATTTTCCACCTCCCTTCATTTTCTATATCATTTGAAGTCTTGGTCTGCTCTCAGAGATATTCTGGATTCTTGCAGTGATCGGTAAATCACTCATCCCCAATAGGAGCCACTGTTGGAGCCTTTACAATTTTCCAGTCTTGGGGTTTTGGGTTTTAGCCACAAATTTTGGCTTTTGGTCTTCTGGTTGCTTTGGCTGTCTATTCATGCGTTGACCTGCTATTATGGGTCGCCGGTTGCATAAGTTATGATTTGAGCCTTGTTAGTCATTTGTGTTACTGACCCCTTTTTACTTGCCCTATCGATTTTTATTTATTAGGATTGTGTTTAAACTTTATCTGCATATCGAGTTGATAGATGTCTAAAATTTTGGCCTCGAGGGTCATTTCCCCATCCACTTAGCCAGTCCCCCTTTTATGATTAACAATTATTGCATGTGCAGGCTTTCTAACCATCAGATGAAGATGAAATAGTCAAATCTAGACCATTCCGGGCTAACCTCACAAGGTTTTCACAAAATTGTTGAGAGGTGTGTGGAATAGTGACGCGTGGACGCCGATGTCGAGCATGGGCCACATGGAAAGCAAGCAGAGCCCGACCAAAAGGAAAGGAGTGTCCCAAAAGGAAGCCCCGATAAGATGCCATGTGGTGACGATAGGATAACTGCGAGCAGTATTGGCAATAGTGAATGGTGGAGATCAATAGAGCGTTGATCTGACATCTTTCTGGGAGCTTGACATGAATATTGAGTAATTATGGGCCATTTTCCATGATGGAAGTCAATGTTAGATTGACCAAAGCACAACCATTCGATGATCTAGCCTAGATGAAGAAAGATTAATGACCAAGATTGAGGGATAAATGTAGCCAAATCACCACCGTTCCTTGTGAGCTCGCGAGATTAAGATGCAAGCTCTTTAAGATCAACAAGACTAGCGAATCGCTGCCACGTACACTCTGCAGCTGCAGACAAATGGAGCCCACAAGTATTCAAAGAAGCTCCATATGCTTATTTTCATCAATGGATTAGAAGCAAAGATTAAGATGTAGTTCGATCTCCACGCTTGCTCACTAGCTCGCGCCTCCAAAATGCTCACCAGTTAAAACTCACGAGATGTGCGATATGGCACCACGTCGCAAGCAGTCGAAGCTCAACAAAAGTGAAAAGAACGAATTGAAGGGAAACCTCAATGGGATGCCACATGGAAAGCTCTCAGAAAATTACGAGCGATAGAGATTAATGGATTAGTTGTTATTATTATCTTTTTATTTAATCTCCTACTTTGTTATCAATTGGTGCGACCTTTGGTCCGAGGCTGGTTGCCTCTCATGAGAATTTGAAAAGACCAAGATCAAAAGGCGCGAGGGATTTTTCTGGGAAGATAAAAAAGGGGGAGATAGATTAAATAGAGAGATAGAGGAATTTTCAAAATGTTGTACACAGTGATGACCATGATGCATGTATGAATATGGAAGAATTCAATGAAGATATTTTATTTTGCAGCCTAATTATGGTATCAACTATTTGTTGAAATTATTCAATTGTTTGGTTGTCTCCATTTTAATACTTCTCTGTTATTCAAATTGATATATCAAGTATATGTTTAGTTTGTCAATGCACATTTGTTGTATTCGTGTGATGAGATTACTCGGTTCTTTCATTTAAAGATTAAATCCTTATAGTCATTCACGGTAATTTAGAAGTGTTAATTGGATCAATAAGAAGAGCCATATAATTAGGGTTGTCAATTTGTCTCAAGTAGAGTTTGTAAACTATTTACTTGCATGTTTATACAAGTTATAAACCCATGTCAATGTGCCAAAAAGTTTGAGTTATTACCATGACAGGTCATATTTTCTAGGTCTTCATTGGACTCCGTTTTACCCAACAAGGCACTGGTCTCACCCATTTTTATTTTATTTAGTTTCATCAAACATTTTTTCAGAATTTCGCATCTATTAACTGAACATATTGAATTGCGCTTTGATATTGCTTATAAAATTTATACCAAATTAGGATCACATCTCTCCACTGTCAAATTGCCATTGTGGATAGATTGATCAAATAGGAAACATAGTTCAAATCTTCACCATTTACATAGGTACACCTGTCTAGGTTTAGCAGAGCCTAAAGAGTAGAAGGTTCAAACACAGTGATTGGCCTTGTACGTTAGCCAAAAACGTATCAAGATCTTGGCAACCTCTTGTGGTTCAAACTTGCATTTTTGAGACCTAACAAGTCCTATCATCCAATTATCTAAGGGGAGCAACAAGGGATGATGTGCCTTAGGCTTTTCTGACGGGTAAGGGCTCTGTGATTTGGGACACTTTAAGAAAGGGTGCCAACTTGATTAAGAGGGGATTATTTTGGATTTGTAACTGGGGATATGAGGCTCTTTTCTAGTATGATTCTTAAGATAATTTTCCCCTAATCATTTCCATGTATCCTCATTTATAGGTCCTATGTCATCACTTTATGAAAAATGGGTAGTCTCAAGTGGAGGACTTCAAACCTACCCAAAGATTGGGGCAAGTGGAGGTGTCTAAATGGAAGAACCCTATTAAAATGGCCTGTTGGGGGCTATGTTAAGGATTGAGAATAATTAAGAAGGCTATTAGTTGGTAGAGCTTGAAGTTCTCTTAGGGGGACACAAACCCTGGCTTGGAGTTTAGATCTTAGGGGGGTTTATTCAGTGGCCTTTGGATACCAGGAGTTGAACCTTCAAAAATATGGGGGATGGAAGTCATGTGGTGGAAGAATGCGTGGAATAAATTTTCTTGGCCTAAGTGCAATTTATTTATGTGGATTATAACTTGGAATAGGTGTCTCACCTAGGATAACCTACATAAGCGGGGTTTTCAGGGACAATCTATATGTGTCTTATGGGGCAATAGTGAAGAATGCTCTTCTCATCTATTTTTTTAATGTTTCATATTTAAGGATATCTGGCATTTATGGTGGGGAATTTGGAGGTAGACCAATGCCCATGCTTTTTTAGTGTTGAAAATTGTCACCCTTGATAATTTCACACTAGATTTAGCTCCCCCCTATGTGCTTGGACCCAATTATGCATCTAATATGTCTGTTTTATAAATATCTCTAAAAAATTAAAAGATGAAATTGAAATAAAACATTTAAAATTTAATACTAATGTTTAAGGCCCCAAAAGGATGTTTCTAGACTAGGGCACCCAACAACCTTGTCTAGCCTATTTTGGTTATATTTAAAACATGTCGATATTGATATTTTAATATTTTAAAAAAATATTTTATTTGTCAACTATCAATATTTGTTTTTTTGCAAATTAGAAGAATTGCATATAAATATAAGTCATTTTCACCATTTTAATCCTAGAAAAATATATTGAGCAAATTGAGCATCCTAAAATCAATCAAGGAAGATTCAAGGATACAATTAATAACATTATTAGAATGCTTTCATCAATCAAGTTCTAGCTTGCAAGACATCAAGAAGGGAACAATTATGTGCAAGAATCCATTATGATCAATCATGCCAAACTATGAAGAATTATCGAGTTATCCTCTACATGCTAGCTACACCAACCTATTATATTTTGTGAACTAATGGCATGTCCCCTTTTCCAAAAAAGATAGTTATAGAGGGGAATTCATGAATCCTACTGTATTTCTTCACAGAATACCCAAGCCTTCCATCTTGTGGTTTGAAACATAGCGTATGTAATAATGCCCTCACAGCATATCCAGAGCTCAAGGAAAAAGAATCACATACCTGAAAGATATTTGTTACACCCCGTCTCTTAGTTATCGAGTTACTTTTACCTTCATGGGTAAATAGGATGATGAATGTAAATCATGACTTTGATATGTTTAATAAGTGAATGAAATACTGAATATGTATTATGATGTTATTACTTTTGAAGGAATGATTACATTTTGTATTGACATAAAATATGAATATGTATTCCAATATGAATACTTTAATGCTTTGTCGATGCAAGTGTTTTATGATGCAAATATATTTCATGAGAATGACTAACTACTGTACTAAGCTAAATGCAAGAATAGGTTTGAGCCTCCAAAAGAGAGGGGAAGTATCACTCAAGAGAGGAGCTTGGTCTAGTAACCCTTGATGAGCCTAACTGAGCATGCACACACATTTACACCCTAGTTGGTCTAGTCGAGTCAAGTTAGATTGGGAATCAAGTAAGTATAC
Source organism: Sequoiadendron giganteum (assembly GCA_007115665.2). Taxonomy (NCBI): domain Eukaryota; kingdom Viridiplantae; phylum Streptophyta; class Pinopsida; order Cupressales; family Cupressaceae; genus Sequoiadendron; species Sequoiadendron giganteum. The sequence goes on along the minus strand of CM021100.1, from coordinate 746,870,722 downwards.
CCTTGGTCATAGTTTGGAAATTATTTGAATTGGTCTTGGCTTGGGAACATTTTGTGTGGGTTTGTGGTTTTGACTTTGACTAATCATGATTGGAATATGTGAGAAATTCCTTATTCGTGTATTCTTATTTATATCTATATCGATAAGTATATACATCAAATGTATATATGTATGAATGGTAACTCATGCATATGATTACATACTATGCATAAGGATATGAATTGAAAATTAATAACATATGTATATATATGTACATATTTCAAGTGTATCTACTCATTGATGAAGATGAACATATATGTGACTAATACTATTAAATTATTAGATAATATTATACTTGAATATATTAATATATATATATATATATATGTATATATGCACACGTTTGATAATACATACATACATACGTATATGTATTAGTATACGCAATACCTTGATTATATATATTTATTGGCAAATGATTATTTAATATATATATATATATATATATATCAATAAGCATACATATATATAATGATGGTATAGCTATATATAATATATAAATATATTATATATTGTTTTATTATATTAAAAGAGCTATGAAATGAGCTAGTCACATATGAAAGCACTTATGCCAACATATAGTCTAAAGTTATTGTTTAATAAAAGAAATAACTTGTATAGCTAAAAAGGTAATCACATGAAATCATCAACATAATACAGTGCATATTCAAAGAGTATTAAGATAGCGCTATACCAAACATGTGTTGCACAAAGATATGGGTGTGTTGGTAACAAAGGAAGCAACGCATAAATCTTATGCATGGAGTCACTGCAAAGAGGGAGATATAAGTCATGAATGTTGAATTAGTCAAACCAGCACATGGCGTAACCTTTAGAGGCTTAGCAACCAACACATAAGCAATAATAGACTAAGTCAAAACATGAAACAAAGCACATAAGAGTTATGCTGCTATGTAAACATTTTAAAGGGAGTAAATGCTATTTGGAAACCTTTGGAATATGTCAGCCATGCTATGTTTGTGGCATCAAGCTTATGGAGGTGACACCATATTTGCTATTGGTTAGAATGTAAATGAAGTCTTTGAAATGCGCATAAGCCTACAAATAGTATTTAGACTTAGTCAAGTGCAAACTTGGCAGCATTTTGTAAAGGAATTCAAATTAGGAAACTTGCTTTGAGCTTGATGTCACATATATCAAGTCGACTCAACCATTTAAATGGTGAGGATTATGATGTGTTGCAAGCTTGTGAGTTAGACTAATGAGTCCTGCATGAGGTTAGAAAGGTGGCAGAAATACTAACTTGTTTATAGCCTTTGGTTGCTCACAAATTGGTATAAATAGAGGTGCTCATTCTACCAATTTCTACACTTATCATTCTAATTATCTTGAAGCTATTTTGCTATGATTTATGAGTTAGAGAGTTGAGAGTTATTTTCTATATCGTATTTGTGATTATTGTGAGATTTAGTGAGAAGTTAGAAGAGGGTAATCGAGTGGATCTTGGAGGAGCTATCAATCAAACTTGAGGGTTCGTACTAGGAAGGAGTTTGATCAATTGGAAGCATTATACAGGAATACTAGTTTCTATACCTTTGTTGTTATGTTGGAAAGGTTAATTAGATTTATTTCTATGTTGGAAAAGAATTCTTTGAATATGTTATGATGTTTATTTAAAGATTGAATGTTCTTGATTGTGCATAATGTTGTAGAACCTATCCTAATGGCTATATATGTATGTACCCTATATAAGGGAGTTTATTTGAGTGCAAACATAATTATACTATACATAGTTGTCATTACTAAATGTAGAATTTCTAAACTATACTTATGTAGCTAAGAGTAAGAAGTTGCTAGAATCACCTTGGTAGTAAAGTCATTTCGTTTATGAGATGTTATGTGGGAACTATTCTTGGGGTTTGTCTAATCCATGGGAAAGGGGGTAACCTAGGTATAGAGTATGAATGGTCATTAATCCAAATTGAGCTAGAAAGGTGTGTAAATAAGAGACATTCACTCTAAGTTTTGGGTGATGAATACTTTGTCCAAAGTAGTGTAAGTAGCCAATGTTTACACTACCAGTTTCACTGTGATCTATGATTATGTACTAGGCTGGGATGTACATACACGTAGGGGTAGCCACTATATGTCAGTTCTAGAAATGTATAGGACACAACACCATGCTCAAAAAAGGCTATTGTTAGGAGTTTATCAAACAAATATCTTCATCAAAGGGTAGGGCCATCTTACCAGTTAGGTAGATGTGTGAGGGATCACAGTAAGTCCATGGTTGGCAGAAAAGCACTTGAGTGATGCTTCTCCTCATTAGTTGGAGGCCAAATATTTGAGGGGGACTTCCTGGACCATTTTTAATTTATATATTTTGTAAGCTTGTTTAAGCTACTTGTATCCATTTATATGGGAATTGTAAATATGCAATGTCATATGGAAATTATGTATCTTCATTATTTGAATTAATGAAAGAAATTTTTCTGTATGTAATGGGAAAGTTTGAAATATATTCAAATGTGCATTTATTATTCAAAGGAAAAGAAAAACTATATTTCTCTTAAAAGGATAGATGCATAAACTATTCACTTGTGGGTAAAATATAGGAAAAATGATTGTGTAGAACAATGGACATGTTACAATATCACCAACAAAATATTGTCATTTTAGATAAATTGTACCAAAGTAGGATCAGTTCCAGGAATCCCTTCGCATTCCTGTATAGGAGCACATTTCGGCTTGTGGTTTGGAACATAGCATCTGTAATGATACCTACACATCATATCTAAACCTTAAGAGGAATGGATCATGTACCAGAAAGATATTGCTATTATAAGATGATTGTGCTAAGCAACTGACACCTACTTCAATAGGCTTAAGGGATAAGACACCCTCGGATCATGAGACATAAATTGTGAAGTCTCTGGAAGAAGGAAGGGGCCAAGGAAGTATGTGGATAGGTCTGTAGGGTGGCATGCTCATTCTGAAAGAATCTACCTTGGCCTTAAGGCCAACCTAATGTAGTGTGTTAAAATTCAAATTCTAGGCTATGGTGCCATTTTGGCTCAAGGCCAACCTGTTCCTTGAAGGAAATTATTAGCACATAAATATAGGGAATAAATTAATGTAATAAAAATTAAATTATTATGTCAAATTTTCTATGTCTTGGAACACTTGTGTTCTAAACCCTTCCATGGACGGAAACACAATGAACACTAAGATTTGAGGACAAAACCCATTTGGTTCTTGAGGGCACTCTCATTTCAAGGATTGCAATTGAGCTTCAAAGAATCTTGCAAGGAAGTTAATAATATTATTATTGATCTATAACAACATTCTACATAGTTCCAAATCATTCTTAGCGAGTTGTAATTGATATATCAGATGTGTTTAAGATTTTGAAGTTTATCATTATACCAAAGAGATCTATATTGTTCATTGAATTCAATATGCAATTAGTCTTTATGTCGAAAATAGATGTTAGAGACTGTGAAACCCAATCCTATACCTGCACAAACATGGCAAACAAACACATTATTAGATTGAAATGCAAGTAAGAACAAGGATTCCCTATGAAATCCATCTACAATATTCAAAATAGGAAATGATATGAAGAACAAAACAAGTAACTAAGTTAAATCCTAATTCAAATAATGCAAACACTTGATCCCATGGGGGAATTGGTGCCAATTATGTGTAGAAATTGGCCCTTTCCCAACTCCTTTATAAGCTTGATGATATGATTGAGATTGATCCACTTTTTTGATGAAGAACAAGATGACTCCTTGAGAAAACCTGCAATAACCTAGCTATGGTGATGGAAAATGCTCGAGAAATATATGAAGTGGCTCTAAATATGAAGATAATAACTTTGCATTCAAATTGTGGATGATATTGCAATAGAAGAGGCCTCTATTTATAGATTTCAAATTGGAAGAAAGAGCAAGATTTGAGCAATGTGGGATCATTCAAAATCCAATGGCCAAGTGCCACTTGTCAAAATGTGAATGGGTGAAGGTTGTGCACATTTTGGTGATTGTACACAATAAATGATATTAGGTGGAATTTCAAATTTGTGAAATGACATGTAAGAAGCAAAAAATAATGAAATAAATGCCACTTGGCTAAATGCACAAGGACATGTAAGAGGAATGAATATCTTGTTGGAAGGACAAATCCACTTGGAGGGATTTTCAAATTTGGAAGAATATTCCCCTCTTTATTCCATGTTGAGGGAAAATAGACATTTTAATAAACCAAAGTAAATGATTTATTGTGCAAGTTGCATTCTCTAGAGGAATTTGGAGATTAAGATTAAATTAATCAAAAGGTTAATTAATTTAATGAGGGATTGGGAGATGTGACAATTTTGACTTAAATTTATGAATTGATTTAAATTAGAAATTGAGAGGAAAGGTTTAATTAAATAAATGATTTGATTTATTTAACCAAAGGGGATAGTGTTAGATTAAATTAAATAAGGTTTAATTTATTCAATTTAATAAAAGGACTTTAGTGATTTAATTAAATAAAGTGAATTATTTAATTAAAAAAGGGATGATAGGATTAATTAAAAAAAAGATTTATTTAATTAATATAGGAGAATGACTTAATGAGATAAAATTGATTTATTTAATTAAGAGAGGAAATATGATGAATTTAATCAAATACAGGTTATTCAATTAAATTAGTTAGTAAAGGGGATGATTTAGGAAGAATTGATGTTAGTAAGATCAGGATTAGGTGTGTCGGTCAATTTTCCATTTCTACATTTTGCCCCTCTTTGAAGCAATACACTTGTTGTATTGGTTCAAAGAATAAACTACTGTGATCAAAGTTCAATTTTTTTTAGATGCCCCACTGCTGCCCCAACAAGAAGGATTATGCTGGTATATTGCCCCCTTGAGAGATCAAACAAAAAATTGGATTTTTGGGTGATCTCGCAGAAAAAAGGACAAGGTGCCCGACAAGTCAAAAATGCCCCGAAATGCCAAAAAAATGCGTTAAAATGCCAAAAAAGATGTAAAATGGCCCTCGATTAGGAAAAAACAGAATCGGGGGACCAAAACCCTAGTTGGATGGTCAAATTAGGTAAAAAGACCGTAATTTGCAAGCTTAAATAGACCTTGAGGGGTCACTTTCAATTCATTTGCACACTTAGCCTTTAGAAATTTTGCACTTTGAGCTCTGAGTCCGGATCGAGATGGCGCAATGATAGCTTCCTAGGCACGTGTTAGAGAGGGTACGAGTGCACCAGCGGCCAACCAACGTAGGACCTGTGGTATGTACCCCTATCTCAAATTTTAATTTGTTCGTTTTACGTGTATTAAATAGGGTCGAAGTCAGGTTAGGTTCAAGCGGTGGTATATAGCGCCGCTGAAAATGCTCAATCGATGCAGCGCAACCTTAAAGAGTGTTGCATGCACGAAGAGCACCATCATGAGAGAATTAGGAAAATTAGGGTTTGCGATCAAACCAAGCCACACCTGCAAATCGAACCGCGCGACACAATTTAGAATTAGGGTTCAAGTTCAAAGTCAGCCACATGTTTAAAGAGCACCATGTGACACATTTTAGGATCTTAGGGTTTGCAAATCTCATCTCGGCGGTGCAGTTTGGAACTTTACAAATTGCACTGCATTTGCAAATAGCGCCACATTTGTTGTTTCAAGTACGAAGACTGGCGCGAGACTCAATTTTTTTTATGAAACTTTACACGATGGTTTCCCTTGTGCAGGAGGACCTCGATATACTTCATTCGAGGGAGCACAGATGCCCAGTACTGCAGAGACTAGAGGGTATGCACGTGTTCCTTCAGGAGCAACTTGGTATTCTCGACCTTTGGTTTGTTGCATACGTTCCTCCTGTTCGGACTCACCTTGGGATGATGACAGCTTTGGTAGAGTGGTGGCACAATGAGACCTCGTCCTTCCATCTTCCCACTAGCGAGGCTATTGTTACTCTCGAGGATGTTTGGCGCATCCTGCAATTGCCCATTCACGGAGTGAGAGTCATATGATCCAGATGCTGGGAGAGATGCTTGCTATGATGTGATGGGTCTCGATGAGATTCAATTTTTTGAGGGACAGATAGAATTGGAGAGGTACCGGGGTGTAGTGCCCACTTACAAGCTGATTGTTGCAGCCATCATTTCAGATCTAGTGGCATCAGATCGATGGGGCCGATATTTCAGTCCAAGTTGGGGATTGGCATGGGAGCAGATGGTTGTCTGTAGGGAGTGCTTTGCTTGGGGCCCTGTGATGATAGCTTCCTTGTACAAGGATTTACATGAGTTTGCATATCTTGACAATAGGGCCATCGGGGCCAGAGTTACATTATTGCATATCTAGGCATGGGATCGGATTCCAGTGCTCTATCCACAGGTCACACCGATTGCTTTGGATGTTGATGATCTTGTTGTCTGGTGTTACGGTGGGGCATAGATACATTTTACTCATACTGGCATAGGTGGCATCGCCCATTGGCAACGAGTTCTAGATGAGATGAGTGAGTTCATTTAGAGACCCTGGATGGGCATAGGCCCATGGTATGATGACACCGATCAGTTGTTCTTTGCTCGACAGGACAGATGGATGCAGGGCAAAGAGCACACTATGATAGAGCGCTACCTGCTTGACAAGGTAGCTCGATAGTTTGGTGATATCCAAGACAAGCCAGATGATCAATACGTGGCAATCTTCGCCCATACCACGAGAGAGACAACATGGGGCCAACCCGTTCTAGCACCAGAGGTAGTAGCCTCATTCAAATAGCTAGTGGTTTCGACCTCCTCTTAGATTGATAGTTCCAAGGATGGAACTCCCACGGTGGAGTTTGAGAGACAGGTTAGCTGGCAGGGGCAGGGGTCAAGGAGGCAGAGGGGATGGTGATAGGGATAGGGATGGCAACAGGGGAGGAGATGGACCACCCCCACATCAGACACTGCCCAGGGACCATGCACAACACACGCCACCATGGGTGCAGACACCACCACGGGCACCCACACCACCATAGGTAAAGATTCATGAGATCCCTGTACATGATGATCAACTCAGAGACGGGGATAGAGAGGTCCCACAATAATAGCCACCATGGCAGCTGAACCACATGGATGCAATGATCCAGTAGCTGCAGGGTTAGGTTCAAATTTTGATGGCGGAGAGAGATCAAGCTCAACAATAGAGAGGGACTAGGTCAAATCTGAGAGAGACCAGGAGATTGGTTGGCGACAATAGTTAGAGATTATAACTTCATCATCTCAGGGTCGATCGGTCTCCATTCGAGCATACAAGGAGGTGGTGAGGGAGGCCGAGTACTACAGGGTACATTACAGGTAGGCAGTGCCACCAGTTGACCGAGTGCCAGGTTTTTCTCAGTAGATAGGGACGAGGCTGCCAGAGGATCATGGTGACAGACCAGAGGGGGAGGGGCACAAACAAAAGGGCTAGCCCTTTGATTACAGACAATTATCCATTTTTGATTCATGGGCTCCGATTATTGCCCCTATTGTATCATGTACTTTGATCTATATACTTGATTTGATTTTTTTTGTACCATGACAGTTGTACATTTTTGATGATATATATATGAGATGATTCTATTTATGATATATCTTTTGATGTATGGATGTGTTTTTAATTTCCTATATGATATGTATGATGCGTTGCAGTGATTTATGGGTGTATTTATTTTTGTATTATGCATTTTATGATATCAATGTATGGATGTAATTGTGGTATGCAGATGATTTATATTATGCTCCTGATGGTTTGTGTAATGCATTATGATGATGATGATGCTTGTTTATTATGTAAAATCATGATAATGTATGACGTGAAATGAATGTAATGCAATGATTTCCTAAGACGTGTAGAATAACAAATTTATATTATTCCCCATAACTTAAGATGATGCTAATATAATATGCAATGATGCGATATGATCTATATGATATGCGTTTATGTTGATGATCTATGGATGTAGGATGGATGCTTTAGCAAAGATCTGATTAACTGTCATGGTACAATTTTAGTGTGGAAAGAAGATAGAAGAAAAGAGATTCAACAAGCTATTATTAGAGTCGATGATAATCATTTGCTTACTAGGAGTTGGGATTTTAAAAGAGCCAATTACTTTATGTTTGATAACACATGCAGGTACGATGCATCAAGGTATAAAGAACTAGGATGGCGTAGTACCTAGTGTGATGGACTTTGACTCATAAATCAGATAGGAGTATTCATGTTCATACTTGACAAACATAATCTTATTCAGAATGCAATTTAAATATTCTAGACATCTCAGACCAAAACATAAAAAGGCAAGCCTTCTTATGTGGTCAGCAAGATACCTAAAACATCCTCCCTATGAACAAAACAAAGTATGCTTGACAAAGTTATTTTACAAGAATATCCAACAAGCATAGTAGATAAAAATAAGATGATTGTTGCCCCATTCCTTTCTCTCTAAATCTGTCTGTTTAGACATCATCGAGAGGTCCTTGGAATGAGCACAATAAGATTGTGAACCCCTAAACCTACATATGCACAAAGGAAGTCAAACGTTGTTAGTGTTAGTTCAAATATGCATGTAACAAAGAGGGATTCCCCATAAAATCCATCTATCTAAAACTTAAACTAGGAAATGAAGAACACAATGAAATTTTAACATTTAAATCCTAATTAAGCAAATAGCATTATGATCCTATGGGGGAATTGGTGCCAATGGTATGTTGCAATTGGCCCTTTCCCAATTCCTAATTTGCAAATGTTGCTTGATTGGAGAAATGGTCAAATCTCCAAAGAGATTTGAGCATAACTTTGGTGCAAATGTGAAATTGATGGGAATGGTGAATGAAGATTGCAAAATCAGTTTTCACTTGAAGAGAGTAATTTTGCATATGAGTTGTGGATGAGATGGATTTGAGTATAGTAAGTTTATTCAAACTGTGGATGTTTGAATAAGAGGAAGAGTCTCTCATTTATAAATTCCAATCTTGGAAGAGATAGTGGAAACAAGCAATGTGAGATAAAAGATAGTTCAATGGCATTGTGCCACTTGTCCAAATGTGATTGGATGAGGAATGAACAAGTTTTGCCAATGTGCCAATAAATGCAATTAGGTGGCATTTCAAATTTGAAAAATGACATGTTAAAAAGGGAAAAAAAATGAATTTAATGTCACTTGGCTCAAGGTCAAGGACATGTAAGAGGCTTTTAATGCCTTGTTGGAAGGACCAAGTCTAGTTGGACTTTTTGAATTCAAAAGAGGAATATTCCCTTTTTGATGCTTTGTGAGGGAAAATAGGAGAATTAATAAATCAAAGTAATTGATTTATTGTGAAAGTTGCATTCTCTAGAGGATTTTAGTGAGAAGGATTAAGTTAATCATGGACTTGATTAATTTAATGAGGAATTAGGTGATGTGACAATTTAGACTTAGATTTATGAATTGATTTAAGTCAGAAATTGAGAGGAAATGATTCATTAAATAAATGATTTGATTTATTTAATAAAGAACGAATGTGTTAGATTAAATCAAACAAGGTTTAATCTATTTAATTTAATAGGAGGACTTTAGAGATTTAATTTAAATAAAATCAATTATTTAAATGAACATAAAAAGATGATTAATTAAATTAAATTGATTAATTTAATCACTAGAGGAAAAAGACCTAGTTAAATAAATAACGATTTATTTAATTAAGGGATGAAAGGTGTTGATAAGCTGAGAGTATGATCTTAGAGGAAATGTTGTTAGTAATCGGGATCGGGTGTGCCAAAACGAACTTGTACATTTTCCATGTCTACAAAGATAAATCCAAAGAATAGATAAAGAAAACAAGCAAACTAATATTCTTCATACCACTAGCCAAGACTAAACTACGGTGATGCCTGATGTTGATGTCCATCGCAGGAAGGTCGCATTCTTAGGACATGTTGTGATCAGGTGATAATGAGATTTTGATTGGATGATAAGCTATTGATACTTCGAGTTGATCAACTTGCTGACTTATTGACCTAGACTTAAGACTTTGACGATTAGGTGTTCACTTTTGAACTTGCTAGACTTGCTTCTGATTGACTCACCAAAGGATGAAGATGATGATTGATTTATTATGAACGGTGATTATTGCGGGTGAAAGAGAGATGAGACGGGTGCACCATTTTTGGTTTTTCAAATATTTGGATGTTTTTAGTATTTTGAAATGTTTTGAGGCTATTTTATGAATTTTGAGATTTTTCAATGTTTTTGGTATTTTTGAGATTTAACCAAGAGACTAACTTAAACACCTATCCTAGGGGTCTCAGAAGCTGATCAACAGATTAGACTTGCCTACGTTATACACGCAGAGACCACGTAATTCGACTGACAACATACTTGACTCAATGATGAGATAGATGGGAAAATGGATTGTCATTTCTATTGCGACGGATGCCTAAAGGACTGACCTAAAATGTCTTAGGGGATGATCAAAGATCAACCTTGCCTAAATTCAAGCTCAGAGATGACGTAGCTCGGTTGGATGACTCTATTTTTGATTTTTTTTTAGATTTTTGACATGTTTTGGACTTTGAATGATTTGCATGTTTTTGGATTTTTGATTGATTTTTTTAATGATTTTTGGATTTTTGATATTTAGGAAGATCACAAGAATATACATGAATCTGATCCGATGCAGATATAGGAACATGCCCCCAACGTGATGCGATAAACTACTTCAATACAAGCAGGACAAACTAACCTTAGGAATATGCCAAGTAGTACTATGGTGGAACATGATACGAGCACACGATCAAGCTATGATACAGACACAGATGGATGATGGAAGGATAAATGGAATGTGATGGATAAGTTTGTGAAGATCTTGGTGGATGGAGAGTGGTTTATTTATGCTTGGCACCTATTTTCCAAGTTTTCACCAAGATACTTGTCCAAAGTGCCACCGAAGTGGTTTTCACTAGAGGACGATTTTTTTTCTTTACTGTTTTCAATCATTTTTCTATTTTTTTTGGATTTTTATATTTTTGGATTTTTTTTGTTGTTACCAAGACGCTTGTTTACCAGGTTTTCATCAGGGTGACCATTTTTTCAGGACATTTTTTTTATTTTTTTATATTTTTTTGGTTCTATACCTTGAAAGATTTTAGGCATAAAACTTTTTTAGATGGGAGCTATTTAGGGGCTCCTACAGAGGCTCACCTTCTGGTGTTGATAACTGATATGCCCCTAATTTATAGTTTGCTGTGATGATGAAAGGTCCTAACCAGTTGGGCTCAAATTTGTCCTTTGCTTTTTGGGTTTGGCACGTTCTTCTGATTCTCCTTTAGCACAAGTTCGCCAATTTGGAAGGTTAGCCTCCTGATCTTCTTGTTATAACTCCACTTAAGTTAGTTATGATACACCTATAGATGGTTTAGGGTGTCCATACGCCGTTCATCCAGTAACTCCAACTCATTCAGTTGTGAGACCTTGTATTCTTCATCTGTGATGAGGTTTTGCAATGATATTCTTAGGGATGGGAGCTTGATCTCAATAGGGGGGATGGCTTCTGATCCATAGACCAGGGAGAATAGGGTGGCACCTGTTGGTGTACAGATGCTGGTGCGATAGGCCCATAAGACAAGATTTAGTTGTAGATGCCAGTCACAATCAACATCATTGATTGTTTTCTTAAGGATTTTTAAGATGGTTTTGTTGGTAGCTTCTGCTTGGCCATTGCCTTGGGGATAGTACGGAGTGGAAAAGTGATGTTGAATTTTAAGTTTTTAGCATAAGTCACGGACATCCTGGTTTTTGAAAGGTGTCCCATTATCTAAAATAATGGCTTGGGGGACACCATACCGACAAATGAGGTAGTTCAGGATGAACTTGGATATCTGTTTTCCCATTATGTAGGTCATGGGAATGGCTTCAACCCACTTTGTAAAGTAATTTGTGGAGGAGATGATGAATTTGTGGCCATTGGATGATGTGGGGGTGATTTTTCTGATGAGATCGAGCCCCCACTCTGAAAAGGGCCAAGGTGTAACAATAGGATGAAGCTCTTGAGCTGGTGCATGGATGATGTCCCCATGCTGCTGACATTGTAAACATCTTCTAATGAAGTTGTGTGCATTCCGCTCCATTGTGGGCCAGTAGTATTCGATTCTCAACAACTTCTTAGCCAAGGTTATTTCACTTGAGTGTGATCCACAAATGTTGTTGTGTACCTCAATTAATGCAGTCAGGGCTTCCTCAATGTTTAGGCAACACAATAGGGTTCCTTCAATGCTCCTACAATAAATGGTTTCTCCTAGGATGACAAAGCAGGTTGACTTCTTAACAAAGGCTCGTTTAAGGTTTGGGGTTATATCAACGGGCAAGACTCCTATTCTTAAGTAGGTGTAAACATCATGATACCAGGGATCATCGGGACCAATGAGTTCACACACGAATTTAGACTTTGGTACCTCGAATGCTAGTACGAGAAGTTGTTCTATCAGGAATTCTTGCTTTGGGACGTTGCGTGGGATTTCCTAGAGTGATCCAATTGTCACCATTACATCTATCACTCTATTATTGGCTCTAGGTAGTTGTTCAAATGTGATTTCAATGAATGACTCTTTGAGGCTCTCAACCAACTTCTTGTATGGAGTTAGTTTATCATCCTTTGTTTGATATTCATTATTTACCTAATTGATAATGAGATGAGAGTCCCCATATACTTTTAGAGCCATGATCTGCCATTGTACTGCAATCCTTAAGCCTATGACGAGAGCCTCATACTCTGCTATGTTATTTGTGCATGGGAATGATAGCTTGTAAGATTTGGGTATGTAGTCTCCTTGGGGAGTTATGAAGAAAATTCTTGCTCCTGACCCATGTTTTGTGTAAGATCCATCGAAATACATCTTCCAGTGGTCTGCAACACTTAGGCTGAAAATTGATTCGTCAGGGAATTCTAAAACAAGTGGGTTTTCTGCATATACAGGAGCCTCTAGTAGTTGATCTGCAATTACTTGTCCCTTGATAGCCTTGCGTTCCACATACTCAATGTCGTGTTCTGTCAATATCATGACCCACTTGGTTGTCTGTCCTATGAGAGTGGCTTGAGAAAGTAGGTACTTGAGAGGATCTATCTTTGCAATCAACTTGATTTGATGAGCCAACATATAATGTCTAAATTTCTAAGCTTCAAACACAACTGCAAGACAATATTTTTCAATAGGAGTATAGTTTAGCTCATGTACCACCATAGTCCTGCTGATATAGTATATTGCTCTCTCTTCCATTTTTATCGTGTTGAGCTAATAGAGCACCAAGAGTTGCCATTGTTGCTGAAATGTACAGGATCAGTGGTTTTCTTGGGATTGGGGACATCAAAACTGGTGGTGTGAGTAAGTATTCTTTGATTTTGTTAAATGTTTGGTCGCATTTTTCATCCCATTTGTATGCTACCCCCTTGTGGAGTAGATGAGAGTATGGGATCTATTTATCTTCCAGTTGCACTATGAATCTCCAGATGGACTGGAGCCTACCTTGTAGATCTCTCAGTTGCTTTAGTGTCCTAGGTGCTTCCATATTGAGGATCGCCTTGAACTTGGCGGGATCCACCTCTATTCCTCTCATTGATACTATGTATCCTAGGAGTTTGCCTGATTGCACCCAAAAGACACATTTCTTTGGGTTGAGATGGACCTTATATTTTTCCAATCTATCAAAAATAGAGCTCAAGGCTGCTGTGTGGTCCTATCTTTTTCTGGATTTTGCCAATATGTCATCTACGTAGTCTTCCACTGTCTTATGAATCATGTCCTGAAAAATCAATGTCATGGCTCTTTGGTATGTTGCACTTGCATTCTTTAACCTGAAAGGCATCATGTTCCAGTAGTAGGTCCCCCACAGACATGTGAATGCTATCTTGTGCTGATCCTCCTTGCTATCATGATTTGTTTGTATCATGAGAAACCATCCATTAGTGATAGCATCTTGTGTCTGACCGTCATATCCACTATCATGTCAATGTTGGGTAGTGGAAAGCCATCCTTAGGACATGCTTTGTTTAGGTCTCTAAAATCGGTGCAAATGCAAATGCCCCCATTTGGCTTTGAAACAGGTATAATATTAAACACCCACTCCAGATAATCAATCGGGCGTATGAATCTCATGTCCAAGAGCTTCTGTATTTCCACTTTGACTAACAAGGCTATTTGGGGGTGCATCTTTCTTAGCTTCTGTCGTACTGGCTTTGCCCTTGGATGCACAACTAAATGATGGACTACCACCTCGGGATCAAGACCCAACATGTTCGCATAAGTCCATGCAAACTTCACCTTTACTTCTCTTAGGAATTCCGCTAAGAGTTCTTGTTCTTTTGTGAGAAGTGATTCAACATAGAACGTGATGTGAGGTGTTGCTTTCGTTCCGAAATTAATGGGGTTACACTCTTTTGCTAGAACTGCTAATTTTTCTTGATGAAGTGCAGTGAGGGGGAGATTGAATCCTTCATCCTTTGATGCCTTAGAGAGGTTTTCACCATTGGATGCATGCTTTATTTTCACTATTTTATGGTTAGAGAGCACCATAGTGTGGTTTTCACTCAATGACCTTGAGCTTATTCTCATTCTTTTGCTTTTGCGACTGAAGGACTCAACCGTCTCCCCATAATATGCTTGTGTGTCCAGTGTGATGTCAAATCCAACCTTATGATCTCCACATGGTACCGTATCCCTTAGTCCCATGAATTCTGAGAGTGCCTCATCATTTTTGAATGTGTCTAAAATTGGTGGCCCTCGTTGGTAATAATCGATGAGTTGTGGGTAAACCAAGTTTATTTTATGAGTTTGGTGGTCTGACTCAAAGGATAAGGTACTAATCATGAGTAAGGAGGATTCTTCAAAAAGCATGGGTAGGATGGTTACGGTATCCTCGTCATCACTACTAATACAAACATTAGTTATCAAAGGTGAAGTTGTCTAGGGGTAGACCTGTGGATACTAGTGACCGTAGGGCAGATGTCGATAACTGAGGGGGAGTCCTGATTGCATTAATTGGGGGACCCCAACCACGTATGGTTATACTCGAAGGATTACATTCAAGGCCAAGATTCCTCATATGCCTTTTAGGAATAATTGGTTCCAATCGGCCATCGTTGTTCTTTCCAAGACTTCCATTTTTGTTATAGCCTGTCCCAAGCATTATTTGTAGTCCTTTGCTTCTTTCATCCATAGGAAGGTTGGGCGTGGGCCTTTCATCTTGGTATAGTGAGCTTGAAGTGTCTCCTTCATCTACAGTCTCCTGAATTAGATCTCCCCAACATTGGAATCTAGAGGGGTCTGCTCTGAAAGTGTGGATAGGTGTTTCAACTGGTTGGGGTTGCCCATGTGACCTAGGAGATTGAGGTAAATCTCCTACAACAAAAACATTTTTATTCATTCTGTAATGTCCACACCCATTATCTTGGATCATGAGCTTGATGTTAGATATGTTGGGGATGGAGGGTGTCTCTATCGCATAAGTGGAGGCGAGGCTAGATGGATCTACATAGGGAGTGGAGGGGCCATCATCATTTTTTGGAACTTGGGGAAATTTGTAGAACTTGGCCTCCAGATTCTTGCAATAGGTGAAAGGTTCGAGATCACCATGAATTATAATCTCTTCATTTTGGTATGAGAATTTTATGCATTGGTGGAATGTTGAGGCGACCGCCTTCATCCCATGGATCCATGGGCATCCCAGGAGGATATTGTAGGGTAAATCAAGGTCGAGGACTTGACATGTGGTTTCCATAATAGCTGGCCCTACTTGGATTGGGAGTTTGATAGTGCCCTGAGGCACTCTTTCCTAGTCATCATATGCTTTGATGGTAATGCCTTTATCTTTTTCAATGGAATCTTCGGAGATCCCCAAGTTCTTTATGAGCTTTAGTGAACAGATATTAAGGCCTGCACCTCCATCCACCAAGACCCTTTTGACCTTTTTCTTGTGAACCAAGACCTCGAGGTGTAATGCACGGTTGTGAGATGGTTGGGCGGGGAAGTCCTGATCGGAGAAGGTGAGGAGATTTGGAGTGATGATGTTACTGGCCATAGCTTGAAACTGCTCTGTATCAAGGTTGGGAGAGATGATAGATGAAGCTAATGCTTTCTCAAGTATTTCCCTATGACCAACTGAGATTTTCAGTAATTCCATGGTGGAGATCTGAGTAGGGGTTCTCTTTAACTGGTAAATGACCTTATAACCGTTAGGAATGGATTTTGAGGTGGAGGTCTTAGATGGTTGTGATGCCCCGACAATAGTGACCTTTCTACCATGTGTGGTGACTCCACAATTAGTGTTGGATCCTTTGATACTGACAACAGTGACCCATTCATCTAGGGATGCAATAATCTTATCATATATATGGTTCACATTACCATTTTTTTGCTTTCCTTTGCTATTGCCTTGGTTGTGGTTGGGCATCAGATTTGTGTATATTTTCAAATCTTGGTTACCAACTAGTTGCTCCACATTTATGACCTTATCCTCAATGAGATCTTGGATGATGTTTTTCAATTTTATGCAATTGGCGGTCGTATGCCCCTTGAGTTTATGATAATCGCAAAGGAGATTTTTGTTGCACCATGGTGGTTTTGTCATGGGTTCTGCATACTTCTCAGAAGTGGAGATTTTGATAAGGTTCTCACTTACCAACTTCTTCATGATAGATTCTATTGACTCTCCAAGGGCTGTGAACTTTCGCTTGGGGGGATACTTGTTTCGGGGAGGTGGTCCTCCTTGGTTGTTTAGGTTATTGATTTGATTGTTCAGAGGTGGTGGTTGTGGTACTACCGCATTGGTTTGCATATTGTTGCGGTTGTTATTTTGTGGTTGATGATGTGTTTGATTATTTTTCTTCAGAGCACTGATGACGACCTTGGCATCGACCACTCCTTCATTGGTGACATTCCTATTCTTTTCCCATGTGCGAGGTTTATCATTATAACTGGTGGATGGGTGATTGTTTTGATGTGTAGGATATGTAGGAGTGCTTCCTTGCGTAGTAAGGTCTCTCTTGATGTTGAGAACTTTAGGGATCAGTTCGTCATATGAAGTGATGCACTGCATCTTTAGATAAAATGCCAAGTTTTCATCCATATTAGCTACGATAATGCAAACTTGCTGCTCCTTTGACATGGCCCACTTGCTCCGATTGGCCTTGGATCGCCATCGTTGCAAGGAGGAAAATAACTCCCCCTTCCCTTGTTTGACTGCTAATAATTCCTCGAGATTGACATCCATGCCCATATTGAATGCATAGTTCTTGAGGAATGCATCCACGATTTCTTGGAATGTTCTGATGTCTGTGGGTAGATGAGAGAACCACTCCATGGCGGGACCAGTCAGGCTCTGAGGAAACAATCACATTAGATATGTATCATCGTATGTGATTTCCATGCAATGTACTTAGAACTCCCTGATGTGATTTTTAGGGTTTCCCATCCCATTATATTTGTCAAATTTGGGGATTCGGAATCCCTTCGGGAATGGTACCATTATAAGACTCCTGTCAAAGGGATAGGGACACAAATTTTTGGGTGTCCTTGTTTTTCCTGATTAAAGGTCTAGCACTTACTGTGAGAGAATTTTGATTTGTGATGTTACATCGTTTTGCAAATTAGGGGGTGGGATGAGCATGTTTTGTGGTGTTTGATTGATGGGTGGGGTGTTGATGGAGGTTTGCTACAACCTTTGTTGCATGATTAAGGCCTGCTGATATGCCTACATTTGTACCAATAATGCTTGTTGTTGGTCCTGTTGCTGTTGTTCCAACAAAGCTTGTTGTTGGTTGTGCTTTTGTTGTTCCAACAAAGCTTGTTGTTGGTTTAGCTACTGTTGTGCCAATAAATCTTGTTGTTGGGATGCTTGTTGTTGTGCCTAAAAATATTGTAGGGCTTGTTGACGAATTGCTTGCAATTGTGCTTGGTATTGTGCTTGTGCTTGCTAAGCTCGGTGTTGGGCTTGAGCTTGAGCCTGTGCTTGTTGGGTTGCTTGTGCAATTTGTGTGGCTTGTGCAACTTAAGCAACCTGAGCGGCTTGAACAACCTAAGCGGCTTGAGCAGCTTGTGCGACTTGAGCAGCTTGTGTGGCTTGAGCAGCTTGTGTGACTTGAGCAACTTGAGTGGCTTGTGCAGCTTGTTGGGCAGCCAGCTATGTAGTTTGTTGATTTCGTTGAAGCGCCTTTTGATGGGAAACTTGTTGAGATGCTTGTACCTTGGTGATGAATGAGTTCATCATGTTGACCTTTGGTAGTACTGGCGGAGGATTGGGAATGGTGTTGACCGTGGTGATGAGCGGGACGGTCGTGTTGATGATCGGGGTTTGAGTGGTGGATGGTGTGACCAAGATGTTTGGTCCTTGAGACACCTGAGGAATGATGGATGTGCTGACCATTAGGGTGGCTTGGATGGTTTCCATCTGCTGTTGTGATATCAATGGTAAAGAAAGAGGTCTTGATATGATGTTTTGATTACTTTGACTTGGTAGATTGATGATGGGTAAGGGGGGAAGACCCAACCCAAGAGGTGATACAGATGTTAATGGTAATGGAGGGAATGATGGTGTATTCCCTTGGAAAAGTGATGGTGAGGAGGGATCAAAGACCTCTCCTATTCCAAATGACCTACCTTCTCCTTGTGAAATCATGGGGAGAGAGGCTTGTGCACCTAGCAGATAGATTGGTGTTGCATGAAATGAGGATGAGTCCGTATGATTATGGAATGTAAGTGGGACGTAAGGGTGTAATGGATTTCTTGGGACAGATTGGTCTGATGCGGTGCTTGTATCCAACCTTTTGTTGCTCACAAGGTGATGTTTTTGGAGTTCTTGAAGCATTGTGCTTCCCTTGTTAACAATCGATAGGGTTGAAGTGATAGAGGATATGATTTGTGGGATGTCTTCAGTGATGCTTGGAAGTGATATTGGGGGTATGTTCACAAGAGGTCTTTCCACAATAGTACTTACATCATAGTCAGAAGGGAGTTTGGCCCCTTCTTTTGCTAACTCAAGTATGTATAGGGAAGGATTGAGTTTCAACATGGCGTTGACGATTCTATGATTCTCAAGATTTTGAATCATTTCAACTATTTCCTCTTGTGTCATTCCCAAGTCGTTGTTGGTGACATCGTCTTCTTGACCTTCCTCTTGGGGGGTTTGTGATGGTAGAGAGGAGTTGCTTGGAGGATTGTTTGATCCCACATGATTTATTTCAGAAGCAGTTTGACTTAGATCACTTGAAATTGATGTTTCCTTGGTTATTTCCATATTATTCTTGTGTTGTGATCTTGTTTGCACCATAAATGGAGATCGATTGATCTAATATTAGGCATAAAAAGAGAAGAACTAGGATAGTTTAAGGATCAAAGTGATGATGGGGATGAGATAAGCGAAGGATGGATGATACAGATGATAAAAACTCTTGAAGAACTTTGGAGAAATGCTAAACTTTAGGGCTTGATTTGATTGGATTTGATTGAGGGTAATTTGACTGAGTGTGTTAAGTCAAACAAAGTGATTTTGGACTTGTAAAATCTAAAAGTTGTGTTATCCTAGAGAAAACTCATGCACAAAAGGATAATTTGGCTAGGTGTGTTAAGCCAAACAAGATGATGAACTCCTTGACCCCAAGAGGTAAGATTGTCTACAAGGATTGTTGATTTGACTGAGTGTGTTAAGCCAACTAAGATGATTTTGATTTTTCCTAAAGGTTTAGCATGATGATTTCAAAGTTCCCAAGAGTTTGTTGGTGAGGTGATTTTTGATTTTTGATGTTGAGGGATGGGTGAGAGTGATGATTTTAATCCTAGACTTGACTTAGACAAGACTCTTTCTTACAAGACCTCGGTATTGAAGAACATGCCATACTTCCTATGTGAGAAAATAAAACCTTTGAAAAAGATTAGGATTTTGTTGATAATAAAACTCATACAAGTTGGGGTTGTTTCTTGAAGATTTCTTGTAGAAGTTGTAAACCAATCTTTCTCTAACTTCAAGGAGTCTTTCAAGATGCTCCTCACGAGATTTTGGGCTTGTGAATTTTGATTTTGTGGGGAATCATTTGAGAGAATGCATGTGTGGGATCAATTGTCCTTATTTTTTCTTAATGAGTTATTTTTACCACAAACACTTATTTGATTTAAAGTTTCAAACTAAATGTCTATGTCTCAAATTATTTTCATTCCACAAGGTCCATTATGTGAAAATCAAGGTTTCAAGAGCATAGTTTCCTAGGTTGTCTTTAGTATGGTAAAATTATGACATAGATCCAAATGTTTAGAAACCTCTAAGGATAAAATCCCTAGGAAAAGCAACAACACTTGGATTTGGTTGAAGGTATTTGCCCTTCCTAAAGGGTTTGAAATTTGAAGATGATTTGTGAATGTTCATTTTCAACTATTTTGAGACCCAAGCAAAGTGTTTTAACTGACTCAAAAATTGCACAATCCTAGGATGAAGGGACAATATTTGTTTTGAATTCCCACTTGGATTTTACTCCAGCTGCACATATTCAGTGCAGATGACTAGATGCTTGATCACATTGGCTCCCCTCTATGGCACACACTTCTCGAGTCAACCAACCATCAGTACCCATGAATTTCCCATGACATGCTTTTCATCTCTACAAAAAAACTGCATGTATATGTGGGGCGGCTTCAAAGGACATGACCTTTTGCACCAACAAATAGAAAAGGATTTTTGGATTCTAAACAAAATTTTGTAGTAAGGACATCTAGTTTAGGGGGTGCAATGATAATTATTTTTGGAGAGATCTCCCAACCCTTAGAACAAGGGCTTTACCTATCACACATATACTGGGGGAGAGTTATCATGTGCCGCTTCCCATTGTCCATGGATTTCACCATGAACACAAATTTATATAGCGGTTTGGAAGAGCTTGGCTTTAGCTCGTTATCGCTTGAGTCATTCCCTTGGGGTGACTAATTTTTCCCACCAAGGAAGGCCCTCTAAGGTAAACAAAAATGAGCAAACATATAAGTAGTTCGATCAATCTTTGTTGAGAAACAAAGAGAGAACACACACCATATGTTCCACTCACACTCGCAAGATTGATTCAATTTTAAAACCTAATTGAAATGTGGAGGCAATATTCTATGCAACTTAATGTCAGCAAAAAGACTTTTGATTCTCAAGATCACCATAAAGCACGAGAGAAGTGCATACGTCTTTTTAAATGAAATTACTTTGCAAAAAAGATTACAAGACACAAAAGCACATGTTCATTTTTAATCCTTCAAAGAAATGGTGAGTTCTTTTTAAGCACCAAAGGAAATATGAAATTTTCCTTGTTCAATTGTTAATCCTCAAACCAAATCTAGTGAGTTTGTCCTAAAATTCATTTTTAACCTTTTGTTTGCAAAAATTGAAAACTTTGTAATGTTCTTTTTAGGACTTAAATGAAGTTTAGTGTTTCCTAAAGCATGAAAGTAACAAATTCCTTTTTAAGAGAGATTATGATTTATTTAAAAGTGTTGAGTAAACACTAAAGTGTTGAAAAACACTTGGTATATTGTGATGATGATGCCATAATGCAACCTCCAACTTCACTTTCTTCCTTTCCCTAACCTGCAAAAATTGATTTAAAACTAGAAAGCACAGAGACAAAAAACAGGTTAAAAGTTCAAAAAATCAACATTTAAAAAAGCATATGTCAAAATTATTCTAACTTGCACTTTTTACTCTAACTCAATGACGCTATCAATAGGTGTGACACAACTTGGAAAGGTCAGTAGCGTAATATAGTGTTGTTAATTTATGATAGCGACACTCTACAGTGAAACAGAGAGCGCGATTGCGCGCTATTTGACCCAGCGATGCGGTTTGAAATTTAGAAATTCGTGATAGAGTTTGAAAATTTGAATTTTCGGGCGGGAAGAGCTCAGCGATAGAGTTTGGAACTTTAAGTGGTCCAATATTGCGCTGCTTGACAGTCATCGGTTGAGTTTCCTGGAACCTGCAAAAAAAAGCAAAAAAAACATGGAATTTCTTGAAAAAACGTGATTAAAACTTGATTCAAGCCCTCCTAGCACCAAAATGTGAACCCTAATCCTATACCTGCACAAACATGGCAAACAAACACATTATTAGATTGAAATGCAAGTAAGAACAAGGATTCCCCATGAAACCCATCTACAATATTCAAAATAGGAAATGATATGAAGAACAAAACAAGAAACTAAGTTAAATCCTAATTCAAATAATGCAAACACTTGATCCCATGGGGGAATTGGTGCCAATTATGTGTAGAAGTTGACCCTTTCCCAACTCCTTTGTAAGCTTGATGATATGATTGAGATTGATCCACTTTGTTGATGAAGAACAAGATGACTCCTTGAGAAAACTTGCAATAACCTAGCTATGGTGATGGCAAATGCTCAAGAAATATATGAAGTGGCTCTAAATACGAAGATAATAACTTTGCATTCAAATTGTGGATGATATTGCAATAGAAGAGGCCTCTATTTATAGATTTCAAATTGGAGGAAAGCACAAGATTTGAGCAATGTGGGATCATTCAACATCCAATGGCCAAGTGCCACTTGTCAAGATGTGAATGGGTGAAGGTTGTGCACATTTTGGTGATTGTGCACAATAAATGATATTAGGTGGAATTTCAAATTTGTGAAATGACATGTAAGAGGGAAAAAATAATGAAATAAATGCCACTTGGCTCAATGCACAAGGACACGTAAGAGGAATGAATGTCTTGTTGGAAGGACAAATCTACTTGGAGGGATTTTCAAATTTGGAAGAATATTCCCCTCTTTATTCCATGTTGAGGGAAAATAGACATTTTAATAAATCAAAATAAATGATTTATCGTGCAAGTTGCATTCTCTAGAGGAATTTGGAGATTAGGATTAAATTAATCAAAAGGTTAATTAATTTAATGAGGGATTAGGAGATGTGACAATTTGACTTAAATTTATGAATTGATTTAAATCCGAAATTGAGAGGAAAGGTTTAACTAAATAAATGATTTGATTTATTTAACCAAAGGGGATAGTGTTAGATTAAATTAAATAATGTTTAATTTATTCAATTTAATAGGAGGACTTTAGTGATTTAATTAAATAAAGTGAATTATTTAATTAAAAGAGGGATGATAGGATTAATTAAACAAAATGGTTTATTTAATTAATATAGGAGAATGACTTAACGAGATAAAATTGATTTATTTAATTAAGAGAGGAAATATGATGAATTTAATCAAATACAGGTTATTCAATTAAATTAGTTAGTAAAGGGGATGATTTAGGAAGAAATGATGTTAGTAAGGTTAGGATTAGGTGTGTTGGTCAATTTTCCATGTCTACAGGGACATTACAACTAACCTATTGTAGGTCTATCAAGTAATCAAGGAATTAATCAATCAAAATTTGTGGCAACTTGTGGTGTGACATCACTTCTTCAAGGATTTCAAATCAAGGTAACATTGTCATTTATCATTTTAGTCAATTATTGTTGTTTTGGTCTCTGCCTGGCCTAGGGTATGCTCTCTTTATCATCATAATTTATTTTACATGGATATAGAAATACCAAAATGGGGTTTGACTTAGGCAATCCCCTATACATCACAACCTTTCCCCCTCTTTCCATGTGTGTAGGTCAAATTTGGAAGTTTCAATAGAAGACATAAACATATTGTAACTTACATCTTAGAGTTTTCATATTTGAAAAAGAAGCATCCCAATCTAGGGCACCCAATGCCCCTATCCCTATAATTTAGCCTCACATTTCAATCACAGATTTCCTCTTTGTATCTCATTCTCATATCTAATGTTGTTATGTGATTTTACGTTTTCGTTTATGCGATGAATTATATTTTCAGATCTAGGGTTATCTGTATAATAGGCTTATTAAAACACACATCAAATTTATCATCCTCACAACTTAAAAGAACACAAACCATAGGAGATTGGATCTCCCTTGTGACAACAAGCTTATCATCAAACCCTAGTTGGTTTATGTTCAAATGTGGAGTCAAATGAAAATAATCTAATCCTAGTTGGACCTAGGATCATTTTTCTTACTCCACATTTTGGTGAACCTAACATATCCTACACTTGCAATTTTCTTATTTTTTATAGCATAAATTTTAAAAATTGATTCAAAACCTAGGTTATTTGAAGATCTTGTTGTTGATTTTAAATTGTTTCATATTCAAAACTATGTGTTGACATTCTTTGATCATTATACATAAAAGGAAAAATTACAAATATTTTAAATTAAATTGCATAGTTTCATATCTAATTTTCCTTGTTTAAAGATTAGATCTAAGTTATTTCATTGTGAAATCTGAGTGTAATCCCATATTACTTTCAATTATAAAAAATGCATCTACATTTTAATAAAAATCATTGAAAAAGTGAAGAATTGCATAGGTTTTTCATTTCAAATGATCAAAAGTCTTGCTATTTTGCATTTTTTGAGATAAATTCAGGCAATTACAACATTTTAAATTTTTAAAATCATCATTTGAACATATTATGTTACTTTAAAAATACAAATTTTATGCATGTATGTATTTCACATAGATTTTTTTTTTTTTTTTACACATTTCAAGAAATTTGTTTGCATTCAGACCTGAACCTATGCAACGTCAAACCCTCAAACACTATAGTTGGTTTTTAGATTTTTAAATTCTTAAAATATTGCCTCTGGTCTAGGGTGCTTAGAGCCCCTATCTAGTCAATTTAGCATCAAATTTTATGTGTGAGATCTTATATGTGGTCTCTATTGAGATCTTATTCTTGTTTTTGACAATGGGTCCTGAAACTATCAGATTTTGCTGTGCATTGGTAGTTGGCCCTAATTCACTTAATTCATTTCATTACCCCTAAAAAAAAACAATAATAAGATGTTTTCTTTTCAAAATTTTGGTTTTGATATAAATGCCATCAAAAGGGATATACATTGGCATTCGTTCAACCAATAGTTTTTCTACCTATGAGAACATCATGGTGGAACAAAATAAAATCGTTAATACATTTATTAATATCACTTTACCTAATCTTTATTTTTCAAGTAATATTGATACTCATTTTTGTCCCTCTCCCAAAATCTCTCCTAATTGTGAGGGTATTTTGGTGCATGAGGATGCAATCATTGATAATCATGAGAACCATGTTTGTTCTTCTCCCAATATCTCTCCTACTTGTGAGGATATTTTGGTGCAAGTGGGTGCAATCATTGATAATCATGAGAATCATGTTTGTCCCTCTCCCAATACCTCCCCTATTTGGAAAGATATCTTACCGCAAGGGGATGTAATCAATGATAGTAAGGTGATTTGCATAGATGAAGATTCAAAATTGATATTAGATTCCCCATCGATATAAGATCATCAAAAATTAGTTAACTAAGTTGAAATTGTAAACCCACAATTGATTAATAGACCTCCTCTCATTATTGGACCTCTCTTTGAATCTCCTCTCATTATAGGATCTCCAAAACCTTATGGCCATAACCTAGACTTTACAAAACAACTCACTCAAAGTAATCATGTACACCAAGATGTGTTGCAACAACCAAGTTACCACATAGTTTCTCACACATATAACACTAAAAATAATAAGCAAGCAAAGGAAATTCCAACCCCCATTGGGTGATCCCACAATATTGGTTTACAATTTTTGACCAAACAAGACATTGAACTGATTTTTTCTAACTAAATCTTCACTTTTGGGCACCTATAGCGGCTAAACCATGAGGAATTTGAAGATGATGCAAATTAGTAGTTTTGTGAAATTTTGTCTGTAGATTCTAAATATATTTTTTTCAAAAAATTTGGAATCAGATTGCACTTCTTTTTCCATCTCCTTCGAAAACTAGTTTTTTTCAGTAAACACCATTTTTAAGGACTGATGCTCACCATATACAACATAACTTTTTTTCCATGAAGGATAAAATTCTAATTTTTTCGAATTTAGATTTGTAACTATGATATCTAGCACTTTCATTTGGTTTCATAGTGTTTTATTGAATATTTTTTCCTTAATCAAGTTTCAAACTCAAACCAATTATAATTTAGACATGGGCAAACTGTATACAACATAACTTTTTTGTATGTATCGAAATTCAATTTTTTTTGTTAAATCAAGGATTTCAATATCTAGTGCACTTATATTTTTTCTTTTTTTTGATAATCTGCTATTTTTCCACATGTGCAAATCAAAGAGCTTGATTTTTGGTAAAAAACCTATGTTTAATCAAACTAAAAAAACAAATACAGAATAAAACCAAAACATATTAAAATTATATTCGTTGGATAGCTCATTCCAAATACTACCATCATCTAGTTGGTTATGTGAAGTCCCCTCCATTTTCATCCTCAACTCAAGATTTGAAGGGCAAAATTTTGGAGAAATTTGGTGCCAGAGGGGGAGAAGGGGGGTTCGAATGAACCTAGGTTCGAGTGAACCCCCCTTTCCACTAAATTTTCCTTTGTTTTTCATTTTGAGAAATGTGGAATATGGTGGGACCCAACATTAAATAGGTTTGCTCGAAGGGGGGTTTGAACGAACCCCCTTTGGGTTCTCTCAAACCAAAAGTTCGTTTGAACCCCCAAAAACCAAAATTTTCTACACGAGGGCATTTTTCGCAATTTTCCTTCCTCACTGGAATTGTAAACTAGTTTTATGGGTTTAACCCATTCTATTTCCTCAACCATATCTTCCCCATGCACCTAGCCTTCCTCAGCGTACTGGTAAAAAATATGACCTTGTTGAGCAATTTTGTAATACTCTAGCCAAGATTTCCCTTTGGGACTTGATTAAAACATCACCTACATACCATAGGATGCTCCAAGAGGCTTTGCAAAAGAATGATATCTCACCTTCTATCAAACTGAATGATGTAGTAGCCTTGTTTGATTTTATGCAAGCAAAAAAGTTAGATATTACATTTCCTCAAAATGAGTTACCTCTGCTTGAGGTCCAAAACCAACATGAGGCTCTAATGATATTTATGGTCATTAATAAAATTGGGGTTGGACGTACTCTTATTGACAATAGATCAGGCCTTAATATTTGTAGCATTAATCTTTTAGATAAGCTTAGTGTGGATAATAATCTCATACAACCAAATAATATTTATATTAGTGGCTATGATAATGTTGGTAGGCAACCATTGGGAACAATAACATTACATATTTAGGGCCTATGGTTTTACCTACTATTATGCACGTCACGTCGAGTACTCTCTCATACAATCTTCTTGGTAGACTATGGATTCATGCCATTAAGGGAATCTTGTCTACTCTTCACCGTGAGATGAAGTATGAATATAATAATTAAATATATATGATAAAAGTAGATGAAAACAATTATAATTTACAAATAGAAGTCGATCATAACACTTCAAACTCTCTTAATACTTTACTTCCATCTTCAAAATTGGAACCATTACCTTCTAATGATAATGATACCATGAATGAAATCTTGGGTGATGACTGGGGATCGTTAGATTTTACATCCACTTTCATTAGGGAGTACAAAATCTCACCATCATAGTCTATAGAGTCAGATATTATTCCAACATAATCTTGTGATTCCTAGTCTCCAATTGCAAATAATGATCACAATATGACTTCCTCTTCAAATACAAGTTTTGATTTGGGTTCATTATATTTTACACACTATTTTGTAGGCAAAGGTAAAATCTCACAATCTAAATCTAAGGACTCTTGTGTTTTATTTACTCAATCTTGTTCTACATCAATAAATATAAAAAATCACCCCGTGATGGTGATGGGGGCTCTTTAGTTTTTATCCCTTGTGTGTTGGTGATGTCTAAAAAGGATTTTCATTCTTGTAAAAGAATCAATTCTTCTCATAAGCATGAAAATAAGACTTCTCCATCTGAGTTAGAAAAGTGTTATGGGATTGGATTTAAAATTATTTATAAAAGTGGATGTAATAAAAACATTAAGCAAGGAGTTAAGGATCATGTGAAGTCTAAAATTTACCTTTATAAAAGGGGTCTAGGTTTCAAAGCCCGCTTGATTACTCTTCCTCTTCTAACATGTAATAAATTTTATGAAAATAATTCTTTTTATGCATATCATTGAGTGTATGACCATTCCACTAATGAATTACAAGCCTTGGGTAATAAAATACAACAACTTATTGATTGTGGTGATCTCCCATTTGTTTATGCACCTAATGATTCCAAATGGAAATCTATCTTCTATGGTGCTACTCCTCACTATGTGGCATTTATAGCTTCATATGTTTGCTCATTGTCATTCATGGTGGTACAATCTTGTGTGCAACCATATTTTTTATATGGTAGCAACACAATAGTATCTTGCATGGTTTTCTTTGCCTTTATACTTGGGGGTTGTAGTGTTGTAAAATTGCACCTCATGGCAATTTCACACTTGCACATTCAACCCGTTGTATTTATGGAACCCAACCTCATTTATGACAAAAACCTTATGAGTCATAATTTTTTGATTTCAACTCCATAAGGGACATTAACAAAGTGTTAGCAGCCCACCACCTTATTTCTTGTAAAGTGTTGAGTTGGATGCCTATGCAACATGCAGACATCCACATGACGTGCAAGCATCCTCGTACTTTTTGAGTTTAAATGAGGGAATTTCATGAACTTTTCCCATGACACACATTATCATAGCAGAATCACCCATCTCTTCCCACCCATACAACCTCACAAAACTTCATTTTTAAACTTCTATTCTCATTCATTCTCATCTTCTTGCAATTAGTTCTCACTTCTTCTCACTCCAACTTTCTCTCTTTCTCTCTTCGCTTCTACATCTCTTCTCGGTAGTGAAGCTTTGTTAGATTCACATATTTTCAATTGCCAAGGCTCTCTTGCAAGCATAAAATGTCTCTTCTATAAATTCAAGGGGGAGCCATGAGATGTTGGTAACACTCTCTTGTTGCATTGTCTTGTCTTGTCTATTTATCTATGATACAAGTTCTCCTCCATAACAAGGTTTGTCTTTATCACACATCTTATTTATTTTATTACATGTCTCATTTATTTTCTATCTATCTGGCTATTTGTGGAGGTGGAAACACCAAAATGGGGGTTTGACTAAGGCAAGCCCTGAAATAGCACTAACACTTTTGCTCATATTTTCTATGTGCAGGTTTCTAGGTTCGAAGAGTTGGGTACTTGTTTTATGCTTTTTACCTTTCAATTTGATAGGGATGACAATGTGACACACTGGCATCCATTGGCCACAAATATTTCCTTCTAAAGGAAGAACCTATAAGTTTTATTCTTTTTGTTTTTGTAACTTATATTCTGTAATTATTTATTAGATTCTATTAATTCACAATTTTATCCTCTTAACTTAGTATTTCATTTAATTACGTTTTTGCAATCTCTTTCATCTTGTACCTCTGTCACTTGAGCTTTTGTCTTTGAGGTAATAGAGGGCCATCTACCCCCTACAAAATCTTCCCTATCCTAGAGACTTGAGAGTAGCGGATCCTCTCTATTACATTTTGGTGAACCTTACATGAAATAAAATAATTTTGAATCTTTTTCTTCAAAGTTTTAATGCTTTTGATTATGATTCCAAAGAAGATTTTGATATGTTGGATGATTCCCTAGACAATTTCTTAGAGGTATCTCCTTCTATCTATAGATCTCTTGAACAAACTTCTTCATCACAACTGTCTACTTCTTCTTCGCAAGTAAAAGAGTCTGTGAATGTAGTCATAGTCTCTGAAACTCCTCAAAGCCCTAAGAGACCCATCATTTGCGTGACTCTAGCTAGCCCATCTCCTAAAATAATTCATTCTATTTGTGGGGTTCTAGTCACTATTGGCTCACCGAACCTTTACATGAGGATCTTGTAATCTACAACTTCCTCCTATAAATTTGTAGCTCATACTTACAACACTAGAAGAAATCAACAAAATTTGAATCAACCTACTTCTCTACCACCTTCTCAACCAATTCTTCCTCCAGCACCTAAACTTGTAGCCAAAGCACCTAGTGAGTATGATTGTAACATACCCAATGTTTACTCCACTGTTTTCACCTGTTTTTTAACTCATGAGGTGAATTAATTCAAGTTTCCAAAAATAGGGAATTTTTTTTTCCTTTTTCGATAACATAATTGCATACTACATAATAATTTCATATAACATTGCATAAATGAATTAACATAACATAATATAATTCCAATGAAATGAAATTCATCTTTTTAAATATAGATTACAATAGATTCGTGACCATAAATTCAAATTCATAACTTACAAGAGTTCAAGGTTGATGTATCCTTATTTGGATTACACTTCTTCTATTTCATAAGCCTCGACAACCATCTGCAAGATGAAGAGCATAACCCAAGCACTTTACCTCCAACAATGGACCTAGCGGTCCCCACACACCTTCCTAACTGGAAGTGGCCTTGTCCTTCAATGAAGAGTTTGGTATGTGAACCTATAGTAATACCATTCGAGTCTCTAGTGTTTTTGTATCATCCCTAATAATGTCTAGTAAACTTGGTGGCAATCACACAATTCATATGGAAAACCTAGTTGAACAATCCACTTAAACCTTTGGAAAGACCTTCAATGAATTATTGACCAGGCCTAGTAAGATTGTGATGGTACTAGCACTATATGTGCTTTCCAAGACTTAAAATACCCAATTCATCATATTATATATGCTACACTTGCTAAAAAAACATGAAACCACAAAACAGTAAAGAAAGTAAGGTTGAAACTATTGCTATGGGTACCTACAATATAAGACTATAACTAATTACTATTAAGAAAATAAAGACTAGGAATTAACTGAATTGATAACTAAACCTATACTACACTCTGGTGTACAACATGCTCGAGTAATTATAATATAATTGAGAAATAAGAATTATTCATGTGAATCCAATAATGATTGTAACACAAATAATCTATTTGACACAACTTGCATTTATGAAGTAACTACTAAAATAGAAATGAAATAACATGAAATGGAGTGGACAGTTACCTTGAGTGGTGTAACCTGCCCATTTTTCTACTAAGTAGCTTTCCTATATTTTAACCTCAAGTAAAAGTTCAAGCATCTGACTAATAAGAGCAATATTTTTTTTCCTTAAATAGAAGAGATAACAAGCACATATGAGATAAACATCTTTCCATATCATTTAATCAAAGTACAACTTTCCAATTTATTGATGACATAGTCAATAATTCGTTATAACATTTCCCTTTTATAAATTTTTCATCATAATGGATGTAAATACAAATACAAGGCTCTAATGAGCTTACTGGAAAAGGTGTACAAATAATTTTGGAAGTCCTCCATGCAAACCTTGGTCACCAACTGATTGGGAGAAGCATCACTCAAGTGATTTTTCACCAACCATGGACTTATTGTGATCCCTCACACATCTATCTATCTAATAGATGGCCCTACCCTTCGACAAAGAGATTGGTTTGGTAACCCCATAATAACATGACCTTCTCTGAGCCTAGTGGTGTGTCCTAAACATCTCTAGATCTGTCATACAATGTCTACAACCTAAACATATGACATTCCCTCTATCTAGGACGTGAATTGTGGAAACACGATGAACTAACATTGTAAATAGTGGCAACTTACACTACTTTGGCCAAAGTATTCATCACCCAAAATTTAGAGTGGAGGTCACACATTCACCCACTACCTTAGCTCAATTTATATATGACTATTCATACCCTATGCATAGACTATCCCCTTCGTTGGATTATCCTAAACCCAAGAATAACCTATTACCTCTATGTTTAACTAACACGTCTATGAAGTAATTCAAGTAACTCTATGAAACACTTAGATAAACCACTAGTACGTATGCTATTTCCTTGTATAGTAAATAATACCCACTATATCCATCAACTCCTTATTAATGGAATATGTACAAACACATCAAGCAATTGGATCTACATACTAAGATCTACATGTTGGAAGTTGTGGTTGTGTTGCTGATATGTGGTTGTCATTGATGTCAACACTATTAGCATTCTAATCTACTTAAGGCTGTATATGTCGAGGAGATTGAGAAAATTGTTAAAAACATAGTTCAGGTAGCCAGTGAAGCTAAGAAGGTCAAAATGGTGAAATGTTATGTATACTGATATTTAGGTGTTGCACGCTAATGGGTTTATTGTTGAACTTATCTAGTATGATGTCTGGAAGTCTCAGTGATACGCATCAAAAAATATTTTTGCAAGTAAAGTGTTTTGGTGTTCCTATAGTCATTTTGGTACTATAGCAATTGTTCTTGGAAGAGGAAGCTGGAATTCTGGTAATTCCAGTTCTTGCGTATGTTCTTGTGATGTTCGTGGATGATTCTAGATCATGTTCTATCTTTGTTTCATGTCTACGCTATTTGGTGTGACCGTGGTTGAAGATTTTTCTAATGTATGTTTGGGTTTTCATGTTCTTGGCCGACATGATGGTGGTAGCGTGTTGCAGATCCTTATGGATTAATTTCTTGTTGTTTAGCGTGTTCGAGGATGTTGATTTGGGCTCTATCTTTGTTGTGGCCAACTTGTGTTGGTGCGCATAAAGATTTATTCATGTATTGAGGCCGATAGTTATGATTCATCTATTATTTTTGGCCGATGAAGTTGTTGATGTAAATCCGTGTAGAGAATATATAAGCAAGGTTGTTTTGTGGTATAAATGCAAGTGGGTGGTGTATGCTCAAGTGTACAAGTGATGTACAAGTGCGAATAAAGGTCAAATCATTCAAGAGTAGAGCAGAGAGTGAAAGAAGATTGAGCAGAGTGTATGTGCCTAACCAGAACTACCATCAAGTTTTTGGAGAAGCTATTTCCTCAGTTCATCCCACTTAGATGGTTTTAATCTGATTGTATTTTCTTTGAGCAATGAGCTCTAGGCAGTGTGCCTAAATGCAAGTTCATTCCTTATTCATTTTTCATTATACTTTTAATAGGGTATAATTGTGGATTAACCTCCATAGTGGTTTTATCCCTTAACAGGGTTTCCACACAAAAATATTGGTGTTATGTGTTTCTAATGTGTTGTGTAATTCTTGCTTTCACTGTTATACATCAGATCTGGAAGTAAAGTTGTTGATTTTGTCACAACTAATTCACCCCCCCTCTCAGTTGTATCTTCTTGTTTTGCCAACAATTGGTATCAGAGCTAGTTCCTCTGAAGGTGAAGCTTAACAACTTGAGGTGATCTGAGATGGCATCTTACAAGAAGGATAGTCCGAGATTTGATCGTACAAACTACATCATGTGAAAATTCAGAATGGAATGTCATTTGAAGTGCATTGGCGAACCCTTTTGGAAGATTACAAAAGATACATATACTATTCCTCATAATGGTCCCTCTACTGCTAATGAGATGAGATCAAAGAATCTGAAATGAATACCAGAGCTATTGAAGCATTGGTGAGTGCCTTGATAGATTCGAAAATGTCAAATGTGATGGGTTTGAAGGCTGCACATGAGATCTAGACAAAGTTGGAGTTATTGTATGAAGGAGATCCACTTGTGAAAGTTGCTAGGCTACAAAGTCTAAAAGGAAAATGGGAAGACATGAAGATGAGCGAAGATGAGAACATCCACTCTTTCTCTCAGAAGATAAATGAATTGGTGACAAACATCAGATGTGTCGGTGGTGTCTTGGATGAAGAAAAAATTATTTCTAAGATACTAAGATCTGTGCCTCCTTCCTACAAAGGGAAAGCTCATGCTATTGATGAACTCAGGTCAGTGACTAAAATAACAAGAGACATGCTAATTGGAAAACTTGCAGCCTTTGATTTGAGCGAATTTGGTGAATCTACTCCTAAAGTAGAATCTGCATTCAAAGCCATTGTATCTGGGAAAAAGAAATATGAAGATGAGATGAAAAAGATTGAAGATGAAGAAAGAGAGCTAGAAGAGCTAGAAGCACTAATTGTAAGAAGAGAATCCAGAGGCCATGGTAAGTACAAAGGAAAGCTACCTATTAAATGTTTTTCCTATAGTAAAATAGGTCATTTTGCATCAAGGTGTCCTGAAAGAGTTTCTAAATACAAGCCTGAAGACACTAGATTTCAAAGAAAGTGTTTTTATGTTGAAGAAGGTGTTACTAATGATGAATTTGATAAAGACAATGACAAAGAAAAAGATGAATGGGTATTTATTGCTATCAAAGAGAATGATTAGGTGTCCACTGAATCTGCTAGTAATGTGAATGTTGAGAAAGCTCTTCCAGCCAAAGTTGAAGAAAAGGATGAATGGGTGATTGAAAATGGATGCTCACATCATATGATTGGTGACAAAAATAACTTTTTTAGCTTGGAGAATTACAATGGTGACATTGTAAGATTTAAAGACAACACTTCTAGTGTGATTCGTGGCGGAGGCACTATTTCTTTTGGTGGTAAGCATAATACTGATGATGTTCTTTATGTAGAAGGCTTAAAGCATAACTTGTTGAGTGTTGGATAGATGGTAGACAAGGGATACAATCTTCAATTCAAGGATGGTAAGTGCAGGATACTAGGAAATACAGGCAAAGTAATTGCCTCAGGTACAAAGAAAAAAGGTAATATCTTTCAGTTGAGTATTGCTAGTGGAAGTTGCTTGATTGCTCATATTGATGTAAGTTGGTTATGGCATAGGCGGTTGTGTCATGTGAAATTTGATAATATTGTAAAGATAAGTTCATCTCAAGCAGTCAAAGATCTTACTAAGATAGTGAAGCCTACTAACACTGTGTGCAAGGAATGTCAGATGGGAAAGCAAACTAGAGACCATTTTTGGAGCAAACAATACAACTCTAATGGAGTATTGGAATTGGTACATACTGATCTATGTGGTCCCTCCAGAATCAGAAGTCTACAAGGTGAAGGGTACTTTATGTTGCTTATTGATGATTATTCAAGAATGATATAGGTTGCCTTCTTAAGAGAAAAAAACATGAAGCATTAGAAAAGTTCAAAAATTTCAAAGTTATGGCAGAGAATGAGACAGGTCTAAAGGTTAAATGTTTGAGATCAGACAAAGGTGGAGAATTCACTTCCAGAGAATTCAATACTTTCTGGTGAAGAGCATGGAATTCAAAGACAGTTATCTGCTCCCCGGACCCCTCAATAGAATGGAGTTGTTGAAAGAAAGAACATAACAGTTCTAGACACTGCTAGAACCATGATGTTGGAAGCAAATGTTCCTGATTTCTACTAGAGAGAAGTAGTAAGCACTACTGTGTACACTATCAACCAGGTAAATGTCAATAGTAATTTTGGTAAGACTCCTTTTGAGCTATGGTTTGGTTATAAGCTTACTGTGAAGTATTTCAAAATTTTTGGAAGCAAATTCTATATCAAGAGAGATGATGATATAGGCAAGTTTGATGGTAGAGTGATGAAGGAATCTTCCTAGGTTACTCTACTAAGAGCAAAGCTTACCGGTGTTTTAATAAAAGGTTGAAGAGAATAGTTGAAAGTGCTAATGTCAAAGTTGATGAAGAAATTGATAGACCATCCAAATGTAATGGATATGATTTAGATGGTGATCATGATAATTCTAACAATGGATAGAATGTTCAGTCATAGATTCAACTGCAAATTGTTCTGGTGAAACAAGGAAATCAAGAAGCAGAAGCAAGCAAAAATGCAGAAGAAAGAACACAAGAACAAGAGGTAAGGGAAAATTTCAAAACTCCTAAGTATGTAAGAAGAAATCATTCTGATAGTCAGATCATAGGAGACAAAAGCAAAGGTGTACAAACTAGAAGGAGAATTCTAGAAGAATATTGTTTGATTTCTAAAGTTGAGCCTAACAATATCAATGAAGCATGCTAAGATGAATATTGGATGGAAGCCATGAAAGAAGAACTAAGGCAAATACAGAAAAATGAGACATGGGAACTTGTTCCTAGACCTAAAGACAAGAATGTGATTGGAACCAAATGGGTTTTTCAGAATAAACTTAATGAAAAAGGAGAAGTGGTTAGAAATAAAGCAAGATTGGTTTACAAAGGGTATTCACAAATGAAAGGTATAGATTTTGATGAAACTTTTTCCCTTGTTGCTAGAATAGAAGCTGTGAGATTATTTCTTTCTTATGCTACTTTCAACAATTACAAAGTTTATCAGATGGATGTAAAGTCAGCATTTCTAAATGGTGAACTAGAAGAAGAAGTTTATGTTGAACAACCAAATGGATTTCAATTGACTGATGAAAAGGACATGGTATGTCGATTGAAGAAAGATTTGTATGGACTTAAGCAAGCCCCTAGAGCTTGGTATGCTAGATTGGACAAATACTTGTTGAAGCTTGGATTCAGTAAGGGTACTACTGATAGTAATCTATATTTCAAGTTGGATAAAGAGCTGATAATTGAAGTTTTTGTTGATGATATTATTTTTGAAGGTGATGATGATCTGTGTATGAAATTTGTTGATGAAATGAAAAGTGAATTTGAAATGTCAATGATAGGTGAACTGAAATTCTTTTTGGGATTGCAAATCACTCAATTAGAAGATGTAATCTTTATATCTTAGTCCAAATATGTAAAGGAGTTGTTGAAAATTTTTGGGATGGAAGAATCAAAGCTAGGTGGAACACCTATGGTGACCAGATGCAAAATCATACAAAAGGATGAGACTCCTAAATCAAATCAAACAAGATACAGGTCAATGATTGGTTGATTACTGTATCTAACCCAGATAAGGCCAGATATAATGAATGTTGTATGCATGGTTGATAGATTTCAGGTAGATCCAAAGGAATCACATGTAGTTGCTATAAAAAGGATTTTTAAATACCTGAAAGGAACAGTTGATTTTGGATTATTGTATCCAAAGGATGATGATCTTATTCTAAATGATTATACAGATGCGGATTGGGCAGGTGACACTAATGAAAAGGAAAGTACAAGTGGTGGTGCGTTCTTCCTAGGAAAGAAGCTGGTGTCTTTGTTAAGCAAAAAGAAGAACCCAGTTTCCTTATCTACTACTGAAGCATAATACATTGGTGGTACTAATAACTGTACTCAAGCAATGTGGATGAAGTAGATGCTAAGTGATGTCAAGATTGATTATGAAGAGCCTATTACCATATGCTGTGATAATTCAAGTGCCATAAAACATTTCCAAGAATCTAGTGATGCATTCAAAGACAAAGCATATCTCCATCAAGTATCACTTCTTGAAAGATAAAGTGAGTGAGAAAGAAGTCAAGCTGGAATATGTACCTACCAAAGAGCAAGTTGCAGATATTTTCATTAAACCATTGCCTAAAGATACTTTTGAGTACCTCAAAGGCAAGTTAGGGGTGATTTCCTCTCCTGATCAAAACTGATGATGTAGGTGTTTGCATTAGTCCATGAATCCATTGCTATATCTTATTCTGGATTGATGTTGTGACTGCTACTCAGGGGGAGTAGTCAAATGTTTTAAAATATGTGGTTCAGAGCATGTGAACCTTTTCCATTGATGTCAAAGGGGGAGAGAAGTACAATGTGAAAAAGTGAAAATAGGAGAGAAGTATAAAGTGAAGAACCTTTGTGGAACAAAGGGGGAGAAGTGCATTTAGAGCCAAGGGAGAAGATGGAAGAGTTAGTTTGGGTTGATGGTATTATTTTTCACATCATGTGTTGCCATCAATGCCAAAGGGGGAGATTGTTGGACCTTGTGGCTATGTTGCTAATATGTGGTTGTCATTGATGTCAACATTATTAGCATTCTAATCTACTTAAGGCTGTATATGTTGAGGAGATTGAGAAAATTGTTAAAACATAGTTCAGGCAGCCAGTGAAGCTAAGAAGGTCAAAATGGTGAAATTTTATGTATGTTGATATTCAGGTGTTGTGCACTAATGGGTTTATTGTTGAAATTATCTAGTATGATGTTCGAAAGTCTCAGTGATACGCATCAAATATTTGTGCAAGTAAAGTGTTCTAGTGTTCCTACAGTCATTTTGGTACTATAGCAGTTGTTCTTGGAAGAGGAAGTTGGAATTCTAGTAATTCCAATTGTTGCATATGTTCTTGTGATGTTCATGGATGATTCTAGATCATGTTCTATCTTTGTTTCATGTCCGCGCTATTTGGTGTGATCATGGTTTAATATTTTTTTGATGTATGTTCGAGTTTTCATGTTCTTGGCTAACATGATGGTGGTAGCGTGTTGCAGATCCTTATGGATTACTTTATTGTCATTTAGCGTGTTTGAGGATGTTATTTTGAGTTCTATCTTTGTTGCGGCTAACTTCTGTTGGTGCGCATAAAGATTTGTTCATGTATTGAGGCCGATAGTTATGATTCATCTATTATTTTTGGCTGACGAACTTGTTGATGTAAATCCATATAACAGATATATAAGCAAGGTTGTCTTGTGGTATGAATGAAAGTGGGTGGTGTATGCTCAAGTGTACAAGTGATGTACAAATGTGAATAAAGGTCAAATCATTCAAGAGCAAAGAAAAGAGTGAAAGAAGATTGAGCAGAGTGTATGTGCCTAATCAGAACTATCATCAAGCTTTTGGAGAAGCTATTTCCCCAGTTTATCCCACTCAGATGGTTTTAATCTGATTGTATTTTCTTTGAGCAGTGAGCTCTAGGTAGTGTGCCTGAATGCAAGTGCATTCCTTATTAATTTTTCATTATACTTTTAATAGGGTATAATTTTGGACTAACCTCCACCGTGGTTTTCTCCCTTAATAGGGTTTCCACGCAAAAATATTGGTGTTATGTGTTTCTAATGTGTTGTGTAATTCTTGCTTTCACTGTTATACATCAGATTTGGAATTAAAGGTTAATAGTTTGATTAAAGTAGTTGATTCTGTTACAACTGATTCACCCCCCCTCTTAGTTGTATCTTCTTGTTTTTCCAACACTACAAGCTTCCTTTACTAACATAAAAGAATAAATCAATATTTCCCTAATTAACAATAAGACTAACTTCCAAACAAAACAAGAAATATCACATAATATTTTCCAATAAAACTTAAAATAATGAATAAAAGCGTAGGAATCAGTATGCATGTTATTACAAAGCTCGAACTGATTGAATTGGATTCCCAAACAACCTTCCTAACTTAGTCAACAACTTCCCAATAAGCATCCCTCTCTAAACCTATCTCAATTCTCTTAGAAAACTCTCTCACACAACTCAGAAATTAGAATTTTCTAATGCTAAAAAAATCATAGCAAAAGTGAAAATAATGCGTACTCCCCAAATGAGGTAAATAACTCCTCTATTTCTACACAAAATTCAGCAGCTAAAGGCTAAAAACAAGGCATGAGAAATGACACTTCTCAACTTAATGGATTCAACTCAACAAGGTAATTAGAAAGGTTGTAGCTAAAAATGCTTCACATAGAACACATGTGCAACCAAGTGAATGAGTCACTCAATTCAAATGTATAGCAAGAAAGACAAATAGAAATGCAAGGTTTATGTTTTCCTACAAGTCAACCTCTTTTGATAGCCATGCACTTGACTTATTCCAAATATTTCATATTCTTATCAATCTGGTAATTTCATACTATGAATGTACTCCTATTCAATCCATTATTTTACTAGTTTGGCGCCACCTTATGATATTTGCGCCATATTTCATGGTCGAAGGATTGCTATTTGACTTAGTCAACTATCAACTAAGCATAGTTACCAAATATTTTTTTGCTTTGATAAAGTCTTAGCAGTGGTTAAAACACCTTAGAAGGCATAAGTTAATGATCACTTAAAGATGGTGTTGCATATATGATACCATATGCACTTCATTTAATGTAACTCCATTTATATAACAACGTGCACTATATACCAAGCGTTGTCTTCACTATAATATGTTGCACGCTATTAGCATATTCTATGCTTAGTTTTCTATGCACTTCAACATAAATTGGTGCTAAAGAAACATTACTTTATTCATTTATAATAATATATATATATATATATATATTTATATACTCCATAGTATACAGGTATATAAGTATATGTATATATATATTTATATCCATAATATACTTGTATGGATGTTTTCATTATGTCGAACATATACACATATATACTTGTATATTATATATATATCATACATTGATATTAATGCACTCATATCAATTGACATATATGCATGGTATGTATATATATGTCACCTTGTATGATCGATATTCCCATGAATATGGATAATCCATCCATGGGCATGCGTAGATACGTCTATCTACGTATACCCATGTGTGTAATTACTCTTGTGTATGAGTTTATCATACATACATACATACATACATACATACATACATACATATATATATATACATACATACATACATATATATATATATATATACATACATACACACACACACACATATATATATATATATATGTATGTATATGTATATATGTATATGTATATATATTTTATGTAATATATCCTCATCGATTCAAATAGAAAATCATAAAGAAGAACTCACTCAACACAAAAAAATCATTAACTAAACATTCACAAATAAACCACAAGCAAGGTTGATGGTAACTTACTATTCCAAACTAACATCTCGACTTGACCAACTAGAAGTTTGTGTGTGAAAGCTTAGTTTAGGTCATTATTCAAAGGTAACCTGACCAAGTTCTTCTCCTTGAATGATACTTCCCCTCTCTTCAAGAGGCTTGATAAAATCACCTGCATCCAAATTTTCACATTGCAATAGTAGTTAGCCAAAAACAATACATTCATTTGCATCTAATATTTCATAATTAGTATCCTTTCATAACATCAATTTGAATCAATATTTGTTCATCTTATTCCCAAAGCACATAAAACATAAATACACTCATTCCAAGAATTTTCACCAAACTAGGTAAAAGTAAATAAGTAGTAACACAATGGGGTGTAACATATTCCCCCCCCTTTATGAATCATCATCCTCGATGATTTTAATAGTATACATAGAATCATACTAAAAAGAAAACATATCAAAATTATTTTTCAAGAATTCTCAAAAGCTTGTAAGACATGAGGAATTTTTTGCTTAATCTTAGCATAGTCTTCCCAAGTGACAAATTTTTTGCATATTGATCCCATTGGACTTTGCATTGTAGAACCTCTCTATTGCGTAAGCAAAGCTTATGTGTTCTAAGCACCTTGAGAGGATTGATTGTTACCACTCCTGGGTCTTGTACCTGTAAAGCATTCCAATTAATAACATTATTATCCCCTAGTATATACATTTTAAGGTATGAGACGTGAAAAACATTGTGCATCTTGGCAAGAGCTGGAGGTAACACAATTCAATAAGCAACTAGGTTTATTTCCTCTAAAACCTCAAAAGGACCTACATAGCATGAAGTTAATTTAGAAGACTTCCCAAACTCGATGGTACTCTTTTGCAGTTTAACTCTTAATAACACCTTTTCCCCAACCACAAAATTTATGGGTACCCACTTAGAATTTGCATAGCTTTTCTACCTATCATTGGCTTCAGCTAGCCTTTGCTTAATAATTCCAACTTTCTCTTCCATTTCTGACATCTTTGGCCCTAGACTTACCCTATCCTCTAGCTTATCCTAGCTTATAGGAGTCTGACACTTTCTACCATATAATGCTTCAAATGGAGCCATCTTGATTGCAAAATGATAAGAATTGTTGTATGCAAATTCCACTAATGGCAGGTAATCTTCCCACTTTTATTGTTGATCCATGCAATACATCCTTGATAGATCTTCAAGCACTTGGTTAACTCTTTTTGTTTGTCCATCTTTTTCCGGATGATAAGCTAAACTTATATTCAACTTTGTTCTGAGTGATGAGAACAAGGTTTTCCAAAATCTAGATGTTACACAAGCATCTCTATCGATATGATCTTCTCAGAGGAATTCCATGTAATCTAAACACTTCTTGAATAAATTTTTGAGCTATGGTAGGAGCTCCATTAGTTATATTTCCTAGAATAAAATGCACTACCTTAGTTAACTTATCCACCACCACTAGAATGACATTGTACTTATTCCTTAACATAGGTAAACCTCGTACAAAGTCCATGATAATGACTTTCCACTTACTTTTAGGTATATCATGTGGATATAATAGACCTGTAGGGTGATGATGTTCTACTTTTACTCTTTGACACTTTAAGCATCTCACAAAAAATAGAGCAACATCTCCCTTCATATCCTTTTAGAAATATAATGGCTTCACATCCACCAAAATATTTGTCACACCAGTATGTATAGAGTATGGTGTATTATGGACTTATTTCCACACCAAATTCCTCAACTCCTCATAATTAATTACATATATTCTCCCTTTAAACCTTAATAATCCATTAGGGTCAAAGTGAAAACCTTTGTGCCTTGCATCTTGTGGATTATCCATGAGTGATTGCTTGAATTGCTTGTAAAATTCATCACCCAAGGATTCTTGCAACACTTTTCCCTTAAAGTTAGTTTGAATTGTTACCATAGAGGCGATATGCCTTCTTTGACTTAGGGCATCAATAACTTGATTCTCTTTTCCCTTTATGTAGCTGATGTTGGAGTCATAGTTTGCTATTAACTCCAACCACCTTCTTTGTCATGCATTCAGATTGGGTTGGATAAATAGAGATTTCAAACCATGATGATCGATCTTTAGTTCAAAAGGCCTTCCCATCAAATAATGTCTCCACATTTGCAAAACATGAACAATTTTCACTAACTCAAAATCATACGATGCATAATTTTGTTCATAGGGCTTCAAATTTCTTGATTCACAAGCAATAACTTGTCCTTATTGCATAAAAAATCCTCCCAATCCTTCACTTGATGCATCCATTATGATAGTAAAATTACCTTTTCTATTAGGTGCAGTAGTTAACTTCTCCTTGATTAGATCAAAAGTTGCTTGACACTTTTCCAACAACTCAAATTTATTACCCTTCCTTTGCAATGAAGTAATAGGAAAGGCTATCCTAGAAAATTTTGCAACAAACTGCCTATAGCAACCAACCAAACCCATAAAACTTCTAACCTCTATTACACTTTTGGGTATTGGCCACTCAAGTACTGCCTTTATCTTAGCAAGATCAACTGCAATCCCTTCCTCTGAGATTACATGTCCTAAGTACTACACTTCTTTTTGAAAGAAAGTACACTTAGAGAGTTTTCCATATAACTCGTGCTCTCTTAACCGTTGGAGAACTATCTCTAAATGTTTACAATGCTCTTCTTCATTTTTAGAATAAATCAAGATATCATCAAGAAATACTAATAAAAACTTATCCAAGAAGTCTCTAAATACGTAGTTCATTAGGTTCATGAATTTTGCAGGTGCATTCATAAGTCCAAATGATAGGACTGTGAACTTGTAATGTCTTTATCTAGTCCTGAAAGTAGTTTTGAAACTATCCTCATCTTTGATCCTTAGTTGGTGATATTCGGATCATAGATCAATCTTTGAAATACTACCACTTCTTACATCTAATTGAAAATATCATCAATACTTGGCAATGGATACTTATTCTTTATCGTAGCTTTGTTAAGCATGTGATAATCTATACATAGGCGTAGGATACCATATTTCTTATTAACAAATATCACTAGCGAAACCCAAGGTGAAACACTATGTTTAATCAATCCCAAGGACAATAATGTTGGAAACAGGTGCCTCAAATTTTGGCTTGTACCTCTGAGAAAGATTTGATAGATTTCTTTCTTTTCTGGCCTTTATCGCTCTACCGTTGACAACATCTCTTAGAGGTGCGATTGCACGGTTTACCGCCTTACTGCGAGCCTCCTTCTTTCGGTCCGCAGTTGGGTGGTGTTACCACAATACTGTGATGGACTCCTCACTGTTTGACGGTTGCGTGATGAAGGCTCGACGAATGGCATAAATGGTTAACACCATACCACGAGGTCACTTTTCCTCCTTGGAGGTGGCACGATTAACTAGGCGGTCAGAGTAAACACTTACCTCAGTACCATGGGGGTCACTCGGAGAAGGTGTAGTGGCACGGTAGATCATGACGGTTGGCATAGGCAGTCTACCTCCATACTGCGGAGGGTTGTGCAAGGCTCGACGGTAGTGCGGTGACAGTGGAAGACTGGTGGTTGAGTGCCTACTGCCATATCATGGTGGTCTCATCGCTCAATTGTGGTAGTGCGGTGTATATACTGCCAGACCATGAAGGCCTTGTCAGGGTTGAGCGGTAGCGTGATATATCACATTACTGCGAGAGCTGGTCGATAGGCTTGCGGTGGCACGGTGGAAGGAGCTCGGTGCTCAGATGGAAAGTCTGACTCGACAGTCAAAATGATGAATGAGTAACGTTATGACATGTGGCGCGATAAGACTTGTTGATTCTACATGAATATTGTA
This sequence comes from Sequoiadendron giganteum, assembly GCA_007115665.2. Lineage (NCBI taxonomy): Eukaryota > Viridiplantae > Streptophyta > Pinopsida > Cupressales > Cupressaceae > Sequoiadendron > Sequoiadendron giganteum. The sequence continues at coordinate 746,826,380 of CM021100.1, read as the reverse complement.
AATCAACATTTGATTGGCCGATTGCTTAAAGTGGTGAAAGCATTAACTGCTAGACCCGATTCGGCGGGTGACAAGATCCGATTATGGAAAACAAAATTAAATATAGGGCGGCCCGATGCGTGATTGCAGGGCGACTTGGACAAGAGGAGATCAAATTCGTCTGTTAGAAGGAAGGTGTATAATTAAGACATCTGATTGGTCAGTTGATGTGCAAAACTTTGAATAGACTAAAAACGTGTGAATAGAGGAGTGCATTTTATTGTATGTTATAAGAGCATTGTAACAGTGAGTGTATTCAAACTAAAGTCTGCTGCTATGAGCTAACTATTAGAGAGTGAGGTTTGTGAACTTTGTATGTAATCTATTTACTGTAATACAAAGTGATTGCTCTTGGTGTGGTGGGTTTTTCTCCCAAAAGGGTTTTCCCACGTAAATCTGGTGTTATCTCTATGTGTGTTTTATTTCTATTACTCTTGTTATCCTGTATGTGTGCATCTTAAGTGTATGAAAGTTTTAAAAGAAGGTTTTTTTCACTTCTCCTTTGATGTATTAGTGTTAGGAAAGCGTATTACACAACTCTTCTTTTCCTTTCAAGTGGTATCAGAGCTTGGCTAGTTGTGTTATCCTTGTTAGTAGGGCTAGTTTTTTGTGCTAATCATGTTTTAGTGGGAGTCTTGCAAAGCAAGAACCATTTTTTGTTTAAGATGGCAAGTACTTTAGAGAGAGTAGAAATTGAAAAATTCAATGGTGGCAACTTTGAATTGTGGAAACTCAAAATGGAAGACTTGTTGGTGGATAGAGACCTCTAGGTTGATGTGTCTGGAACTATGCCACAAAATATGAAACAAGAGGATTGGGACCTTGTTGATAGAAAAGATAGAGGTCTGATGAGACTTTGTCTGGCCGATTCTGTACTCCTGAACATCCATGAGGAGAAGTCTACAGCTTCATTATGGAAGAGGCTTGGTGACATTTATCAGGGAAAGTCTCTAGTAAATAAGTTATTCTTGAGGAAGAAGTTATACTCCTTGAATATGGAAGAACGTGCATCTGTTACAAACCATCTGAACTCATTTAATGAGTGTTGCTCAGTTGGTGTCTGTGGGTGTGAAGATAGAGGAGGAGGATCACTGCATGCTTTTATTATGTTCGTTACCTGACACTTGGGATCATCTGGTAATGGCTATTGGAAGTACAACAACTATTTTCAAGATGGAAGACATGGTTTCCTCCCTGCTATCAGAAGAAATGTGGAGGAAGTCTTCGGAGATGGCCAAAGAGGCCCTTGCTATTCAAGGTAGATCAAAGGAGAAAGGCAAGAAGAAGGACAAGAAGTCTAAATCCAAATCTGAAGGGAGATCAAAGTCTTCTAGTAAAAATTCCAAGGTGCAATGTTGGAACCATGGGCAGCCTAGTCATATTCGAAAGGATTATGAGGAGAAGAAGAAGAAGAGTAACTCTTTTGATAGTGACTCTTCTCAGAGTGATGCAGATGCCTTCATTGCAGCCTTGGTGACTCAGGCATTAGATGATGTCTGGCTGATTGAATTAGGCGCACCTTTCCATATGACGTCTCATAGAGAGTGGTTCACTAGGTCCGAAAAGTATGATGGTGGAAAGGTGTACCTAGCAAGTGATTCAACACTGGATATTGTTGGCCGTGGAAGAGTCAAAATACAATTCCCTGATGGAAGAACCAAAGGGATTGGTGATGTACTACACATACCAGGTTTGGCTAGTAACTTACTTTCTGTCAGTAAGCTGAATGATGCTGGTGTGGAAGTTTCTTTCTCGAGTAAAGAATGTAAGATGGCTAGAGGTGCAATGGTGCTTGCTAAGGGTGTATGTACTGGCACACTGTACAAGCTGGATGCAAATCCTGTTCAATGTAACAAAATCTCTGTAAAGTTAGGCAAAGTTGCTCGTGAAGAGAAGAAGACTGATGCTCCTTTGGATGCAAATTCCTTGGAGGTGAAACTCCCAACGGAGAAGACCATGCTATGGCATCATAGACTCAGTCACATAGGTGAGAAAGGTTTAAAAACCTTGAAAAATAAAAATCTTGTTGATTAAAACCTTGAGTTTGATTTTGGTGAACACTGCATTTATGGAAAGGAACACCGTGTTTCATTTTATTCGAGTCCTCATAAATCTTCTGGTGTACTGGATTATGTTCATTCTGATGTATTTGGTCCAATGAATGTTCCTTCGTTATCAAATTCTAGATATTATGTTTCTTTTATTGATGATTATTTGAGAAGGGAATTTATATACTTTCTTAAGAGTAAATCAGAAGTGTTCAGTCGATTTACAAAATTTAAAACTTTGGTAGAAAATCAAACTGGAAAGAAAATTAAATGCTTGAGGATGGATAATGGCGGTGAGTTTTGTTCTGCAGATTTTGAAAGGTACTGCAAAGACCATGGGATTGAAAGGAATAAAACTACACCTTATACTCCACAACAGAATGGAGTTGCTGAAAGGTTGAACAAGACGCTAATGGAAAGGGCAAGAAGTATGTTGAGCAGTGTTGGTCTAGAGCAAAAGTTTTGGGCTGAGGTTGTGGCTACAACATGTTACTTGGTAAATTGTTCTCCTTGCTCTACTCTTGTTGATAAGACACCTTTGGAAGCGTGGTCTAGTAAGAAGCCCTCTTTGAGACATATTCCTGTATTTGGCTATGAGGCATATGCATATCTGTCGAATGAGAAAATATCTAAGTTGGAGAACAAGGCTGTTAAATGTATCTTCATCGGCTATAGCATTGGTGTGAAGGGATACAAGCTTTGGAATCCTGATATTGAGAAGGTTTTGTACAAAAAAAGTGTAATATTTCATGAGTTGAAACCTTCAATAGCTAATCCACAGTTAGAGATAGATCAAAGGGAAAAGAAAAATGATGTAGTTCACATTCCTCAAACTCTAGAAAAAGAGAAACTACATGGTGTACTTGAAATTGAGGAGAGTTATAGCAACTCTGAGAGTTCTGAAGAAGAACCACAACCTTAGCCAGTGAGAAGATCTACACATGAAAGACATCAACTAGATAGGTATGGTTTCTCTATATTGGATTTGAACTGTGTCTATACTTTGATTATTAGCACTGATGAGCCTAGGACTGTGAAAGAAGCAATTAATATGTTTGATTCAAATTCTTGGTTGGAAGCCATGAATGAAGAAATGGAATCATTGAAGAAGAATGAAACCTGGGATTTGGTACCTTTGCCTATAGGGCGAAAGCCTATTGGCTATAAATGGGTATTTAAAAAGAAGACTGGTCTAGATGATAGTACTAAAAAGTATAAAGCGAGGTTTGTTGCAAAGGGATATTCCCAGGTAGAGGGAATTGATTATGGAAATTTTTTTTCCCTTGTACCTAAGCTAACATCTATCAGATTTCTTTTGTCATTGGCAGCGGCATATGACTTAGAGATTGAACAGATGGATGTGAAAATAATTTTTCTCCATGGAGAGCTAGAAGAAGAAATCTACATGTCCCAACCTGAGCACTTCATTGAGAAAGGTAAAGAAAGTCTGGCCTGCAAGTTAAAGAAATCTCTGTATGGTTTGAAACAATCGCCTAGAATGTGGTACCATAATTTTGACACTTTTATGTTGTCTATGGGATTTGTGAGATCAAAATTTGATCATTGTGTGTATTACAAATCTGAAAATACCATGTGCTTATTATTACCCTATACGTGGATGATATGTTGTTCATAGGAAACAGTAAGACTATGATTTTTGATCTTAAGTCTCAGTTGTCTGCGAAGTTCAAAATGAAAGATCTGGGTGCAACAAGGTATATTATGGGGATGGAAATAACCAAGGATAGAACGAATAGAAAGCTTTGGGTTAGCTAGAGTAAGTATGTTAACACTGTTCTTGAGAGATTCAGTATGAATGATTGCAAGCAGCTAGTTGTTCCAATTTTGCAGGGAATGAAGCTATCTGTTGAAGATTGTCCAAAATCTGCTATTGAGATGGAGGACATGACCAGGGTGCCCTATTCAAGTTCTATTTGCAGTTTAATGTATGCAATGGTCTGTACAAGGCCAGACATTGCCCAAGCATTAGGAGTACTTAGCCGTTTTATGGAAAATCCAGGAAGGACACATTGGGATGTTGTGAAAAGAGTGTTTAGATATTTAAAAGGAACTTCTGAATATGCTTTGTGTTACCATGGAAATTTGGTTGGATCATAGAGGACTCTCAACATTCGTGGATATGTGGATTTTGATTGGGCAGGGGACATTGACAATAGAAGATCCACCAATGGATATACTTTCATGTTGAATGGTGGTGCAATTAGCTGGATGAACAAGCGATAGGCTGTAGTCACTTTGTCCACAACAGAGACAAAATACATGGCAACAACACACACCTACAAAAAAATTGTTTGGCTCAGTCATTTGTGTTCTGATATTGGCTTTGATGCATGGCAAATTACTATTTGTTGTGATAGTCAAAGTGCCATTTTCTTGGCAAAAAATCAAACTTTCCATGCCAAGACGAAACATATCGATGTGCAGTATCACTTCGCGAGGAATATGGTGGAGGATGGAAAGGTCTCTTTAGAGAAGGTGGATACTTTGAAGAATGTTGTAGATGCATTGATAAAGCCAGTGAGCACAAACAAGTTCAGATGGTGTGCAAGTTTGATGGGCATTGGGTCCTATGATCATCAGTAAATTCAAAATCTAGAGGAAGCCAACAAGTCTTCGTCCAGTGGGAGCTTGTTGGAAATAGGTGCCTCAACTTCTGGCTTGTACCTCTGAGAAAGACTTGACAAATTTCTTTCTTTTCTGGAATTTACTGCTCTACCACTGGGGGCATCTCTTGGAGGTGCGGTTGCATGGTTTACCGCCTTACCGTGAGCTTCCTTCTTTTGGTTTGTGGTTGGGCGGTGTTACCGCCATACCATGACGGACCCCTCACTATTCGACAGTTGCACGGTGAGGGCTCGATGGACAACATAGATGGTTACCGCCATTCCCCGAGGTCACTCTTCCTCCTCGGTGGTGGCATAGTTAACTGGGCGGTCAGAGTAAACACTTACCTCGATACCACAGGGGTCGCTCAGAGAAGGTGTGGTGGCGTGATAGACTGTGACGATTGGCGTAGGCAGTCTATGTCCATACCACAGAGGGTTGTGCAAGGCTCGATGGTAGCACGGTGACAGTGGAAGACTAGTGGTTGAGTGCCTACTGCCATATCGTGGTGGTCTCATCACTTGGTCATGGTAGTGCGGTGCGTATACCACCAAACCATGAAGGCCTTGTCAAGGCTGAGCAGTAGTGCGGTACACTGCATTACCATGAGAGTTGGTCGATAGGCTTGCGGTGGCACGGTGGAAGGAGCTCGGTGCTCGGATGGCAAGTCTGACTCGACGGTCAAAGCGATGAATGAGCAATGTTATCACATGTGGCGCAATAAGACTCATTGATTCTACATCGCTGTTGTGAATCAACATTTGATTGGCTGATTGCTTAAAGCGGTGAAAGCATTAACTGCTAGACCTGATTCAGTGGGTGACAAGATCTGATTATGGAAAACATAATTAAATATAGGGCGGCCCGATGCATGATTGCAGGGCGACTTGGATAGGAGGAGATCGGATTCATCTGTTAGAAGGAAGGTGTATAATTAAGACATCTGATTGGTCGGTTGATGTGCCAAAGTTTGAATAGACTGAAAATGTGTGAAAAGAGGAGTACTTTTTATTGTATGTTGTAAGAGCATTGTAACAGTGAGTGTATTCAAACTGAAGTCTGCTATTGTGAGCTAACTATCAGAGAGTGAGGTCTGTGAACTTTGTATGTAATATATTTACTGTAATACAAAGTGATTTCTCTTGGTGTGGTGGGTTTTTCTCCTGAAAGGGTTTTCCCACGTAAATCTGGTGTTATCTCTATGTGTGTTTTATTTATGTTACTCTTGTTATCCTATATGTGTGCATCTTAAGTGTATGAAAGTTTTAAAAGAAGGTTTTTTTTCACTTCTCCTCCGAGGTATTAGTGTTAGGAAAGCGTATTCCACAACTCTACTTTTCCTTTCAAACAATTCTTCTAACTATTCCTTAAGCTCCATTAATTCAGTTGTAGTCATCCTATAAGGTACCTTGGATATAGATTCTGACCATGGTATTAAGTCAATGGAGAAATCAAATACTCTTTTGGGAGGCAGTCTAGGTAGTTCATCTGGAAAGACATCCAAAACTTTTCGTAAGATGGGATATTTCTCCATATCCTTTTCTCCAGATTCCACTATTTCTCCTTCTTCAACCTCTTGCGATTCATGATGCATGTCATTATCTTGGGGAGTGACTTCCTTGAATTCCTCCAATTTATCCATTTTGACTACAAAAAACTTGACATACTTTCTTTTTCAACCTATGCATTTGCACAGCTAAAATTTATCACAATTTTATTCCTTTAGGTGTTCCTTGAAAAGTCACCGGATTACCTAGATCATCTAGGCATTCTACAGTTTTACTATGGCAATCCACTTTAGCTTTATGATTATATAGCCATTTCATATCTAAGATGATGTCATAGGATCCTAAGGGTGCTACATATAAGTTTACTTCTGTTGAGAAACTAGGTATTTCAACCCTTGCCTCAAATAAACATTGGTTCACCATTGCTCTTGCCTAGTTTGCATATTCTACAACCGAAGATTTTTCCATAAATCTAGCCTTCCTACAAATCTGTTTAGCTACTCTAGGTGAAACAAATTTTTCTATGGCTATGGTATCTATACGTATGGAAATGGGTAAACCAAACAAAGTACTTGGGATTTCCACCAGGGTGATTTGGTATTCAGCTTGTCGATTGTCCATTGTAGCATGGATCATTTTCTGAAATGCAACTCATTGAGGAGGAAGTGAATTACCATGTGGTTGAAAACTAGATGGTTTTTTGGGACATTGAATAGCATAATGATCCCCACCACATGTAAAGCATCCTCTCAGTAGTCCTCTCTTTTTAACTGGATTCTCAGAATTACTACCATTCTCTCCAATTTTGTTGTAGTTACCACCATTATTGTTGAAGTTGTTTCCTTGACGATCCTTCCTTAGCTCATTCCAATTGTTACAGGATCCTTTATCCCCTTTCCTTTAATATTCTTGCCCTTCATTAAACTTCCTTGGATCTTGATTAAATTGAGATCCTCCATTCCTCTTTCAATTCCTCTCTTGGAAACTTGGATTGGCCTTAAGATTATGCTCTTACTTGATTGCCTTATGATATACTAGGTCCATAGTGGCTGGACCATGTACATCCAATTCTCCACCTATTCGGCCATGCAGACCCATAATGAACTTCCTGATTCAAAATATCTCATCTTTTTGGTACATTGGTACATACCTCAAAAGATGAGTGAACTTCTCCTAGTATTCATTCGTTGACATATCTCCTTGCTTAAGATTTTTGAAATCTATGAGCTTTTGATCGAAAAAGAGCCGGGGTAACCACCTCTTCCAAAAAATTTCAACAAACTCATTCCAAGTCAAAGTTAGGGAATTGATTCCAAGTTCCATCTTCTTGTTCAGCCACCAAATAGAGGATTCTCCTGCTATCTGGAAAGCTCCCCCCACACCTTTAGTGACTTCAGAACAGTTCCTAATCTCAAAGTACTTCTCCATTTGTATTAACCAAGCTTCAAATTCTTCTCTGCTGATGCTTCCTTCAAATTTAGGAGGGGTAATCTTCCTCATATCTCTAGATAATTTAGTTGCCAAACACTTCCTCTTAGTCCCCTCATAATATGATTGAGTATTATCACTTTCTTGTTCCTTAGATTTAGTGTGGTTCCTAGAATCTTCCCCTTCTTTGTCATCATTTGGTACTTCTTCCTCTTCTTCATTGTGTGGGATTTATTCTTCCATTATTTCTCTTCCTCTCACTTCTTTCTAAAGATTTCCTATCCTTGCATTAGTTTAATTCATGATTTCTAGAAGTCAATCCATCTTGGCTTTGGCATTATCTAGACCTTGTTCAACTTCTTGACTCCCTTCAGGATTAGTTCTTGTCCTAACTATTATCTTAAGTAATGTTATACCTAGAGTTTCATCTTCCAATTAGATCCTATCATGGTTTACTAAATGCATAGGAAAACATAACGAAGAGCAAATAACCACACATAAATTTCATTGAAGTTTCCACACACAATTTTTGGTAAAAACATGTAACACCATTTATTCACGAGGATTTCAATATCTCTTTTTTTACATAGAATGACTATTTAAATAGTCAAGAGGAGAGTATCCATCAGATTCACTCTTAGATACATATCTCAATGGGGTATATCCCTCAGATTTTTTCTCATCTCTCATTTACTCTTCTCTATCCTAAAAAGGATAGTAACCTTCAGATTTATCTTCTAATACATAATATTGGGGAATGTATCCCTCTGATTCTCCACTAGAGGCTATAACAATTACTTCAGCCATAGGTAATACTTGAGGGTTCCTAAATATCAACGTTAGAGTGATGCTACCTTCTGAGGGAATGTCCTTGGAAAGTGATAACAAATCCGATATGGTAGGTGAGATAAATGGTAAGTTGTTAAAATTGGCTTCATCTCTCTTAATTTATGATAAAGTGTGATTGTTGTCTTGGTATCACTTAGCCAAATGGTGTTGTCATATTTACTTCCCTCTATGGTACGAACAAGGGCTTTTTTTTCCTTCTTGGCCCGTAGGTAGTCCTCATTCCTGATCACTAACTTTCTTGCAGTTAACTTGAGATGCACCATCCTGGCACAAGAATTTTCCAAATGTTAGACTCATAATGTTGGAAGGGAAAACTTAGCAAGCACACAGAGACTCCAAAGATGAACATGGTAGCTCTGATACCATGTGTAACATGCCCATTGTTCTACTAAGTAACGTTCTTATGTTTTAACCTCAAGTAAAATTTCAATCATCTAACTAATAAGAGCAATAATTTTTTTCCTTAAATAGAAGAGCTAACAAGCACTTATGAGATATAAATATTTCCATATCATTTAATCAAAGTATCACAACTTTCCAGTTTATTGATTTGACATAGTCAATAATTCATTATAACATTTCCCTTTTACAAATTTTCCATCATAATGGATGTAAATACAAATACAAGGATCCAATGCTTGCTTACTGGAAAAGGTGTACAAATAGCCCTAGAAGTCCTCCATGCAAACCTTGGTCGCCAACTAATTAGGAGAAGCATCACTCAAGCGTTTTTTCACCAACCATGGACTTACTATGTTCCCCCACAGATCTATCTATCTAATAGATGGCCCTACCCTTCAACAAAGAGATTGGTTTGGTAACCCCATAATAACATGACCTTCTATGAGCTTAGTGGTGTGTCCTAAACATATCTAGATTTTTCATACAATGGATACAACCCAAACATATGACATTCCCTCTATCTAGGACATGAATTGTGGAAACATAATGAACTAACAGTGTAAACTATGGCAACTTACACTACTTTGGCCAAAGTATTCATCACCCATAATTTAGAGTGGAGGTCACACATTCACCCACTACCTTAGCTCTATTTATATATGACTATTCATACCCTATGCATATGATATCACCTTCATTGGATTATCCTAATCCTAGGAATAACCTATTACCTCTATGTTTATCTAACATGTCTACAAAGTAATTCAAGTAACTCTATGAAACAACTAGATAAATTGCTATCTACATAAGCTATTTCCCTATATAGTAAATAATACCGACTATATCCATCCATTCCTTTTTAATGGAATATGTACAAACACATCAAGAAATTGGATCTACAGACTAAGATCTACAAGCTTCATTTAATAACATAAAAGAATAAATCAATCTTTCCCTAATTAACAATAAGACTAACTTCCAAACAAAACAAGCAATATCACATAATATTCTCCAATAAAACTTAAAATAAAGAATAAAAGTGTAGGAATCAACATGCCTATTATTACAAAGCTCCAACTAATTGAATTGGATTCCCAAAAAACCTTCCTAACTTAGTCAACAACTTCCCAATAAGTCTCCCTCTCCAAACCTCTCTCAATTCTCTCAACAAACTCTCTCGCACAACTCAAAAATAAAAAAATTCAATGCTAAAAAAATCACAGCAAAAGAGCAGATAATGCATGCTCCCCAAATGAGGTAAATAGCTCCTCTATTTATACACAAAATTTAGTAGCTAAAGGCTAAAAACAAGGCATGAGAAATGACACTTCTTAGCTCAATGGATTTGACTTAGCAAGGTAATTAAATGGGTGACAAATAAAAATGCTTCACATAGAACACATACAACGCCAAGTGAATGAGTCGCTCAATTCAAACGTACAACAAGAAAGACAAATAGAAATGAAAGGTTTATGTTTCCCTACAGGTTGACCTCCTTTGACAGCCATGCACTTGACTTATTCCAAATGTTTCATATTCTTATCAATCTGGTAGTTTCATATTGTGAATAAACTCCTATTTGATCCATTACTTTACCAGTTTGGTGTCGCCTTATGATATTCATGCCATATTTCATGGTCAAAGGCTTGCTATTTGAATTAGTCGACTATTGACTGAGAATCTAGTCACCAGATATTTGTTTGCTTTGATAAAGTCTTAGTAGCGATTAAAACACGTTGGAAGACATAAGTTAATGATCACTTAAAGATGGCACTGCATATTTCATACTATATGCACTTTATTTAATGTAACTCTATTTATATAACATTGCACGCTATATACCAAGTGATGTCTTCACTATAATATGCTACATGCTATTAACATATTCTATGCTTAGTTTGCTATGCGCTTCAAGATAAATTGATGCTAAAGAAACATTAATTTATTCATATATAATATATATATACTCCATGGTATATTGGTATATAAGTATATGTATATATGTATATTTATATATATTTATATTCATAATTCACAAATAAATAGAGTTGTATCATTTGATAAATGGATGCTCATATATATCCTCATATTTCACATATAATAATGTATGCATATATGTATACATATATATATATATTAATATACTTGTATGGACGTTTCCATTATATCGACACATACACGTATGCTAATATACATATATGTATATATACTTGTACATTATATATCATACATTGATATTAATGCACTCATATCGATTGACATATATGCATGGTATGTATATATATGTCACCTTGTACGATCAATATTCCCATGCATATGGGTAATCCATCCATGGGAATGCGTAGATACGTTTATCTACGTATACCCATGGGCATAATTACTCATGCGTATGAGTTTATCATCAACACATACATATATACATATATATATATAAATTTTATGTATATATATCCTCATCAATTCAAACAAAAACTCATAAAGAAGAACTCACTCAACATAAAAGTCTCAACACAGAAAAACCCTTAACTAAACATTCACAAATAAACCACAAGCAAGATTGATGGTAACCTACTATTCCAAACAAACATCTTGACTTGACCAACTAGAAGTGTGTGTCTGAAAGCTCAGTTTAGGTCATTATCAAAGGTTACTAGACCAAGTTCTTCTCCCTAAGTGATACTTCCCCTCTCTTCAGGAGGCTTGATAAAATCACCTGCATCCAACTTTTCAAATTTTAACAGTAGTCAGCTAAAAACAATACATTCATTTTCATCTAACATTTCATAATTAGTATCCTTTCAAAACATCAATTTGAATCAATGTTTTCTCATCTTATTCCTAAAACACATAAAACATAAATACACTCATTTCATGCATTTTCACCAAAATAGGTAAAAGTAAATAAGTAGTAACACAATGGGGTGTAACAAGTGGCCCTTGCTCAAGTAGTCATCTTCACTAATCTAAACCAAATCTAACTTCTTAGATCAACACAATCATGATAACTCAAACCATTCATTGCACAAATCCAAAAGATCACATAAGATTCTGAGATATTTTATTAATTGAAAACCATGATTAAACAATAACATTGTCTACATAAGGAATAATAACTAACTGAAAAAATATCTAGAACTTATAATTGTTCTAGAACAAAAACCAAATTAACTGAATAACTCCTAAAACCTCAACCGTCAAGCTATACATATAGGCACGAGGGATTTTATTGAAACAAGACTCTAAATTGAAACCATTAATCACCACTCCCTAGATATCAGAGCATGAAAATAACTAAGTATTCTAAATTGCAACTAAAAAGGAAGAAGAGTCTTAATAGGATTATAACTTTGTTGTAACATAACTAAAATGTTGAATGATCAAATCCTTAGAATTCCAATTGTAATAGAGTTATTTTTCTCTAGTGTCTTAATTGGACATCATAATGATGCACAACCATCTTCATTATCTACCTCTGTGTTGTAGTTTCTATGTTCTATTTATTCTGGAACCTCCCCTATTATGCTATCTAGGAACTCCTTTGGTTGCAGGTTGCACCTTGTAGTTGTTGCGGACTACATTCCACCTCTTCTAGCAATAAGAATTAGTTCACAAAACATGCACACAATAATAACAACCATAGCTAAGCATAGAAATCAATCAAATTTCATACATATTCACACATAAATGATGCATTAACCATCACATCATAATCATATTTCCATATACTTTAAAGTAGGTTCAAGGTTGCATGATAAGTGTTATCAAATGGATTGCACCCGAATGCTTGAATGGCTAAATTCAATAATCTGTTGAAACATAGGAACTATCTTCAGTGTGTGGGTATTCCTATGGTGAATATAGACCTCCAGATTCTAGGCTGGTTCCTATATGACTTCTCTGATTATGGACTTAAAAATTTGATGGGAAAAGGGAAAAGGACTTAATCTAGTGCAAAATTGGAAAATATGAACTATGGTGATGCACCTAAATGACAATAAAGCATGCAATCTGTCTCACAATAACTCTTCAATAAACCTATTCGCACAACTAAATCTGAACAGTTCAACCACATAAATGATTTATATAAAGGCCTGACTGAATTACCCTCTTTGAAGGAAAACAAAAGTTTTCACAACTAAAATTGTGAGATAAGCCACATGCACAATGTATAACCTTTGAAATCAAACTCAATTGTGTACAAACACCTATGAATGAGACGTAAAAAATAGAGGTTCTTTGATTCAAACACAATAAATTTCTTATCAAATCAATCATATCGTATGACACTCGAGACTTTGAAGGAAAACACTTGGTATACTTGAAGGTAAAAGGAAAAATTTGCCGAATAACAAGCTTGAATAATATGTAAGTAACTACTGCATATATTAAAAACTATAAAAAAATGAGTTACAAATATTTCACTCTGCAAATATTGCAAGAGAATAAAAGGCAAGAACCAGTAAAGAAACTAAGCTTTTTCGAATATATACAATGATGGCAACTTCGACGTGCCAAAAAAAAAGAACTGAAGCCAACTGTAAGTGCAAAATATCTCCACGAAACCTCTCTCACGAGCAAAAAGAAAAAGCTTCAAAAAAAGGTCCCACAAAGGAAGTGAGCTAAACTGCATGCCTTGGAAACTTCTCTCGTCCATGTGCATGATGAAAAGGGACCAATAAATGAAGTGAAACTGAACACCAGACTGAAATAATCCATTTTTTACTTCACCATCTTTGCATTATCTGACTCACCTCGCTTGTGTCACCTCACATGATTTTAGGAGAAGAGTGATTGTTTAATTAAATATTAAAGTAATCAATATGATTATTTTAATATTTAATATTAATTGTTACTTGAATTACAATCTCATGTTAAATATTAAAGTAATCACTTTAATATTTAGTTACACCTCCTTTTCGTCGAAATCATTTCAAGGTCCTCTTCATGCAATATTTAATCACATGCCTTAGTGAGTTCATGGGCTTTAAATAATCATAGGTCAATTGACTTGATAAGTCAAGACCACATTATTAATAATATGCAATGAAAAATACAATGATTTTGTCTTCTTTTTGACACAAATAGTCAAGAATGACTTATTAAGTCGAATTAGGGTATAGAATCTTTTAGCCCAAACCCTAATCACTCTTATTCTTCATTTACCTAAAATATTTCTGAGGAAGACTGGTTTAGCACCACCATGATGGGAAACTTCTGAACTTTGAATGCTTGAGCATCCTTTGCCACTTCTGAGGTTTTTTTTTATGGAGATTCCATGAAGTTCTTAAAGGAATTTACACAAAGGTAAACTGATTTGGTCACAATTTTTGAAGTCAACCTTCGTTCTTTGAGGTATTTTGGCCATCCAGACCACGTCTGTTCAACATTTTTGATATTTGTTCTTGTTTTGTTTACCCTCTATTGATAATTCTTTATTTTGAGGCCGAAACAGAAGAAGGTTTGAAGCTTTTATACGTGAGCTTTGAATGTATTTTTCTCTAGCAAACGATGAAGGTAAGTTTTTTTCATCAAATTTTAAACCTCTTTTCTTATTCTCTATAGAATTTGTGCTCGATTCGAGCCCCAATTCTGAACAAAATGTTAAAACTTTATGGCCGCCCCCTTCATTGTATTTGTTTTTCTTTTATAGGGTTTTATGAAACCCAACTGTGGTTCTATTTATTCTGGGTATTTAATTTTTCCCTTATAATACCAACATATAATAGTTACCTCAGTCAATTGCTTCATAAGAAAATGCTGCTTCATGAAGAGAATGGTTTGTAAAATGATTCAATACTACTGCACAATACAAGTATTATAGAAAACCCTACACACTCTTTTCATTCCTTCATAAACATGTGGGCCGAGGCTATAGTAGTTCTAGTTCCTCTGTCTATGAGTATTCCTTTGATGGTTTGCAAAACCAGCAGCTTGATGCTCAAATATTGCTCCATCTATTGCACTTTCTGTAGCGTTAATCAACATTTGTTTGTTTTTGTATTATACCCTTTCTCCTCTGTGATCACAACCAAACCTTCATGAATGCCAGTCTAATGTACTGTGAGTTATGCTTTTGATAGTCCTTGACCCCCTTTTGATTACTCATGCTATCTGGTCATCAACATTGTAATCAACAAGACTCTGCCTCCTGTGATATTTATCATGGTGCCTTTCTTTACTTATAGGAAGCCTACCACTATGCAATGGTAACAAGGTTGGTCCTATTATTAAATATATTTTCACTTGCACTATGAACCTTGTTTTATCATCATGCCAAGAAATAGGTGAAAGACTCTTGTAAGCAAATGACTATTGTATTTTCCACTGAATTCATGTAATGATGAATATATACCTGCTTTCTCACTCTACAAGTGTGCTGCTTTACTAGTTGTTTTAGCATGATTATATTTTTAATCAACTTAATGGAAGTTAAAACACATGATCAAAGTATGATTTCTCTTTGCATCCAGGAGGTATGCCTTTTCCTATGCTTTTGCATCCTGAAAGTTTTGATTTCTCCAATATTGAAGATAGCTTCATTTTATTCCAATACCATTTTGTTTTGTAGACTTTGAGGATTGGTCTGTAAATTGAGTAGCATGAATGGATTTACCAAATATCTTCTATATAAATTTCTTGAATAAATGAGCTCTTCCACATTTCAATATCACTATTTATAGTGTTGTTCATCATCTTGCTATTTTATTCCGCTGTAGTAAATGCCTGATGGCTGATCCTGCATTTAAATCTACTGCTCCTTTTTCTGTATGCTTCATCATTCTTTTGCAATGAATATTTGATAGGCATGATGCATGGTTCCTTCCTATCCTTCTGATATACCGGGATCAACCCTTGTTGGAGCCTGTTTTTCCCCACATATCTAATGAAAATTGATCACAAACATATGAACCTGTTCTTTCACAACAAACAATCATGTTAGCAAAAAATCAGTACCTTTCCTAATGATTTACCTTGGATGTCATGAATCTTCAATGCTCATTTTGATTTTCTTGATCAAATATATGGTAGCAAATACTTTCGTGATTAGAGATGCATAGGATTTGTGTGGAATCCTGAGCTCTAACACTTCTTTTCACCCTTGCAGATTTCTCCTTGGAGCTTGAACTGGACAACTCAACGATGCTAAAAAAGTCTTTAACAACGAGATTCGTTATTCACCAGGCAATGACGGGTCCCACTTTTAATTTTATGCATTTATTTGTTATCTTATACCTGATTAGATATAGTTACTCCCACGACTTGTGTGGGACTTCGTGTTTTTATAGTATGAATAAAAGAAAACTATGCAATTTCATGATATTATTTCAATTTTTTTTTGCATAATATAACTAAAATTCACCTTGTAATCAATCATTGCATAATAATGAGTACTTAGCAAAAAAAAATTGAATGTCTTGTGTACCTTTTAGCTTTAATCTGCAATTCAGCTCTACCTATTTTGAGCTATAGGTAAAAGTAGGTAACAATAAGTATAAAATATAGCATAGTGTATGAACATGTATAAGACAAATGACTTGGTAATGTCTGTGAACTTGCATAAAAATATAAGAAAACTTACTAATGTCTGGGATCATCACTCCCCCCAACTGCCCTTTTGCTTGTCCTCAAGCAAATTAGCTAGGGCTAGAGGTTGTAGTGCAAGATAATCTCTTTGAAGTCTGCAACAATATCCACTACTTTGACCTACTTCATATAAAAAGCCTTTGTAACATGCAACTCTTCTCATTCTATTAATTTCAGCACTCTCACATTCCTCATGTTTATCTCTTGTCCAGTGTGGTACCAAATAAAGATGTATTGGTGGATGAAAAGTGAGTGGTACCCACTCAACTCCTATCTTGGGAAACATCCATATATCTGCATGTCCTTTTAGGCATTGCCCTGAAATTGTTGACTGAGTGGGGCTCTTTTCTCTGCAGCTCAGGTGTTAAGCTATCCCATATTTCTTGCACATACCTGTAGCAATGATGAACAAGTCCAACCTTTAATATTTGCATCCTTTTGTATTCCTTCATTCTCAAAATCATAATCTTCTTGCCTACACCTTTGTGATCCAAAAGTTCTATCCATTCATTTATGATCATATCATGTTTCTTGGATTCCTTCCTTATTGGAAGAGCAACCAATTTCTCTCTCTCCATATATTATTCCATAAGTTCACCCCTAAATTTTTCATTTTTGAAATAGGATGATAGTGCTCTCAATTGTAAATCCCCTATAAATATCAATGGATTCCATTCTATATCCTTTGACACTGCATAATTATGCAAATAATATTCACATAATTGATCTTGTTCCTTTAGTATGGCATCATAAAAAATATTTAAGAAATCAAATTTTCTACTCATGAAAACTAGTTGGTTAATTATCAGTCTATTGAACTAGAAACTTAAAAACTTTTCTTGTAAAAACAATGCATAGGTTCTAGCTGGGGGTCTGCATCTGACAATCTAGGCATCTTTATCTGCTACTTCTTCTACTTTAAATACTAACCTTTTTAATTCCATATCCTTACCCTCTACTATTCTAGTATGTTTTGCAATTATGGCTTCTTTTTCCTTTTTCCAGTTCTCTCCCTGTTTAGAAAATTCTTGAGTAACCTTCCACAATTGATATCCTAGGGATAGGGTTGTATGATAAGCTATAATTTGTATAGTAGGGGGCCTCCTATTTTTCTATTGCAAGCTCTTTATTCCCTGCTTGACTAGGGAAAGCTGTGCCAATAGGTCAACTTGGTCCCATGTCCATATGTTTTTACAAGTTCCTATACCTTCATTTCCCTTTATTTTTCCCTTTTCTCATAAGTTTATACAAGTTCCTCTAGCTGTTTGATTATTTATAAAGCTTCTTGTAATTCTTTCCTGACATTTCTATCTTCTAAAACCTTTCCTTATCCTTTAAAAACTACTCATCTCCAATCCCCATGTATTCAAAACCCTCACTATTAGGGCTAACGAGGGTTCTCTTCCTAGTTTTATTAGCAACAAAAACATCCTCTAAATCTGACTCAGAGGTAGTAGATATATACTATTTTCTCCTCCATTCCATATCATTCTTTTTGGACTTTTAGAGTTACTACCCTACCTTTGGAAAATCATCATCATCTAAATCAAACATCTAAACAACCAAAAATCAAAATAGTCATATCTCATCTATATCTTCCATATTTTATCTCTAATTTAGCTTTTTTCTTGGAAAGTTACCTATTTCAAGTAGATATTTGAGTAAGCATCAACATTTTTGGGTGAATTTGCTTAGCATTCTTGACTACTTCTAAGTTAGTAAACTCACCGCCATCCTTTTTGCTTGGGCTCATTAGTCTAGTACAAGTGAAAAATAATCCTTATCATATATCAAAACAAAGATCTAGATTTAATTTGATTTATTGAGGTTTTATCTCATATCAATGAACAACATCAACAAATATTTTTGTCTAAATCTACCAAGCATATCTTTCATAGATTCCAATTAGAAATAACATCCATATCACATCATCCAACTTTCATTTCACATCTTCATATTATAAGGCCCTCAAATTTGTATTCCTATTACAAGGTCCCAACACAAGAAATTCATGGAGTCTAATCCAAGTGGATCAAATGTCACCACACCCATGAGGGTTACACAACCTAAGATTGGAATGCCTTCTCATTTATTTAATCCTAATGAGTATCAAACACCACAACATCAATCTCTGTAAATGATCATAGAAGATATCACAAACAAATTTGAGGAATTGAGAAAAGATAAACTATTAGAGATGCAACAAGATCTTGTAGTAGCAAGAGAATTAGATGATCTCATTTCCATGGACCCAATCAGATATTTCCTCAGACTCACACAAAATGGTGCTAAACTACCTTTAGATTATAACATTACCACACTCTGGGAACAAGCCCTTACACATGTCATGTATTCCCATATTCCATCTAATGAAATCATACCTATAGCTCAATCTATCAATGTAGCTATGCCTCAAGCTTCAATTCCAAATATATCAAGTCAACCATCTCTACCTTCTCATGACACGAATTCAATACCATTTTATAAAAAATATGTAAATTTTCTTTGTCAAACTCCTATTACACCTAATCACACAAACATACCTATCCAAAATTCATAAATTTCTTCAACCATACCTCACAACATCAATATTCCTCTTTCTTCACAACCTATAACATCAAACTATACAAAAAATCCATTTTTTTCACAAATCATCACATCTCACATTCATACAGACATTCCATATGCTTCACAAGCATAAAACATAACCATGAACACATATAACCCCAATCATTCCCATCAACCTTCTATTCTAATCCATTCATAAGTTTCTTCATTCAATATCTCAAAACAACCTTCCACATCTACCATACCTAAAAATTCTAACATCCCAAATCCTTCACAATCTTTCACATCTAACATAACGACAAACACAAACATTCCAAATTTATCACAATTCAAATTCCAATCTCAATCCATTCCATTCACTATAATTACAAACACATGTGTCTCAAACCCAAAACTACTCATACAACATCCCACAAAAATCTCCCATAACAATAAACCATCCCACAACAACAATATATTCCTCAAAACCAAAATCCCTCATTCAATTCATACAAAATCCCTCAAATAATTCCACAACAACACATTCACCAAAATCAAAACCTCTCATACATTTCATACCATATCCCACAACAACAAAACATTCCCCAAAATCAAAAACCTTCATTTAATTCTTCATCCATTACACAACATCAAACTTACCTTCCTTCTAACTAGCTACCCATCAACACAACAAACAACTTGGCATCAAAAATCCAAAGCTTGCATCAAAATATTAGTAACATGCAATTAGGGAAAATGAAGAAAAGCTACACTCTTGAAGACATGTTTCCTTATCCATTTAATAAAACATTACCTATGGTTCCTTTCCCTCACAACTTTGAAATGCCAAATTTCACTAGTAGAAAAACAACAATAAATGACTAAAAAACTACTAAAAATTGCATATAAATGACTAAACTTGGTCACGTGGCCATTAGTAGTTTATTGCTGGTCATTTATAACACGACCAAATTTGTGACTAAACCATTTTTAGTCATTTATTTGTTCATTTTGTTGATCAATTTGGTAGTATATTTAGTCATTAGTTTAGTCATTGATTTAGTCATTTTAATTATTATTTTTCCGTCAACTGGTTATATATTTAGCCACTGATTTTTGTCAATTGTTAGTATATTTAGTCGTTACTTTAGTCATTTTAATTATTATTTTACTGTCAACTTGTCATATATTTAGTCACCGATTTCTGTCAATTGGTAGTATATTTAGTCATTTTAATTGATTTATTTCCATTAATTGGTAGTAAATTTAGTCATTTTAATTTTTAATTGCCATCATTTGGTAGTTTATTTAATTGTTTTTGTTCACTGATTTCTGTCAACTGGTAGTATATTGATACATTGTTTATTAGTTGCATAATCATTATATTTACTACTAGTTTAGTAGTAAATTTTTATTTATATGATATGAATAATTTATTAAATACCATAAATTGTATAATGCAAAAATAAACATATTATTAAACTTGAATTAAAACATAAAATAAAATAAATATATTACATATACGAACAAGCTACAACATGTTAGAATTTAAAATATTGATTCAACATCATGATATAAAAATGTAATCTGCAATAAAAAAATATAATGCAATCTTGATGAACTATAAGATGTTCATATATATATATATATAAAATCAAAAATTTCAAAGTCTAAGAGTTTCCAACTCTTGCAAATACACCATGATAATGATCCCTGAACAACACATTCAAACTACTGCATAAAATAGTGGGCCAAGCTGTCTAACATAAGAATGAGGTGGTAACATTTTTACAACTAGGAATCAAGACTTTTGTGGCAATGTTTCTACTGCAGGGCCATCAAAGTTGTCCAACCTATTAATGTAGTCTGTTACATGCAACTTATCAACCTTAATGGCTGTCAGGATGAGAAGATTTTACAGATTAGGATTTCCACTGAAAGCAAAATTGTGTAGAACAATCTTCTCTAGAAGTTCAATCAAATCATGCGACAGATCATCAGTCATAAATGCTTTCACTGTCATAGATACCTAATCTAATTATTTTCTTTTAGGTAAAGCAGTTTATACAATTTGATCAATAGGTTCCCTCTGGAAAGGATTTTTTGGGTTAAGATTTTTTTCCTAAAGGTCAGGTTCCATCCACTCAACAACATACCTGAAATAAAATGTAACATACTTATTGGTTAAAAACCATGATCCTTAGTTGAGAAAACACTATATACATATAACAAAAGCTCAAAGTCCTTAAGAATGTACCTTGCTTGAAGCTTAAATAGAGAATTTTTATTGGTAACATTAATAATCTCTTTGTCACATTGTCCCTGCCTATATGCAACAAATGCCAGAGTTGGATCCCTTTTCTCACAATATTTACCCACCACCCGAGAATCATAGTAGGGATTTGTAGTGAGGAAGTGCTCTGGATTATTATTTGTATCAATAATGATTATGCCCTCTTTCGTGTACATGTACATCCTAACTTCCTTCACTCACAAGATGCTCTAAAAATTGTTTCAACAATCGAAGTTAGTTCCTAGAATAAACAAAGACAAAACAAGAGCTGTTAGCTTAATATAAACGTTATAGAAATTGAAAAATAGATTTGGAGATTTTATAAATTACTTTTTTCTTGCATTCTTCAACAAGTGGTTCAAAAAGAAGGGGACAACGAACAAAAAGAATAAGACCTTTGATGAAGTCCTTAAGACAATCATCATCAAGTAGCTGACCAACAACTAAAGGATCATTGCTTGGATTTACCTAATCAACAATAAAAAAAGAGTAAACAATTTAGTCCTTTAAATACATGTGTGGAACCCACACAATAAAAATGATAAAGGTTGATATTGTAACCAATATATGTTACATTAGCCCCTTTCCAATAAATAAGAATGTCCTTTAAGTTTATATTAGTTCTCAACAGTTAAAAAGACATGGTACCAACAATAAAAATTCACCTAGAATGCATAAAATATTTTGGTACACATGGGAGTCTTTCAGACATTATTAGTAACATGATAAATATGGTTTGTTTATAAAACACTTTTTAGAAACTAAAGATCTCTGAAATGAGTGACCTGTGACTTGAAGATATATAAGGTTTTATTTGGCACAAAACATGGAGGAAAAAAGAAGTGTTCAATATGAGGACCTACCTTTTGGACATAGCCTTGAATGTATCACAACATATTGTTTGAATATAAGTGATGGGTAAGATTTGGTACAAATCCAAACCAATCACAAACATTTATCAGTGGATGAGCATCTAGAAATCTTGCTTCCATAAGAAAGTTCTTTGTCTTTTCAACATCATAGAAGTTTGACTCTCTAGTTACATGTTCCACCTCCTTGATTTGTCTAGTTTTGGTTGTTTCTTCAATGTATTTGAAATGAATGTCAAGATCCTCACTGCCAATGACATTGAAAATATAATTTACCATATAAGTACAAGGTTCCCAAGCTACTACAAAATTACCTCCTCAAATAGATCAATGAATATCAATGAAAAAATGATGCAAGTGACAATCCAAAGTCAAATCATCTAGAGCTCAACTACACACCTAATAAGAAATATATCCCTTCATAAGACTTGAACTGTTCAAACAACTTTATGTATGAATCTACACCCAATTGTTCAAAATATTCTTTGGCAGCCTATGTGACATGAAAGAAGTTAACATCAAAAATAAGAGAGAAATTTTTAATGTCATCTAGAGCCAACATTATTAATTTGAAATAAATAAAAGGTGCACAATTTTTACTTGGACAATTATTTGGAGATTTACCCTCAGGTTGACAAGAAGGAGATCTTTCATGCACTCCAACGCCCACTCTCTAGAAAGGGTCCCAAATAACTCAACAAGGGCCTGAGAAATACTGTAATCAATAAGGGAAGTGGTAGCTTCTATTCAATTTCAAGAGCACATCATGTTTCACAAACTTGTGTCTCGATAGCATGGGTGTTGACAATGACACGTTTAATATTGGGCAACTCTGTATAGTGTTGTACCCAAAATTTACAATATTAGTGATGAACAAAATATTTCCTAAGAAACCATTTGACATAATGAAATATGTAGCAAATTTAAATATTTCTACAACGATTAACATAGACAATGCTTCATACTCGACATCAAATCTAAGTTAAAGCCTAAATGCATCCCAATGAATCACCTACTTAAAGCGCACACATATATAAACCAACTTTCTTGCACAATTGTGCAATACGAGGATGATCATAGTGACTAAAAATTCCATTTACCAAGATTGCATTAGCAATGTTGGGAAAAGTGACCAAATTAATCTCAAGAACCTATAGAACAAATAAAATCAGTAAAGCTAAAATCACAATAATTTCTACAATCAACAATGTATAAGTAGTTCGTTTTCACTCTTGTCACACTTTGCACGTAAGCATGTTTTAAACTAGGTCTAAGAAAATTTAAAAGCTAGTTGCTTCATGATCATATTAACAACTTGCCTTAATTTGAAGATTTACATGTTTTGGAAAATTAGGCTTCAAAACATCCAACAAAAAGGATGTTGCTTCATGGATCATGTTATGCTACATATAGATTTACATATGAAACAAAAAGATAGTAAGTTGTATTGACAAATGATTATACTTCAACATAAGAAGTTTTACCTATTTTTATTTTGGTTATAGAATATCTAGATAGTATTCTAAATTAGATTGACCAACGAAACAACCTTTGACAGTGTGTACCAAATTATATGATATGAATAATTTATTAAATACCATAAATTATATAATGTCGAAATAAAAATATTATTAAACTTGAATTAAAAAATAAAAACAAATAAAAATATTCCATATACGAACAAGCTACAACATGCTAGAAGTTAAAAGATTGATTCAACATCATGATAAAAAGGTAATCTGCAATAAAAAATATAATGCAATTTTGATGAACTGTAAGATGTTCATATATATATAATGAAAATTTTCAAAGTCTAAGAGTTTTCAACTCTTGCAAATACACCATGATAAAGATCCCTGAACAAAACATTCGAACTATTGCATAAAGCAGTGGGCCAAGCTGTCTAACAACTAGTACATGATAAACATCAACTATGTCCTTTTTTGCAAATATTTTAGTGGCCATTGTGTGAAGGTTCCTTCTTTCTCTTTCAAACAGACAACTCCATCTATTTTGTCTTCATAAGCAAGGGGTATGTTACTTGTGACCTTTAAAATATTTACATTTGCATCTCCTGTTCCTTTCAATTTGACTCCATGTGCAATAGATAGTGAGTGAATTTGCCCAATCCCCATAGAAGAACCATCAAATAGATCCAACACCGTAAGTCTATCCCCTTCTTGGAGTTTATCAATACATTTATGCAAAAACAAAAACATACACATTATATTGAGATATAAAACGTTCGATAACACACAAATAAACATTCGATAAATATTTATAAGAAACTAGAAAATGAAGATAGGAAACATGAAACCATGCACCTGACATATTAAATAAAAATTAACTTCTTGCTATTTGATACATAATGGATGTTAGATATAGAAGGTGTCCATATGTAAGTTATATGTTCTCCCTTATTTCCATAATCTATATATACTAGCTAATTACACTTTACTACTATTCTAACCAACTTCTATCACATAGGTAATGATTACCCTTATTTACATAATAAAACAACCATTACTTACTTGAATAGTACTTACTTGCATGTAGTTTCATAACACTCACCTCGAGTTCAAAACCTCTACTACTATGAATATCATGCACATGCTCATCAAGTTCAACATAATCACTATCAACATTGACATGAAGTGCAACTTTGTAGAGAGCTCTATTGATGCAACTTTTTTCTTTTTGTTCTACTTTTATATAATTGTTATGCATGTGGTTTAATCATTATGCAAAAATTAATATAAGTCAAGTAAAGAATGCAAAAGCTATAAATTTTTGTCCCAAAGAACATTTTAAGCATGAAGAATGACAAAACATTGGGACATATTAACTTACAACTTAAAGAATTCAAAAGCTATAATTTTGTGTCCAAAAGAAGAATGATAAAACATTGGGACAAATTAACTTACAACTTAAAGAATACAAAAGCTATAATTTTTTGTCCATTTAAAGAACATTTTAAGCATGAAGAATGAAAAAACATTGGGACATATAATTGAAAACAACTATTATATTACCTCGACTTCAGCAAAACTATGATTGTGCCGCACATTCTTGTCTAGTTCATCATGATCACTATCAATATCGACAACTCTGTTGACATCAAGGCGTTTTTTATTTTCGTGTTGCTTTGATAAAATTGCTTCGCATCTGGTTTAACTATCATGCAAAAAAATATACAAAGTATTCAATAGTCAAGTAAAGAATGTGATCTATAAATTTGTCCAAAAGAACATTTTCTAGATCACTCCAACAATAAAGAAACTAGGTTGGGTTCTCCTACGCTTAGATTTAAATCTACATATTAAGAGGCATTTGTATACAAAATTTCCAAACAAGAAGAAATGAGTTCAATAGAGCCTCTTACCTCATCTAAATCTATGGAATTATGCTAATTTCATGCAGAAAATATAGGCTTAACGAAGGCAACCAACTGTGAAACTTTCTTAGTGAGACCGTATATGCAACTCTTTACATTTTGGTACCCTTCATTTGAGTTGACATGATCTAGAGAGGCTCTTACAGGTGTCTAATAGATGGCTATGAAATCTCTGTCGACGAATTGGATTTCCACTTCATCCTACTCTTAGATTTACTAGGATCTAGTGCTACCATATAATTGACAATATCTTCTACACCTTCTTCTCTATTACTGTTTTCCCCCTAAAATATAATGTTAATTCCAACATATAGTCAATTCAATAAATAATCAAAATAAATAACACAACATAAGTTGAACCAAAAATCCATGTACACTTCAAATTTTCCCATTTTGGCCTGCAACTTGCCTCGACCAAATGTATATTCAACTGTCACATTATCTCTTGCTCTCTTGCCTCTATTACTCTTTGTCAAATATTCTTTGGAACACATACTTTCTTTCAATGCCTCCCATTGTTTGGGAGATAAGGTGGAGTCTAACCTCTCTTTTCCCTCCATGATTTTTTTTCTGCAATTGTATCTAAAATTGTTCATCAAAAGTCTCATCTTTTGCTTGTAATATTTTCTAAAGATTTGTCCACCAGTAGTCTCAAAAGCATTTTCTATTTTTCGTATAACATTTTCCACACTTCGTGGATCTTTCTCTGCAAAATTTGATTTGCAAATATCCAAATGGGCACTACATCTTACACCCAACTCGAAGGCATTTGGCCCAATGGGATCACCATCTCTCGATACCTTAACCAATAATGGCTTCTTGGCTTCTAATTTTATTTCTTTTACATTCCTTTCTGTAGATCTGTACAAATCTTGACTCAATCTTTGTCTTTTGACAAAAGGAGACACATCTTCTATTAAATCACTAGCAATATTTCTGCCTGATCCACTAGTTCCATCAAAATTTGTAGATGCAACGAGTGCACTTTGAGGCACACCAGATGCAAGCGGTCTCTCTTCATGACTTTCATTAACCAGAACTTCATGCTCCTTGGCCACATCAGGTGTGGCATGAGTAGGTAGATCAGTATCGATCTTCACAAATTTCACTTCAAACACATCCTTTAATCTTAAATAAATCATCTGCAAACTGGATGTTCCTTTACTCTCATGTTTTTCAATAATCTCTCTTAGACTTTGTGCTAAGATATCATCAAAACATTACACATCACCATGTGCTATATTAGGTTCCACATCATCATAACTATTATTTTCACCAACTTCATTTGTTGAATAAAAAATGCATTGGCTTCTACAAATTGGCAACACTGTATCTTTTCTTTCCTTTTGTTTTTTCTTTGCATTTTATTTGCACTCTTTTTCTTGCCTATAAAACAAAAAATATCATAATATGTCTTATATACATAAAGATCTTGCCTATAAAATTTCATTAAACACTATTAAACAAATAATATACTACTTAGTGGATTTACAACTTACCTATTTGTTAAACCAAGACATGATAAATATTCATTATTCTTGGACACTTTTTCTGTACACAAGCGCTCATAATCTATCAATAAAATTTCAGCATTATGATCACTATCATCTAATTTGCACATTAAAGTCTTTTTCCTCATTTCTTGATGTACAAATAAACAATAATGTATAAATCAACAACTTGAATCAGTAGAAAAATAGTGGAATATGAGTTAAATATCAGATTTTGGACATTGAATGGGCTTTTTCTTTTAGAAACCAATCAAATTAATCACATAGAAACAACAAATGTGCCCTGACAAACCAAACATATACTTGATAGACTTGATCTAGATAACAAAGAAAAATCAAATTGGAGACAACCACACAATTTTATTCAATAATATCAACAAACAACTGAAACCAAAAGTTTAGCCACCAAATTATAACTTCTTCTCCATTGATCTTCTTCAAAATGATTTTACAATACGTATCAAAAGTCTTTTCTCTTCAAAAAATTATCCTACTACTAATGATTTTTTGATTCGGTCTTGGTTTCCCTTTTATATATAGATAAGGAGAGTGAAAAGCTTTAGACCGTTTCATTTCAAAAAATGTCTTTTCAGTTACCTAAATCAAAAGGTCTTAATTATCGTTATTGACATGTAGTTACATAAAAGTAATGAAAGATAAGAAATAAAGGGAACTCACTAGATGTTGAATTCTAGAGCACTCACAAGACACCAAAGTTCGTTAGTCATCGTAAGGTACTCGTGATCATTTTGATCCAGAAAGGTCCTCTCTCCATGATAACATCTTCAATGCTCGATACTTCACAATTTCTGACACCATGCCTATTCTTTTGGGGGAGCCAAATATGTCTTCTCCCATTTGAACATCGTATAGTCATCAGGCCATTTATATTCCTGGATCTCTGATATGTTGGCAAGGTGACTTCTCCATCTATTGTCTAACAATCCTCTAGTCTCTGAAATGAACTTTGAGTATCCAGAATCCAGTGCAATCATCCCGTCCAACATTAAATTAAAACTATGGACATTTATATCATGATCTTGTTGTAAACAAGCAATGAAATTTTAGACTACTTGTTTGAACTCACTTTTCCAACTGGTGAAATATTTTAACTGATCATCTTCTCCAAGCATCCTAGGCACAAACCACTATTTGATTGTATGGAAAGATTTTATTCTTATAATGATCTTTTGGCTCTCCACTGACACATATTGAGACTCATCAATCACCAGTTTCACCATCTTCTCTGTGGGATTTAAAGCAGTAGGTGCACCAACACTTCTTTGTAAGACCTTGCATAATGTGCTCAATGTATAATGGATGGGTTTCCATTTCTTAAACAAAGGATCCAAAATGAGAGCATCGGATTTCATTTATTCTATTGCTTGGGACATGGAAGTATAGCATTCACGCACATTTTTTGCCTTATCTATCACCATCTTGATTTTGTGCTCCAAGACTTTTTCTAATGCACCATATATTTGTTTCCTTAATTTGGTCTCCTCATTTCACTTATTTAAGATTTCTATTTCTTGCTTCAAGGCCTCTATTTGATCAGTGTAAATTACATTAGTCTTTTGGGTTGAGGGCTGGTACACTACCATTTTATTACTTTGAGAAGGGCCTACCCCTTTCATTTGTTGCTTTAGCTTCACATTCTCTATAAAAAACCTATTCACTTCATCATTCATATTTATTTGTGATTTTTCATATTTTGCAAGTTTATTCTCCAAAGTCTTGACAACTTCTTGGGTGATAAAATTGGTAAAAAATTTGGGATACTTTGATGAGGTGTAGAAAAACAAAAGAGCATCACAATTATATCATATGATGATAATGAGTATGAATTAGAAGGGATAATCAAACTTCTTAGCTAGGTTGGTCTCACAATTGCAAAAACTACCTGTAAAGTATTGGACCTTGATCTACCATGATATAAAATTCTCTTAAGATTCCCATGGATACATTTCATGCAGGCATTCCCATCCACCTATCACCAGTGCATTAAATTTCCATATAATGAAGTTGAGGTAGCCATTTATGAGAACCCTCGTCCTTTCTACTATTGTCAAAATTTAGCAAAAAATACCATAAAATACGTCAAGTACATAACAATGAAATCACCTCATCTTCATCATCCTATATTGAACCATACACTTTAGCCTCATCATCCACCACACATAAGCCCCTTCTAGATATCAAGTTCCAAATATGGGACAAAGGTTGTGGAGACTATGATCTAAAATGGTCCTTCTATGTAGGAAAAATTCCATCTTCTCCTAAGATGTATGGTAAACCATAACATATAAAAAAAAACTTTTCCATTATCATATTTGAATCCACAATATTCTCAAAGTGGGGAGAGTTAAACAAAGAGATTATAGGAGAAGGCATTTCTAAATGGTAATACCGGGAAGAGAAAGAGCAACCAACCTACCAATTGAATATTATAGTAAGGGATTTTAGATCATAAAGAACATGGGATTCATAGGTCAAGGTGGCCTTGGACTACATCAAAAATGAATAAGAGAACCCATTGTTCTAGAGAAAAGACAAAATTCAAAGGCTTGGGTATGGGTCATAGTCAACATTACTCCTGACATCAAGTGTGCCCCTAGTAAGGTAACCAAAGTATTTCCCGAAGTTAAAACCTCTAATGATGATATAATCAAGGAATCTTCCATGTACATCACTAAATTATTTGATAATACATTCATCAACACCATAACATCCATATCCTTTACATATCCTTCACAAGCCAACAAACTTCCACTCATTTATCTCCATCTTATCGATTGGGATCAATAACAAGAACCAATTTTGGACATTAAAAATGGTGACTTTATTGTTAATTTTAGGGACTTAGAGATGGCATACCAACTAGAGATTACAAAGAAAGATTTGAAATAGACCTTTATGCACAAGCATAATTTAGGGGTAAAATTGAATCTTTCAGTTGAAAAATTAAAAAAAAAACATAAAAATATCGCCTAGTGAAAAATACAATGTGACACTTTTGGATCGTGAAAAAATTAAAAATAAAGGACATATCCAAGGGTGAAAACCTCTCTTAGGAACCTAAAGATGAAGGATTCAATCTCCCAAGTATTTATAAACATCAAGAGAGATCATCAATTCTAGTAGAGACATCAAAGGATGTAAATTTTGGAATAGATGACACTCCCAAGATCACATTCTTTGTAGCATCATTGACACCTAAAGAGAAAAAAGACTTTACCTCATTCCTTGAGGCACGAATAATAATTTTTTCTTAGTCATATAAAAACATGCCTGGATTAAATACAACATTGGTAATCCATAATTTCATGGTATACCCAAAGGTAAAACCTATAAAAAAAAACTATGTAAGTTGCATCCCCAGATTGCACTACTAGTTAAGGTGGAACTACAAAAACTCTTAGTCGATGGATTCATAAGGCTAATAGATTATCCAAAATGGGTGTCAAACCTTGTACCTATTTCAAAGCCCATTGGGGGAATTCATATATGCACATATTTCAAAGATCTAAACAAATCTTGTCCTAAGGATGAATTTATGCTACCAAATATAAACATCATAGCTGATTTGACAACATGCCATGAGATGCTTTCTCTCATGGATGGTTTTTTAGGATATAATAAAATTCGTATAGCACAAGAAGACCAACACAAGATGGATTTCATATGCCCTTAGGGTACCTATTGTTGGAACATAATGCCATTCAGTCTTAAGAATGTAGGTACAGCCTATCAAAGAGCTATGATAGTGATTTTCCATGACATGTTCGAAAACATAATGGAATGTTGTACATAATTTACTAGAAAAATAAATCACAAGAGAAGGAAATTTGGATGTTCTTTCACAAATATTTGATAGGATAGAAAATATCAAGTGAGGCTAAACCCCAAGAAATGTGTATTCGGTGTTACTTCAGGAAATTTATTGGGATACATTGTGTCTCGTAGAGGTATTGAAGTATACCCCACAAAGGTGAAAGCCATAATTGAGATGCCTCCACCAAAGACTCCCAAGAAACTTCATAGTCTTCAAGGAAAGCTACAATCTATAAAATGGTTCATAACAATTAGTGGATAGGTTTCACCCATTCTCTTATCTCCTACACAAAGATGTCATATTAAAATGGGATGAGAAATTCTAACAAGCCTTCTATTAGCTTAAGGATTATCTAGCTTCATCACCAGTATTGATGCCTCCAATTTTGGATAGACCATTGATATTATATACTTTGACTACATCAATAGCACTAGGAGCTCTCTTAGCACAACATGATGACCTTGATAAAGAGAATGGTTTATTACATAAGCATGACATTAGTAGTCTATGGGCTTAATTATACTTATATTGAGTTAGCACATTTAGTGGTTGTCTTTGCATCATAGAAGCTATAGCACTGCATGCTTAATCACCAAACTAAGGTCATATCCAAAGTTGATAATTTGAAGTATATGTTATCCAAATAACACTCACTGGTTGCATGGATAAGTGGGTTATGATACTAAGCAAGTTTGACATAGATTATATAGACTGAAAAACAATAAAGGGACATATCATTGTAGATCAGTTAGAAAAATAACCTTTATATGATGATAATCCTATAGTATCATTATTTATAGAAAAAATAATTTTTCATCATCACCCTACGAATAAATGGAAACTGTACTTTGATGGACCACATACACAACATGGTTTAGGGAGAGGATTCCTATTCATCACCCCTCAAGGTGATTGTATTCCAAAATCATATTGATTGGTATGTCCATGTAATAATAACATTATTGAGTATGAATCACTTATCACTAGACTTAGAATGGTGATCCAATGGATAATCAAAGAGTTATAGGTCTAAAATGATTCATAGCTAGTGGTTAGACAAGTTAATGATGATTATCAAACAAAGGATGATAAATTTCTCCCATATAAGAGAATGGTTGACAACTTCAAACAATATTTTTCTACTATCTCCTTTGAGAAAACACCCAAATTGAACAATAAGGTTGTATATTCTATAGAGAATATTGGATCTCTCCTAGATATGCTACACAATATTCAAAGACATGAGTTTCTAGTTGAACAACTTCTAGCTCTCGCCTTCAATGTCCCCGAGTCAAAATTCATGTGTGAAATTCTTGGTCCTAATTCACCTTGGTACCATGAAATTTATGCTTACCTTCATGATAACATCATCATACCCAACCTAACCACTAACCAAAAGAAAATATTAATTTTCCATTCATCTCACTTAACCATTCTTAATGAAACCCTATACCAAAAGAGTCTCAATGGTACATTACTTATAAGATGTCTGAACTTGGAAGAGGCTAAAATTTCCCTACATGAGGTACATGAAAGATATAGGGACACACCCCTCCATACTAATTAAGTTAGCCTAAGATAATAACTAAAAAAAATAAATGAAAATATCAAGGTTAAGCATACCACATGCTTTTATCCTTATTATATATATGATTATAGGATATTAGGTCATAATAGATTGTCTGGGTACTGTATTTGAATTTAGAATATTTTCTTTGGTTGTTCAACTTGGACTACAATTTGGAAAGTTGAAGTGAAAGAGTCTAAATTTATTCTTTGGTTAAGCTACATAAACAATATACTCCCTATAATTATTTCTTCATATTATCATATAAAATTTAAAACTTTTTTGTTGTCTATTTTTTATGTACATTTAGTTTTTTCAGTTGTTTTTATTAGATCGATTGCCTTAGGTTCACTTATTAATATCCTTTTATGATTACATATTGCAAGCTTAATTTTAGTCAAATTATGAAGTGCTAATCAAACATCATTATCACAACCGTGCTCTCTCAATAAAACCTACCCTTTTAACTTTAATTGTTTTATGATATTGTCAGGATCCAACCATGTAGTTATTTGAATCAAACTCATTGATCCATGTTTCATGGGTAGTGGTTCACAAGAACAAATATCTCATGATAATGAATGGTTCAACTAGCATTAGTGGCCCTACCCTTGATAAAAATATATTGAGGATAAGATACTATTACCCTACCATGGATCAAGAAACACAACAGTTTGTGAAGAAATATCTACAATGTCAATAACATGGATATCTGATTCATGCACCAACCCAAGAGTTGCACCCCATTACTACACCACAACCCTTTTTCACAATGGGGACTTGATCTCATAGGCAAGATTTCCCCCACCTCTTCTAATGGTCATAAGTTCATTATCATTGCCACTGAGTACTTTACAAAGTGGATAGAAGCCATCCCACTAACCTACATCACTAGAAAAAAAATAAAAAGTTTATTCTTAACTACCTAATTTACTAGTATGGTGTTCCTCGCGTCATCATCATAAACAATGGTACACCCTTTAAAAATCAAGATGTTTAAAGTCTTTGTTCATAGTTGTAGCACCATAAATTTTTGAACTTAAATTTTTTACAATGCTTATCTCCCCCTTATGTTCCTAAATCTCATTATGCTCATAATTTGCCTGTTTTATTATTGTTTTTAGAAAATCAGAATAAAATTGGGAATTAAAACTAATTATTGAATTAACGATAATTAAAATTTCAAAATAGGTTTGGTCTAGGGCAGTATCGCCCTTGACTAACCTATTTTGGCCCAATTTTTAATATTTTATTGTTGGCTTTTTTATGTTTGCAAATTTAAATTCATTTGTCAATTTCTCACAATTAATTTTATGGGAAATAAATAAACGCATATAAATATAAGTCTTTTCACCATTTGAAACTATAAACAATCAACTAGGCAATTTAAATTCCAATTGAGCATCCAAGAATAGTCAAGAGAAAAATAAGCAACATTATTACAATGTGTTTTAATCGGTCAAAATTCATGTTAATTGTGAGTGCCTAATATTTAATTAACTAACAAGAGACAACAAACAAGTGTTAATCATGTTAGAAAACCAAACAAAGCACTCCCTATGAGATTCTCAATCAAGAAAGACAAGAAAACATGATGAAAATATGAAATAAACAATACAAAAGCATACAAACTCATCTAAATTGATCAAACCTTCATCCCATAGGGGGATTGGTGCTCCTTTGATGTGGAAAGAAGCTATTTCCCAATCCCAATGATAAGCTCCAATGTTGCAAATGAATCCAAGTATGAAATTGATACTAAGTGATGAAAATATGCTCAAAATGATATGAAAGTGATGAATGCTATGAGTGAAAATGCCTATAGTAAGAATACTTTAACTTATGGATCCATATTGTGAAGAGAAAGCCTCTACTTATAGGGTGAAAGGGTTGAAAATGAGAGAATTTGGTTAATGTGGGCTAAAAGGGGAGCCAATAGGAATCTGACACTTGTCACAATTCTATTGGATGAGGGTGGAGCACATTTTGGGGAATGTGTTGAGTAAAGGAGATATAAGAGGAGTTAATGAGAATGGTTGAGGATTTGAAAGGTTGTAAGAAGAAGTAAATGAATGTGGTTGGAATGTAAGAGAATGTGGGTGAGGATGTAAGAGGAGTGAATGCACTTGTAAGAGATAAGATGACATGTAAGAGAAATTAAATGCCTTTGTAAGAGGTATTTAAAGCCTTTTTGGGGGGAAATTGAATAAAGGGTGGTTGAGAGGAATATTCTTTGGAATATGCCATTGTGAGGATAAATAAAGGAATTAGATAATTAGAATAAATGAATTTCATGTTCAACTTGGTTAGTTGACCATAGGTTGACTCAACCAAGGTGGATTTAAAAGCTAGAAGATTTGTTAATGATGATTAGAAAGTGGTTTAGGGTTAATTAATTCAGGATTAATTAAATTGGATGGGTTAGGGGATTGTGGCATTTGATTTAAATAGTATTATTTATTTAATCAAATGAGAGGACTTTTAGGATTATTTAATTAAATGATTTGATTTAATTAAATATGATGAACATTAGTTAGAAGAAAGGTGAATTAATCTAATAAATTTAATTATTTGATTAATATTAGAAATTGATGAATTTAATTAAATAATGTTGATTATTTAATTGATTGGTTAGTCTGAAGTGATTTAGGAAGATGTGGTGTTAATTAATTAGAATTAGATGTATAATATCAATCAGGTTTATTTAAGTGTCTACATTTTACCCCTCTTTGAAGCAACATACCTACTGCATTGGTTCAAAGAATAACACTGCCAATATAAAAAATTCAAAAAAATTATAATTTTTTGGATGCCCCACTATTGCCTTAGCAGAAAGAATTATGCTACTACACTGCCCCTTGAGAGATCAGGAAAAAATTGCAAAATTTAGGTCAAGCTCGTGAAAAAACTCCAATAAGGATTCAGACGCAAAAAATAGCCCACAGAATGTGAAAATGGGCTCACAATGATGAAAACGGGTCAAAATGGGCTTCATTAGGCAAAAAACGGATTAATTGGCTCAAAAACCCTAAAAATTTAGCAAAAATAGGGATGAAGGGGTCATTTTCAAATCATTTGTGCACTTGAACTTCTAGAACTCTTGAAAAATTTGCTCTGAGGTGTTAGAATGGCGGCTCGTGTGCTTCCTAGACATCGGATGGAGCTGGTTCGAGAGTTCCAATGGCCTTAGGACGCAATGCCCTCGATATTCCTTTCAAAACTTTTCTTTATTTTTGCATATTTCATGCATTTATTAAGGTCTCATTAGGTTGGCCAAAAGTGGCTCTCTAGGGTGTCACAAATGTTATGGTTGACGTCGCTTTTGTTGATGCCAACCCACCTTTGTGGTATAGTGTCATGTAGCACTAGAAGATCTTAGGTTTGCATAGAGAATGCCAACCCACCTTTGCATGATAGCGTTGCGCAAGCCTAGGAGAGTTTGGTGTCGTGGAGAAATGTCGACATGCCTTTGCAGAGTAGTGTTGCCTTTGTTTATATTATCGCTTTTATGAAAACAAAAAGCATCGCCTTTGCTTTTCAAGGATTTTTAATTTTTGAAAATGTGTCAGGTTGATTAAATTTGACATCGTGGGCATTTTGAATGCAGGAGGTTCTTTCTATGCTCCACTTGAAGGAGTGCAGAGGGTAGATACTACGCCAGGTGAGGCACCTATCAGATGATGCACTATTTTTCCTGGGTTCAATCAGATTTGGCCATGTGGCACATATTCCTGTAATTATGACACACCTAACTATGATGACCGCACTAGTTGAGAGATGGCAGCGTGAGACATCATCGTTCCATCTATCGACTAGAGAGGCCATAGTGAGCTTGAAGGACATATGGCAGATCCTACAGATACCCATACATGATGAGTGGATCATTTATGATGTTGAGGCCAATGGTGATGCTATTTTTTAGTTGTTCAGGGTTGATCGGTGTGAGGTGGATAGTGGGCAGCTTGAGCTAGATCGGTATGTGGGGATTGCCCTAGATTTGACCTTATTCATTAGTGCACTGATCTCAAGAGTCCTTGTTCCTGATAGATGGGCCAAAGGCTACAACGTTGGATGGGGGATAGTTTGGTCGAGGATGATGGAGGAAATGACCATTTATGCTTGGGGGCCAGTTATCCTACCCTCATTGTATCATGATATGCACCAAGTAGTATATTGTGAGGCCTGCAATATTGGAGTGAGGGTGACATTACTTCATGTTTGGGCCTACAAGCACATAGTTGTATTGATACCAACTATTGTAGATGTGAAAACAGATCACGATGACCCAACAGTCTATAGATATGGAGGCATGACCACATTAAATTATATAGGCATTACAGGCATGCCACACTGGAGGCAGGTTATCGATGAGATGACAATTTTTTGATGGAGGCCTTGGCTTCGTTTTCACAGGCGACATGATGATGATGAGAAGTTATTCTATTACCACCAGACTAGATACATGCAGGGATGAAAGCATCATATGCTTGAGTGATATCTTCTTGATAGGGTTGCTTGATAGTTCGGGGAGGTGTGAGATGCACCTGATTTGGCATATAGAGCTATATTTACTAGACGTGCTCGAGAGACAACCTGTGGGCAATGGGTCTAGCCCTAAGTATCCATAGATGATTTTAGATAGTTGGTCATGCAACCTTGTGTATACTTTAATGGTCCCACAGATGCAGGAACTACATAGACATATGACACTAAAAATCCCATGCTCCTATTATATTGACTTTGCCGATTGTGCCAACAATAGGTAAGGGATGGGTCAGAGGACCCCAGATAGGATAGGTTTCACAATAGCCACCACATCAGCCACAGGATTGTTAGGATAGGGGGACGAAAAACATGATGGGAATGATGGATAGGTGCCACCCCTGATACCGCCAATGAGACAGAGGCCCCCCCAAAAGCCACCCCAATAGTCTCCACAACAACCGCCACCAAGTCTTGATCCTAGGGACAGATAGATAGTAGCATTGCAGGTACAGATTCAAGTCGTGATAGGGAAATTATAGTAGGCACAGGCTCATATTCAAAACCTGATCCAGGAGAGGCATTGAGAAAGATAGGAAGTGGCACAGGATCGCTAGCAGAGGCAAGATGTAGATTTTGCATTGGTTCTTGAGATTGGACAAAGACAACGGCTGGAGGTAGTATCTTAGTAGGCAGTAGGATAAGCCATAGTCCCCACAAAGATGCATGGATGGGCCATGCATAAGGCCTCATATTACAAGATATTACATTACAAAGCTTGTCCACAGGAGTGCAAGGAGCCAAATTTCTCCCACATCAGTCAAATTGTGCCCAATAGGTCTCACGAGGGGTCGTTAGGCAGAATACCAGGGTCTCACCATTAGAGCTAGGGAAGCCACCATACTGACTGTCAAAGTGAGGGGAGCTCATGGCATCGATAGTGTTCAAATAATTTTTTGATGTACAACCTGATTTATGATGTATATACATTCATTGGTTGAGATTTGATTAGCCTCTTGTATATTCTATATGATGAAATTATAGATCTGATTCTGATTATATCATGACATTCAACTTTTTTGATATATATGAGATGGATCTGATGTGATTTATATGATGTGATGTTATTTATTTTACCTTATATGTTATGGATGTATGGATGTACATGGTATGGATGAATGCATTTAATGATCATGTTATGATTTATGTTTTTATGATGTGATGCATGTGATGTTATTGATGTATGATGGACTTGTATGAATGTGATTTTATGCGATGGATGATTATGATGTTATGATATGCTTAGAATAAAAAATCTATATTACGTTGATGATAATGCATGTGAGATGGATGCAATATAATGATTATGTTTATTTCTTTTTTCAGTATCTTTTCCATGTGGTATATGATGATGCAAAATGTGATGACTTTAAGATGCTTATATGGTTGTGCGATGGATGATAATGCAATGTATGGATGAATGTTTCCTATTATGATGATATGTACGCAAGATGCTAATAGTTTGTGGATGCAAGATGGATGCAGATAGATTTTTTTTGAATGTCATGATACCGGGTTAGTATGTGAGGAAGATAGAAGAAAGAGAGGGCTCAACCCTTGATTCTAAGAATATGTAGAAGTCCAACAAGTCTATGAGTCATTGAGACTTTATTAGATAGGATGATGAGTGATGATGATTTGTTGCTTATCAGGGATTGGGGACATAAAGGGAATTACTTTCCTTATGTTTGATAACACACATAGACATGATGAATCAAGGTATAGACAACCAAGATGGCGTGGTATCTAGTGTGATGGACTTTGACTCAACAAATGGATAGGAGTATTCTTTCTCACACCTGGCATATAAAACTTTGTTAGAGTGTACTTCAAACATTTCAAACATCTCAGACCAAAACATAGAAAGGAAAAACCTTCCAATGTAATAGTCAACAAGATATCCAAGACATCCTCCCTACAAACCGGAAAAAATTAGCATGACCAAGATTATATTACAAGAATATCCAACAATCACAACAAATGAAAGATAATGATCAATGCCCCATTCCTTTCTCTCTAAATCATTTTGATTAGACATCATCAAGAGATCATTGGAATGAGCACAATAAGATAAATCAAAAGAAAAGATCAAGTAAACAAACAAGCTAATGTTCTTCATACCTTTATCCAAGACTAAAGTACGATGATGTTTGATGTTGATGCCCATTGTAGGAAAGATGTATCCTAGGAAATGATTTTATCAGATGATTTTGAGACTAACAGAATTATGGGCTATTGATACTAAGAGTTGACCAACTTGCTTACCTATTGACCTAGACTTAAGATCTCGACGTTTTGAGTTTTCATTTTCAATTTGATATACTTGTTGTGTGAGGGGGAGAACGTTAGACGCAAAAAAGATCAAACATGCTTGAAACAAGAATCTAAACTAAGATCAAACATATTACTCTAAGATCTAATCCTACACATACAAAATGAAAATAAACTATTTGAACATACATAAATGAATTTATGATTACAAAATTGAATGTAAACAAAAAGAATAGCATTACCATCCCATAGCAGAGTGTATTCGCCTGATGTTGGGTTGTTCTTATCACCACAAAGCCTCCAAAATTTGTGTGCAAAAGCTTAAGGAATGATTGCTTGATGTTGGTTGATCAAAGAAATTAGGTTGAAGCACTGACAATGGTGGTTGTGAATGCTAGTAGTACTTCGTTGTTCAAATGATGTTGATTATATGATCCTTGTTTGTGAGAAAATGGGTTTGTTATATAGAAAATGAGATTTGAAATAGACGATCAGGATTGTGTTGAAGAATATCCATATCAAAAATTGGAGCGTGTTGAGAGGATTTAGACATGAGAAGATTGTGCCAAGTTGATTGCACATTTTGGGTGATTGAGAAATAGATTGGCTAGTCAAGGATTAGATTGATCAATTAGGATTTTAGATTGACCAGTCAGGATTTAGATGGCTTAGTTAGGAAATTGATGTCTTAGTGAGAAAATTGATTGATTAGTTAACAACTTAGATTGCTCAGTTAGCAATTTAGATTGATTAGTTAACAAATTAGATTGCTCAGTTAACAATTGTAATTTGTTCAATCAAAAAGTGGGCACAAGGAATATGAATTAATTGATTTCATTAGATAATTCCTTTTTGAAGTTGAACATGCAAATCAAGTTTGACTTTCGTAAACAAAGTTGCATTAGTTTGATTTGATTTTGGATAATTGATTTGAATAGTTTGATTTAATTATTCAAATTTTGGAGGGAAAGTGTTGTAATTAAATTATGATTTAATAATTTAATCAACTTAGGGGAATAAGGTGATTTAGCGATGTAATTAAATAATTAGCATTATTTCATCAATCAGGATGAAATAAAGTGAGATTAGGACTTCATTAAATAAATGTAATGATTTAATTGGTCAAAATGATGAAACGTGAATTAATCAAATAATGTTGTTTTATTTAATTAATAGTAGAATTAGGGTTTTTAGGACTTTATTAAATAAATGAAATTTATTTAATTCGTTAGAAATGATGAAAAAGTGAATTAATTAAATAATGTTTTGATTATATGGGAAAAACAGATTTTGAAGGGACTCGAAACCCTTTACAATATGAGATACAAAATGCTGCTAAAAAGATGGGCCAAACTAAACCAGCAGTAGCCCAACAAAAAGAAACCAAGGAAAAAAGAGTGTTGAACAAAAGATAAAATAGTAAACCAACAAAAACACTCAACAACGACAAAACAATAAAATAACAAAAAACCACTTGAGGACCAGCAGAAGAAAAACAACAGAGCAAACACTAATTCATACTGCTTAAGGTGTTGACCACCTCAAGCTCCTGGCTCCTATGTAGGTCAATCATTTCCAGTAGCTCCTTTTTCTCAGCTTTAAAATATCTTTTCCAATCAGCTGGCCCTTTAGCAGCAGGGCCTTTGATGTCATCTTTTGCACCCT
The DNA here is from genome assembly GCA_007115665.2 of Sequoiadendron giganteum. Taxonomy (NCBI): domain Eukaryota; kingdom Viridiplantae; phylum Streptophyta; class Pinopsida; order Cupressales; family Cupressaceae; genus Sequoiadendron; species Sequoiadendron giganteum. The sequence goes on along the minus strand of CM021100.1, from coordinate 746,785,403 downwards.
TCTTTCCTTTTCCTTTAGTCGTATGCTCCTTCTCCATAAGCTCAGATAAGTACAATTGATCCTCTCTTAAATCACTTATCTTTTTGAACAGGACTTCCAACGAGTCTACACTATTTTTCATAGAGATATGGCACACATGCATCAAATTTTTGATGTCTGCATTGGTACTCGCAACCTTAACTTCCAACCCAGCCAACCATTCTTCACACAAGGATTTGAAATCCTGGAATGAACCTTCAAGGTCCACAATCCTGTAAATAAAAATGTCCAAAACAATTTTTTTTGACACATTCCTTAGGTTCTCCTTCAAACCCCTAATTTTAATATTCACTTTATTGAACTCTTGAAGAGTCCACTTAGCTAATTTAAAATTACCAGTGGCCCCAACCCTAGCCATGTCCAACAGCTAAAACATTGAGGGAGATTCATCATTTAAATAAGAAAAATCCTCAGAGAGGGGGTCTACCTTCAGGGGTTCCAATTTAGCATTCATCCTCTCAAAGTCTTCCTCACCTTGACCCTTATTCTCATCCTACATAGAATCATTAAGTAAGTTATGAGTTGGAAAGTTCTCAATATTCCCCGCATCAGCCTTCTCCTCATCTGACACCTTGGCATCCTTAGTAAGAACATTAGAGACCTAGTTTTTCAGCTTAGCAATGTGTTTGGATGATCTCCTTGGCTGGTCCTTGGCTTTTGAGCTAGGAACGTTCTCCTGTAAACCCTCCTTTCCACCAACATCAATTTCACCCCAACCAACAACCAACTCCACCTTCTTGGGAAAATAATCCTCTGACCCCACCTTCATGTCCTCGCTAACAGAGAGAATAATGCACTTAGGTGCACAACTACTTTTAGGGCAACTCTTCTTCCTCTTTTTCGAAGAGGTGGCCTTAGGGGATTGAGGACCCACCTCCTCCTCTTCATCCCATTCATCATCTTTGGCATTGCTGGTATCCAAACCAGAGGAATCAGACCCATCACTTGGATTCTTCTCCTTACCCATAATAGCAGGGATAGGGAGGAGAGATTTGACATGCTCCATGATAAGAAGAATGAGGTCCTCATGGAGGATCGAGGTCTTCCTATTTTTTAAATATATATAAACCAAAATCTCCATAGACGAAAGCAAGAAAAAAGGAAAAGAAACAAACAACCCATGTTTGAACTAATTTAAGAGAGTGAAATGGTGCCCCAGAATAGTAGTAAACCTACCTTATAGCATCACATAACGAATTATTGCCTCAGCCACCTCCTCCCAAATCTTCTTGAGCAACTTGCGCTCGTAGCCCCAACTCTCCATTTTAATCAACTTCTTCCTCTCATCATCCTTGAAAAACTGGGTCATGACATCTTCATTACTCTTCTTTTCCTTAAAAAACTTGCATCCTACCATCAACATCCCAATCACAGAATTAGGGTTTTAGATGTTGTTTTGATGTTTGTGGGTTTTAAGATGCAACAAGATGATTTTGAGATGTTACAGGATGATTTCGAGATGTTCTAAGACATTATGGGATGATTCTAAGATGTTATAGGATGATTCGAAGATGATCTGAGTCTTACTGGGATGATTCTAAGATGTTACAAGATGATTTTGAGATGTTCCAAGACATTTTGAGATGATTTTGAGATATTTCAAGATGTTTTGAGATGATTCTAAGATGTTCCAAGACATTATAAGACATTTTGAGATGATTACGAGATGTTTTGAGACATTTCGAGACAATTTTGAGATGTTTCGAGACTTTATGAGATGATTCCTCGAGATGTTCCAAGACAATTATGAGATGTTCGAAGACATTTTGGGATGTTGTGGGATGATTTTCAATGTTTTTTGATGTTTTTCGATGATTCATTAATTAAATGATGTTAAATAACTTAATTAATAGATGAATATGAGTGCCAAATGTTAACTAGTTCACAAGCTAGGACATTTTTAGGTGTCTACATGTTTCCCCTCTTTGATACAAAGTACTAGTTGCTTTATTTCAAAGAACATTTCCCCAGTATGCCCCAGGTGCAAGAGCTGCCCCAGTATGCCCCAGAAAGGATAGCATGGATGGCTCCCCCTCGAGAAATTTGGTGAAAATTTTGGACAATGAATCAAATTTTTTGATAAGCTAATGTGATGTGTTTAAGTGAAAGGACTGACTGAAGAAATGGTTGATTAGAAGAATATGTTAGTAAGATTGAGAAGATAAAATAAGGTGGATGATATTAGTCATTGGTGAGTTTCTTTCACTTTGCTCGGAGGCTTCACAGTTTGAACAATCATGTTTGATGTAGCAAACAGATACAATGGACTAGGGTATTAATTAATTACCAAGGTGACCTTGTATCCATTGTGTGGACTTTGACTCTACAAACAAGGAATTATCTTGCTCACACCAGACATATGGAAACCTTTTAGAGTGTATGGGTGAGAAGCTTTAAAACATGTCAGACTAGTAACACAAGAGGTATTAAGAACCTAACATGCCACTGCTACATGAAATGCTTCAAAATAACTTCCACACACAGAATAAAGCAAGTATTCGTCACGATAGTATAACAAAAATATCCAACAAACAACAAACTGAAATGATGGTCAATTACCCTCATTCCTTCCTCTCTAAATCCTTATGGACATCCTCAAGAGATCCTGGAAATGAGTCAATAATGTAAATAAAAAAGATAAAAACAATGTTGTTGTATCACATGCTCTATCTTTTATGGGACTATTATCCAGTGTTGATCATGTCTATCATAGGAAAAAATCTGTTAAGACATATCTCAAGATGTTGTTGGGAATTTTCAATAGATAGGTAGCTATACTTGCCTTTGTTTTTGTCTGTTTACATTCAAATCTTTGTGATTTTTTTGCTTGAAAGTTCTAGCTTTTGATGTTACTTTGTTTGTTTTTTTGTTTTGTCAAAGGGTGAGTGTGATGATCTGTTTATTATGGATGAACCTTTATTGCAGATAGGCGGTGGTGGAAATAGGATTTTTGATATTTTTTCAAATGTTTTTGTGCTTTTTGATGTTTATTAGATGTTGTTCTGTTGTGTTATCAAGATATCTGAATATTTTTGAATTATCAATTGTTGATGAGCTATGACGAGGATTCGTGGAGCCTCACATCGTGTGGATGCGTTTTGAGAGTTTGAATGTCCTGTAGGCATTGGTGCCCTAGTATGTACCTTGTCACTTCTCTTTTTTGTTTTTTTATGTTCTCGTTATGCATGTACATAGTTTCTTAAGTCAATGGCAAAGTTATGGTGATATATGAGAATCTGCATCATTTTCCTTGCATTTTATAGGTTAGAACCTCACACTTGACCTTTAAACCCTCGCCCTTGACCTAAAACCTCACTATTGACTTAAAAACTCGCTTTTGTTTCATGCACTTGACTTAAAACCTCGCCCTTGCCTGAAAATCTTGCTTTTTGCTTTCTTTGGAGTTGTTTCCTCACCCTTGCTTAAGAATCTCACACTTGCTTTAAAGTCTTGCATCTAAACCTTGCACTTACTATAAAAGCTCACTCTTGCTCCCAAAAACTTGCTTTTGTTTGCTCTGTGACTTGTAATTTTTACCCTATCTTCAAATGACCATATTTTGGTCATACAAAAGTATTTTTCAGAGTTTTTTTTTAAATGGGGTAAATTTCATGATCTTTTCAATGGTGTAGGTGGTTTTCATTTTTTTTGTAGTTAAATTTTCCATTGGTGTCGTGAGCTTGCATTTTCCTTTTTTTAATCTAAACCATGTTAGCATTTTCTTGTTGTCATCCTAAATGTCGTTTGTCATCATGTTTTGTGTCATTTTGTGTTACTTGACATGTTTAGAGTGAAACCCTAACATCATGAGTTAAAATGATTGTAGGTAGTCCTCAAACTACTATAGCCAAGGGAGAGATGACCTTGACACCTATTTGATCCTATTATTGGTTTCGTGGGTTTTGTCATTTTGTAAATGTTTTTGGATTTTGGAATTTTCTGGATTTGTTTAGATTTTGTATTTTTGACTAAGTTGGAAGAAAGCCTGATAAAAACCTAATGGGACTAACTTAAGGCCTTGGGGGCTAATAATCCTTGCCTACGTTGTACACGCAGATACCACGTAGTTTGACCATTTGACTCAAAGCATAAACTTGTTTTTGGGATAAAAAAATCTTGGATTGATATTCCACTTTGGTGTCTAGAGGATATGTTTTTGGAAATCTACTTGAACTAGATGTGGGGTTCAAGCAATTGTTGATATCTTAGACCGTTTGAGTGAAGGAATAATCCAATGATTTTGTTTTGTTTTTTTCAGTTTTTTTAGTTTTTTACCCTTTTGCCTAGGGTGTAAGATGTTGACAACTTGGATTAATACTTCACTTTGTTTTTCTAGAGGATATGTTGCAAAAAGCTTACTTAAACTAGCTATGGGGTTCAAGCAACTGTTGATATCTTAGAATTTTCAAGCGAAGGAATAATGCATGTTGTCGTCATCTTTGAAGGTTACCTTGGTAGTGTGTTCGTGGTGTACCTTATTGATGGGATGAATTGTTTCAAAGGTTACCCTGGTAGTGCTAAAATATTGAAAACTTGGATTGATATTTCACTTTGTTTTTCTAGAGGATATGTTGTGAAAAATCTTACTTGAACTAACTGTGAGGTTCAAGAAACTGTTGATATCTTAGAATTTGGAGTGAAGGAATAATCCATGTTTGTTGGTATCTTTGAAGGTTACCTTGGTAGTGTGTTGGTGCTACACCTTGTTGTTGGGATGAATTGTTTCGAAGGTTACCCTGATAGTGCATTGGTGGTATACCTTGTTGACTGTTTCGAAGGTTACCTTCATAGTGCATTGGTGGTATACCTTGTTGATGGGATGAATTGTTTTGAAGGTTACCTTGATATTGTGTTGGTGGTATATGTTATTGATGGGATAAATGCCTAGATCAAAACATGATCTAGAAGACATAGATCAAGATTTATTCTGAAGCAAGATGCAAGCATTTTCCCCCAGTGTCTAGCAATGTAGGTGATGTACTATCTTGTGATAGGATAACATGTTTGGATAGAGTATTCCCTTTGGGAAATGCCTCATGGCATAGATAATGTTGGATAGGATGGGATTAATGATAGTGGTCCATGTCAAGATGTTTTCCATAAGCAAATGTAAAGTGTTCACCACACATTTGTCAAGATCAAGATATGTTGGATTGGGATAAAAATGGATTGGATTAGCTGAGATGCTTTCCTCTAAAATGGTGCATGTAGATGCTCAATTATACACATGATGCCCATTTTCCAAGTTTTCATCATTGTACTTGTCCAAAACGCCACCATAGTGGTTTTCATTAGAGGACAATTTTTCTCTTGACTTATTTTCTTGATTTTCTTTTATTTTTTGATGTCACACAAGATGCCTATTTACCAGGTTTTCATTATGGTGACAATTTTTTTCTCATGTTGAACCACCTGGTGGTGTTGATGTAGAAATTGTTGGTGCCAATATGGTTGTTGTTGCTATCATGATGTGCCAACAATATCCTGCTTGGAGGAGTTGTTTTGTTAGGATACGAGCACTTGAATGTAACCCCTGGAAATTCTTGTCTTTTTTGTTGATACTAGAGTTAACCTTACCTTGATGTGAACATCGTGATAGAGTGCCCTTAGAATCCTTATGATAAAGAGTTGCTACCAACACATGTTCAATGTGAGATTTGGATATCTTGGATGGTGAAATGCATTGAGGGATATTTGATTTAGATGGATTGGTTGACATTTTGGAATATTTGACTCTCCAAACTTCAGATGATGAGTAATGATGGGTGGATATCAAAATTCGATTAGGACCAACGTCTTGATATACTTTGTAGGTTACTCTTGAAGCTTTCTTTTGCATTGTTGGACATCTTTGATGGATGAACTTCCCTTTTTGATTTTTCCCCATAGTTTCTTTGACTAATGGAGTTTGATAGGGATGATTTTCTTGCTTTTTCTTTTGAATCTTTTTTGTCCATTTTGTCTTGCTGATTCTTTTGCTTCAATTACTTATTTTGTTCTTGGGTATCACTTTTTCTCTTGTTGTTGGTCCCAATTAGAAGGTGGAAATATGCATGGATGATGATTCATGATATGGCTAGTTGTAGTGTTGGTAGCAATTTCATCATAAGGACCCTTCGTGCTCCCCATGTTGGTGTTTGCATTAGATAAAGTTTCCCCTAGTATTATGGAGGTATCCATGATATGTTTAGATTCCTTTGAATAACCAAGACCTTGATGCTTAGGATTGCCAATAATCTACACTGCTTCTACGATACCCTGTTCATGTAGGCCTAATTCTCTACCTTGATAATGCATCCATTGAAATATCTTATTTGCAATAGGATATTTTGTCTTGGAAACAAGGTGCTAATGCTTCTCTGCTCCGCGGTGGATCTTCAAAGGTGATATATTTTTATTGGTGCTATAGCTTTCTCTAACAAAGGTAAGTGATCCAAGTTTATAAGTTATATAATCCTCCATATGTGGGATAACTTCCCGATGATATCTTCGACCCAATCCTATGAAATATAAAATTTGAATGCTTCTTCAAGAGGTATTTCTAATTTACTATCCACAAAAAGTCTCCCTCATGATTCATTTTTGATATGCCTTCATAAGATGTTTTTGATTCACAACTTATATATAAGTATTCTTTATGATCCATTTTTGATATGTCTCCATAGGATGTTTCTAATTCACAGCTTATGTAAAAGTCTTCTTCCTGATCCCTTTCTGATACACCTCTAGCTTCTACTATGTCTTGATATTTTGTACAAATGTTAAGAGTAGGAGACTCTTGTCCCTTGGTAATGATATCACGAGTATGATACTCTTTTCTTGGATGAAGATCATCTACATGTCCATTAGGAATAAGCATCTTATGGGTAGATGTATGTGTGCTCGGTATATGGTTTTGTTCTTTTTTTCGAAAACATGGGATGTCTTGAAAGATATCTGTCAAGTCATTATAGTATTTTGATGATAGGGATTCTTGATCTTGACTTTGTGTGGTATTATCTTTGATATAATTTGGATCACATTCTTGACATGGATAAATTTTAAAGAAGGGATTTCTTGTAAAGGATTCTTGGATTTCCTCAAAATGTGGGCGTATGGGTGATAGCTCTTGGCTTAGATTTTCTACATTGGGTATAAGTGTGGGATTAAGAGTCTCTTGATCATCAATATGTATCGCCATGAGGTTGGATGATGTCAATATATCTTGGACTAGATCATTTCTAGACTTGGGTGATTGATTTTGATCATGCTTGGGATTAAATTCTTGATTTAAGTCCTCTTGCTCACTTGATGATGTACAGACATTGTCAATGTGATTAGTGATAGATAGCTCTTGATCATTTCTTTCAACTTTTTAGGTTGAGATATTATCATTGTTGTCATTAGTAGATCGACCTTGACTGTCATTTTTAATAACTATTTCTTCTTGATCAATAAGGTCTTGGATGAGATGTTGGAGTGTTGTGCTTTTGTTTGTTCTGTGACCCTTGATTTTGTGGAACTCACATCATTTGTACTCGTTATACAAAGGGAGTTTAAAGTTTGTTTCACCATAAGTTGGACTATCGTTGATTTTGATAAGTGTTGTGCAGTTTTTGCACACACGCCCCACTGAAAGTGGGGACCCTCTTTTTTTGCTTTTTGGTGTTTTGGCCCTTCTTTTTTCTGGGGGTTTTTGCTTGCTTGGGTTTGTGCTTTAAATTTCCATTTTGCCAATTGAAGTGGCATAATTTTGAACTATATTGAAAATATGAAGTTTTGACTTTATCTCGGGTTTTTCACTGTTTTTGGGAAAATCCGCCTGGGCTGGATTCTCCCAATTTCCTCCCAATGTCTGAAATTGCTACTTTTTACACTGCTTTTGGGAAAGTCCGCACATCTCGGATTTCCTCGAAGTCCATGGTAGTGTCAAATCCCCGAATTCCACGACAATGTTGAATCCCCGAAGTCTTTTGTGACCGTGGTTGTCTTGTCGAATGCATTAATGGCGTTTGTGCAAAGGTCTTGGGGCTTTGATATATTGATTCTTTGAGAAGTAATTGATCATTTGAGTTTGTGCATTTGCTATCATTTGGGCTTGTGTCTTGAGGTTCTTGGTGTTTTGCTGGATATTTGGATTTTCGAAGCCATTTGGATTGTGCGTTTGCATTTCCTGTGCATGGATTGTATCCGGCTTGCATTGAACGGTTATATCTCGACTTCACCAGTTTCGACCTTTGTGCTTCCATGGTATGTAGATGTGCCCTTTTCTCTGTTGGTTTCAATGGCTTTTCTTTGTTTGCTTGGGGAATCCTTCATGGTTTCTTGATTCCTCTGGGTGTGCGTCATCATTGAGCATTCTGGGGTTTTCATTTAGTACACTAGTCCATTTTTATTGATCAAGCATGTGCGCTTTAGTCTGGTGTTGCTTCGTATTTGGGCATTGACTTGTTGTGGTTTCAAACTTTCCATTATGGTATATAAGCGAGTCGTCTATTCTTTCATGGTATACATTTAGGGTTCCTAACCTAGGGCATGGCCAATCCTCTTCAAACTTCAGTGAAGAGTGTCCTTAGTTCACGTTTATTCGTCAGGGTCCTAGGTTGAGTTGGTTTCAGAGTTCTGGTCTAGATCCGGAGTGATTTGAATCGATTTGGTGGAAGTAGTGAAGATGTAGATAGGTTCGGGTTTTCAAGGTCTTCACGGAATTCCACTTCCCCCAGATTTCCCCGATTTTTCTATCTCCTCTTCTTTTACCACTTTTTGCCAGATTTCATTTGGTTTTGCCAAAATCCGTTCCATCCGGATTTTCCCGAGGTCCACGGTCAGGTCGTTTTACCGATTTCGAGCTTTAATACTGTTATATTTGGATTTCGCCAAAATCCGTTCCATCTAGATTTTCCTGAATTGTCCATGTATCTTCATTTTTCCTGAGTTAGTTATAACTATTGTTGATTTTGCTAGAATCCGTCTCCGGCGGATTCTTCCGAGTTTTTTTGGGAAATGTTGAATTTGATGGTTATAAATGATGGGTTTCTTGGTAATCTATTTGATTGATTTAAGGAACTTATGCTAGGTGTTTTTAATGATTTACCTTGGTTAATTATTGAGCTTAAATGATGTTATGGGATTTTGTATGTTTGGTTCGCTGGAATCCGCCTGGTCCGGATTTTCCCAAAAATCCTTCCCAGTGCAAAATCTGCGAGGGGAGCTAAATCCCGATTTTGAGATAATGATATTTTGCACTTGTTGCTTCTTATGGATCTAATTGTGGTTACTTTATGGGTTTACAGGTAGGATCAGGACAAAATGTTGTTGGTTGAGGCAAGGAAAAGGCAACTAATCCCGGTGTAGAGGCTTCTGCCATCTCAAATGCAGAAAAGGTAAAGTTAGATATAAAGAGCAAAATTCCTGAGAGCAAGTTGACCTCAATTTGGTCAGGGATCATAGATACGAACGTAGGCATGTGGGATTACGAGGAATTCAAGGCTGATATGTCAGCACCGAGCCCTCCTCTGTTGGCAAGGAGAATGGCGAAGTTTGGGTTGGCTCATGTGGCAGGTTTCCCTTCTATAGTGCAGTGCTACGAGTTGGTGCTTGAGTGTGCCAGAAATTATGATAGTGGGACACAGAGAATAATCGGTCCCCAGGGAAGGATTCTTGTTGTTTTTAGTCCTATGGCCATTGCTGCAACCTTTGACATGCCTGATAGGTCCCATGTGGTGGGCTTCGACCTGGAGGTTGCTAAGAAATATTATGAAGAGAACATTGTCAAGTCCCAACAGTTGGTCAACTCTTGGCTAGAGAAGCCTAAATCTCATTTCTCTAAGTTGCCTAAGCAACTATTCAGGTTGAAGTTAAAGAGGGAGTATTACAATGCCATCACCATTCTCAGTAGGCTGGTAGGATTGAAGAGTGCAGGTGTTTTTGAAACCTGGATGTTCAATGTGATTGCCAGAATGGAATAGGGGATCGACTATCATTGGGCAGGAGTTATCAATAATATGATCCATCATTAGTTGTGTAATGTCTTGCAGACCAAGACTTTTACGATGACCTCTAACCTAGTGTATTCATTGGCCAGACTTCATCCATACAAAGGATTGAGCACTAGGGGTATTTTTAGGTAGGATGCTATCTATGAGGTGTATCCATAGTTGCACTTGACTGGTGGAAGCTACCAGAGGTCGAATGATGCCTTCACAATGTACATTACCAGATTGCTCCAAGGTACAGAGCATATGAGAATCTCAGATAAGGAAAAGGAGTTGATAAGGAGGTATGGAGCCTGGTTTATCTAGTTCCCAACCTACCGGTATATCAGAATTGATGGTTTTTAGAGGGCTCCCTACAGACTCCCTAGATATCCTACTGATCATGTTGTATTGTTGGAAGTCACTATAAAAATTTGTGACTTTGACAATGTTGCAAAGGGAGAAATGCATAAGACAGGCTTTGGGAACAATTTCCCTTTGAAGATAGGAATGGGTGAAGTTTGTGCCTCCATTCAGTCTACTCATGCTTTGGAGGAGGAGATGGGTACTCTTGGGATCTATTTTCATTCTAATAGAGCAAGGTTTGATGTTACTGGTGAGGCTCAGAAGAAGGCCAATAGGGATTATAGCCATAAGGCTCATATTGAGGACTATTGGATTAACCTTGCCGATGAGTTTGAGGTGAGAAAGAAGAGGTTTTCCAGGTTGCCAGTGGATTTGGTGAGATTATATAATGTAAAAGTCATCTCGGACCAAGTAGAAGAGGATGGAAATGTGATCCAGGGTCATGTTTATGAGGCAATGAAGGATAAACCAGTGGGAGAAGTTGATTGGTTAGAAGAGGAAAAGACTGATTTAGATCAGGTTAGGGCCCCAGTGATTAAATATACCAAAATGTAGTTGAAACACAAAATGCTGGAGCTGGAGAGCGAGGGTGTTCCATGCACCTATGAGCTGATGGGAGACTTAGAGTCTCATTCTACTTCCGAGGCTTCAATTGAACCAGATCCAAAGGGCAAGGAGAAGGTGGATTCTTCATTTAGAATCTAGGTAAGGGAGGTGCAAACTGAAAAGGTTGTAGAAGTAGGCAAACAGAGGAGGCCTGTTGCCAAGAAGAGGAAGCATGCCTCTAAGAAGGAAGTTGAGAAGAACCAAGAGGAAGAGGAGGTTGAAAGTGTTCATGCATTGATGAAGAAGAGAAGAGTCACAAGGACATCCCAGAAAGTGGAGGAAATCCCTAAGGTTGACAGGGAAATTGAGCCACCAGTGGTAGAGGTGGAAAGCTCAGGGGAAAAGACACAAGTTTATATGAGGAGATCAAGGAATCCTTCCCCAAGGGATACTGTAGCCAAAGAGAGTGTTTCAGTAAGTGTCCCTGTTGTTGAACAAGTAAATCTCTCCATTCCTCAGGATGCTGGTAGCATAAGGGGAGAACCAAAACAAGATGAAAGTCCTAAGAATTTGGGTGAAAAAGAGTTCCAAGAAGGAGACCTTTTTAATGCAGAAGCAGAAATCGATAGGGTGATTCAATCTCCCTTGGTGGCATATGCAAACTCTCCTGCAAGAGAACAAGTAGACCAGTCTCCTCAAAAGGAGGAGGAAATACCAGCTAGGGCCCCTTCACCAGTGAAGGTTGTTGTAGAGGAGCAGGTACAACAGGAAGAGAACCCAACTATGGATGTTCCTAAAAGTCCAAATGTTTAGAAAGATGTAACTACTGATCAACAAGAGAAAGAACAAGATAAACAAGACACAGTGCCCGTTGGGTCTACTATTCCAGATTGGCTTGAAAGGGAATTAAGGAGCAAAATGGTAATAGTGGAAGATGCTCCTCCCAATTGGGATGTCCTCATGGCTAATGTAGAGAGGGAAAAGACCAAAAAGAAAGCAAGGGTTGTATCCTGGATTGAGAGAGATGGATCAGGTAACCGGGTGGCCCATATTGCTACCCCTACTCCCAACAAAGATAAGGATAATGTGACTACCCAAGAATATAATGTGCAAAATGTTGATTTGGGACATGCTACTGTGGAGCAGGATATTGAAGAGTATGAGGGTTCCAGTGCAGTGATTGTGGGGAGATTGAAGAAAGTAGTACAAACTAGACATGAGCTGGAGAAGGAGAGTAAAAAACTAAGGAAATACTTGCAGGAGTTGATGAAACCTTTGCAAGCTATTGGCTCCTCCTCCTTTGCTACAGGATTCCTACCCCAGGAGACAATTTCTGAGTTAGAAAAGATGAAGGGTACTTCACATGTTGCAGTTACCTAGTTGCAAGGTGTTCAAGCTAAGGGAGATGAAGCCATTAAGGGCATATTATCCACTGGAGGGGATGCACTGAGGTCGATAGATTGGTTGAAGGCTGCGTTGGCACAAGATAATGTGGATACCAACCTCCTACTGCAGAAGACTACAACAATCATGGGGTTTACTGAAGACAAATTAGTATAGTGCAAGATTCTTCTTTTTCCAAGAGTTTCTGAACCTTGGGAATGGTTTGAAATCCTACAAATGAGGTAGAATGCCTTGAAAAAGATCCACAAACAGGCGAGGCAGATTAAGGATGCTCTGACTGGTGTTCATGAGAGGTGCATTTCATTCTTTGAGGTCATGACTAGAAGGAAGAAGTTTTCTCCAAAGCATCTCAGTTTGGAGCAACTTAGAGAATGGTGGAGAGATGTGTATTCTCCAGTTAGCGAAGGGACAGTTAACGAACATCAGTTGGATGATGTTGCAACTTATATTGCAGTCATTGATAGGTATTTGACCAACAAAACCGACTGGGATGGTACAGTTAGGCAGGCAAGAGAAGATATCAAGACTCTTGAGAGAAGGATTAGGGTTTTGCTTGTACCACCTATTGCTGAGCTAGATAGGGTCCTGTTGGCCGTAAATGGTGAAGAAGATAAAGCTAAGGACAAGGATGGGGAGTGAATATATAGGGTTACATTGATATTTGTGCTTCCCATTAATTCACATGTATTGGGCCGACCTTTTGATATCTTGGTGGTTTTGGATGAAATTGGTGCCAATGGCACATTTCATATGTTCGAATATCTTTTAGGCCGACCTCTTGTAGGTCATGTTTTTATTGTAAAATTATAATTTGGGCCGACCTATCTTATGGATTCTCTATAAAAGCGGGCATGTTGCCTCATTTGGGGAGATAGAGATTAGAAAATAGATATAAAAGGATAGGTAGATCAGGAGAGAAATAGTTAAGAGATATTAGAGCAAGTTAGGGTTTATTTTCAAGCAAATATTGTAACAGAAAACTAGAATTGCTGCTATTTTTGGATGATTTAATATAAGAGGGGTATTGTGTTTGGTATCTATCTTCTGGAATCTCATCTGGCATGGTTCTTGTTATTCTATCTTTCAAATTGCTTAATGTTTATGGTTAAATGATTTTGGTAATGCTTAGGGTTTCATGTTTGGAATGTTTGCAGCGATCTCTAGTCCATACTTTTTGTAGTTAGTTGATTGTTAGCTGCTTTACAAAGTTAGCCTGGGCTTATATTTGTGCTTAGTTCAATTGTGAAGGTTTATTCACCTCAATTGTTGTAGGATTGATTGAATGAATGTTTATGATTTAAAAATCTTTAAATACCTTAGAAGATTGCACTATTTCTGTGGAATTATAGATTCATTTGGGTCAAGCAGAAAATAGTTTATGAGAGATCGGTCCATTTTAAGCATTTTATCCTTTTGCATTTTCAATCTTAGGGTTAGAAGTAGTTTTAAGATTATCTCTAAAACCTTTATATTTTGTTGTTTCTTTATTACCAGGGTTCCAATCAAGTTTCAAAAGTATCAATTTAGTGTCTATATTTGATAAGATTCAAAATCCAGTGTTGCTCGTAGTAAGGTCCCATTATGATGACCAACATTTTCACATTTATCACTGAGTTGTTTTACTTCATTGTCAAGACTTGACATTAGAGACCTTGGGGTTATCTCTTTTCCCATAGAGATTCACCTTTCAAGAGAGATAGGATATCATATTCTGTCTGAGTTGTTGCTGTGCGGAAAACACCATCAACAATAAGGTCCTGTTGTACTAGTTTGTGCATGATTACCTCTAAAGTCTCTCCCAAAGGGGTGAATTTCCTTCTTGATTGGTAACCTTTCCTCTGTGGCTTTTCTTGATTGTTTTTCTCTTGATTTTGCAGAACTCCATAATACTATGTTTGAGGTACATCTAAATATTGCACTTGAGGTACACCTTGGTGTTTCAAAACTTCTTGATACTGTGACTAAGGTACATCTTGATATTGCACTTGAGGTACACCTTGGTGTTGCAGAACTTCTTGATAGTGTGGATATTGGAAGTGTTGTTGATGTGGATATTGAGGTGTTTGTGGAATGATTTCCATTGGTTTTGGATATGTAATGTTCTGACTTTGCACATGGCATTGGTGATACATCAGATTTCGATTTTGTAGACACATAAAATTGCCCTAGGCCTACAAACTTTATTTGCTCCATATTTCTTTTCAACATAATTAAAATATTTAATTATGTCCTATAGTCCAAATTCAACTATTAATTAAATAATTTTAAATTATTTAATTAATTCACATCTTTTATTCCTCTAGACTATTTAAATAAATAAATTATATTTATTTAAATGTGTCGCTAATTTCTAATGTCCCACCATAAATCAATTCCTAAATTCATTTAATTATTATCTGTCTACTATTTCCTTCTGATTATTTAAATAAATAAACTTTATTTATTTATTTGAATACGTCATTAATTCCTTATATCTTCTTATAATTAAATAAATTCCTATAATTTATTTAATTATTATCCACCTTGGCTTTTTTTAATTTTAAATAAAATAATTTATTTAAAATTACCCATTTTCTATTTTCCCACCGAGCAAATAATTTAAAATCATTATTTGCTGTCACATGACCCCACCACTTTTGAATTAAATTAATTTTTAATTCAAAAGGTCAACTCAGCCTCTTAAATCAAATAATTTTAAATTTCTATTTTGATTCTCCACTTGCCTCTTTTTTTGTACCCATTATCTCCTTGTCACATGCATTATTGACCATTGATTTGATTTTCACAAAATCAAATCTTAGCCCTTCATTTCAAATTTGACCTAAGTTTTCCCTAACCCTAATTGTTGGTTGTCACATTTACTTTCAACCTTTGATCTTAGGGAATTTCTCAATTGATAATCCTGGCCATTCATCTAGAATTGGCTTTTCTATAAAAAGGTAATTTCAACTTCATTTGGACATCTCTTGACTTTATCATTTCATGTTGCAGACTTTAGGATTGCTTCATACTTGCATTCTTGCTATTGTTGAATAGTAGAATTCTTCAATATTTTCTTAGGGATTTGGAATAGGCTAATAGTTTCTCATCAAAATCTGAGGGCAAACATTATATTGCAACAAATGGAGAAGGGCAATGAAGGTCAATCATGGAGGGCATGAAGGCTATTTTGGTGAAATCTTCCTTTGTTTATGCATGGTTCCTCCTTTGTACTTCATTGTTTAGCTAGGGTTTTGTTTATGCATTTATTTTCATGCTAACTTAAATTTTTTCCTTAGTTATAGATTTCATTTAATTTCCTCAAGATTTCTCTCAATTTTATTTAGGGCAATTTGATGTTCTAGACTTATTCCTTGATGGGGGTTTTGAAAATCTTGATGTTTTTTCCCTACATGATGTTGTGACCCTTGATAAGAGTGATTTGGGTAATAGATCAATATATTTTTGGGATACCTTATCATAAGGTCACTTGATTTATATTTCTAAGAGGATCATACATATTGCCATGTGGGAGGTGGTAACACAGGTCTTTTGGCTGCTATGTCTAGTTTCTCTTTCTCTTCATCTAAGATGATTGATGCAGTGAGAAATTGGCAAGGTGTTTTGTTCTTCTCAAATATGAAAGTTCTCAAACTGCTTATGATGTCAGTTTGTTCGCCTTCAATGTATGTGAGACAAGGTTGAAGGATCGGTGCTACAAGGTTTGATTATTGAACTGGAGCAGTTGGTCGCCAAATGGTTATAAGGTGATGGTATTATGAGATGGTTGTCGTGAAGCTCAAGACCCTAGGGTTTGAGTACTGTTTTGGAATGGTACTACTTTTTGGAAATCAAAATGTTAAAGAACTAGGGTAGATATTCAACTTCCTTGTCTAGAGGATATGTTGTGAGAAATATTACTTGTACTATCTACGAGGCCCAAGTAACTATTTATATCATAGAAGTCTGAGTGGAGGAATGAACCCAATGGTTTGTTTGATTTTGATTTCAAATAGGTAGGATGGAAATAATGGATGAGGGACTATCTGACTTTCTAGTTTTCCAATTGTTTGGTTCGAACAATGATCGTATAAACAACTCTCTCAGCTTTCTATGTGTTTGGTGTATGGAAAGTGATAAAACAACACTTGGACTAACTCAGCAAGTATGGACTTATGTGACCTTCATGTCTATAATTTAAGTTGTGAAATCACAACACCCAAGCCATAGTTCCCAAATGTTTACCTTGATTAATGTAACCTAAAATAAAAGTTGAGATGTTTGGAAACCTTTAAGGAAGAATCCTTTCAAGGAGTGCAAAAATAAGTCTTCTTTTACAAGTATTTACTAAATCAAAGGATTTGCGATTCAACCATCTCATTCGGTGTTTCTTTGAATGTGTTCTTTTTCTTTAAATCAACCACAAAATTTGATGTCAAATTGTTTTGAATATATTGGGGAGTTTAACATAAACAAGCAATTACAACCCTAGGGGATATAAACCATTCTCTTAGGTAGGCTTGCCTCATGCTTCTAAGAGATGATTTTATATGCAACTTATGATGCAGACCTATAGTTAGACATGGCAAGTAACTTCCTCAGAAGTAAATTTCAATGAACCACTTTCAAAGATTTTTTTTGGATAAGAGGGTGGCTTCTAAACAATTTGGTTCTTAGTGATAACTGTGAATGCGGAAATCTGGCACTCAATCACTGGCCACTTAAGGCTCTTTAACCATTCTCGTTCCACTTAAGGCGTGGGATTAGGTGCACTCTATTGTCAACACAACTTGAAGCTACTTTCTTATGATTTCAAAACCTTTGATATAGCTTGCCAATAAACGTGCTTCGAGACCTTGCAATGAGTTCTCAAGTGCGGAATGTGTCTCATAGCAAGCCCCCTCTTTAAGGTAAACTTGAAAATAAAGTGCAAAGCTCAAAAATCTTCTTTTGCTCACCCAAGATCGCCAAAAGGTGTGAGGGGAGAATATAAACACTTCAACTTTCCAGTCACTGAATGCATGATGAACAATCCATAGCAAGTTGATTATTTTTAAACACCTTGAGCGATGTTATCCCCAAAAATATGTGAATAACATAAACAAATTTTTCTTTTTATTTGCACTAATATGAAGTTTTTCAAGACACCAGTCATTTAAGATAGAAATGGTGCAATAAAAAAAGAAATAACTTGTTCATTTTAAGCTCCAAACTTGAGTGTTTCTAAGAAATCGATCTTGGTCTTACTTGGTCAACAAATGTAAATCGAGCATGCGTCAACAAAATGGAAATCATTTGCGCTCCTTGTATGCACCAAAATTAAAGTTCCTAATTATAAAAACATGAAATGTGCATTTTTAGAGCCCTAAAATTAAAGTGTTTTCTTGTTCTTTTTATGAGCACCAAAATCAAAGTTCCTAAGTTAAGAAAACATAAAATTGGTTCAATTTTAATAACACTAAAAGAAAATGTGAGTTTGTGTTTGTTCTTTTTAGAGCTCCAAAATCAAATTTTCCTAAGTCAAGAAAGCTCAAAAATGGTTCAATTTTAACAACACCAAAATCAAATATGAGTTTGAGTTGTTCTTTTTAAAACACCAAAATCAAGTTTCCTAAGTTAATAAAAATTGTTTATAGATCTAGAAATCTCTGACCGGTCTCCCCTACAAAAAAATGAGTTAATGTCACTTGAATCTTGCATCAAAGCTATTAATACCTGCTACACATTCAAAAACAAGCAAACGTTAGTGGAGAAGTTCATTAAAATAGTGTAGGATCCATGCACTTGTCTGTCAAAACAATTGCTTTGTTCTTAGAGCAAATGCTTAGAAAAAAATGAAAAAGCGCCTTGTCAGAAATAGATGCTCAAATATGAGAGAAAATGCTACCATTGTCAAAAGAAAATGTGAGGGTTTTAAAGCAAGTGCACTGATCTTGGTGCAAGTGCGCAGTTCCCATGGCAAGTGCATAGTTTCTGTTGCAAGTGCTTAGTTTTCTTGATAGTCAAGTGCGCTTCTGGGACCTACAACTTCAAAAATAGTTCAAACGAACGTTAGAGGAGGGGACACGTGTCCCATCGAGCATGCCAGAATGTGTGAGGGGGAGAACGTTAGATGCAAACAAGATCAAACATGCTTGAAACAATAATATAAACTAAGATCAAACAGATTAATCTAAGATCTAATCCTACACATATGAAATGAAACTAAGCTATTTTAACATACATAAATGAATCTATGATTACAGAATTGAATGTAAACAGAAAGCATAGCATTACCATCCTATAGAAGAGTGTATTCACCTGATGTCGGGTTGTTCTTATCACCATGAAGCCTCCAAAGTTCGTGTGCAAAAGCTTGAGGAATGATTGTTTGATGTTGGTTGATCGAAGAAATGAGGTTGAAGCACTGACAATGGTGGTTGTGAATTTCAACAGTACTTCATTGTGCAAATGATGTTGATTCCTCTATCCTTATTTGTGAGAAAAGGGGTTTGTTATGTAGAAAATGAGATTCAAAATGGACAATCAAGATTGTGTTGAGAGGGTTTAGATGTGAGAAGATTATGAAAAGTTGATTGCACAATTTGCGTGATTGAGAAATAGATTGGCTAGTTAGGGATTAGATTGATCAGTCAGGGTTTAGATGGCTTAGTTAGGAAATTGATGGCTTAG
This sequence comes from Sequoiadendron giganteum, assembly GCA_007115665.2. Classification (NCBI taxonomy): domain Eukaryota; kingdom Viridiplantae; phylum Streptophyta; class Pinopsida; order Cupressales; family Cupressaceae; genus Sequoiadendron; species Sequoiadendron giganteum. Next base: position 746,766,444 of record CM021100.1, on the reverse strand, counting down.
TTAGAAAATTGATTGATTAGTTAACAACTTAGATTGCTTAGTCAGCAATCATAATTTGCTCAATCACAAAGTGGGTGAGGAATATGAATTAATTGATTTAATTAATTAATTCCTTTTTGGAGTTGAACGTGCAAATCAAGTTTGACTTTTTGCAAACAAAGTTGCATTAGTTTGATTTGATTTTTGATAATTGATTTGAATAGTTTGATTTAATTATTCAAATTTTGGAGGGAAAGTGTAGTAATTAAATTATGATTTAGTAATTCAATCAACTTAGGGGAATAAGGTGATTTAGCGATGTAATTAAATAATTAATGTTATTTCATCAATCAAGATGAGATAAAGTGAGATTAGGATTTCATTAAATAAATGTAATTTATTTAATTGGTCGAAATGATGAAACGTGAATTAATCAAATAATGTTGTTTTATTTAATTAATAGCAAAATTAGGGTTTTTAGGACTTTATTAAATAAATAAAATTTATTTAATTAATCAAAAATGATGAAAAAGTGAATTAATTAAATAATGTTGTATTATTCAATTAATAGTAGAATTAGGGTTTTGGATGTTGTTTTGATGTTTGTGGGTTTTGAGACGTTATAGGATGATTTTGAGACGTTGCAGGATGATTTTGAGATGTTACAGGATGATTCTGAGATGTTCTGAGATATTACGGGATGATTTTGAGATGTTACTGGATGATTCTGAAATGTTTCGAGTCATTTCGAGATGTTACGGGATAATTTTGACATGTTACGAGATGATTTTGAGACATTTCAAGATGATCCTGAGATGTTTTGAGATGATTTTGAGATGTTTCGAGATGTTCTGAGATGATTTTGAGATGTTCTGAGACATTCCAAGATGATTTTGAGATGTTCTGAGACATTTTGAGATGATTCTAGGATGTTTCGAGACAATTTTGAGATATTTTGAGACATTTCTGAGATGTTCTGAGACAATTTTGAGATGTTCTGAGATGATTTTGAGATGTTTCAAGACGATTCTGAGATGTTTCGAGACATTTTAGGATGTTGCGGGATGATGTTCAATGTTGTTTGATGCTATCCGATGATGAATTAATTAAACGATGTTAAATCACTTAATTAATAGACGAATATGAGTTCCAAATGCTAGTTCACAAGCTAGGACATTTTTAGGTGTCTACACTTGTTTCCAATTATTTTGCCAAAGGTTGGAGATGACGACTGATTCATTGTGATTGGATGTTTATTGCGGGTGAAAGCGAAATGGGATGGATGATTTTGAATATTTTTGGTATTTTGAAATGTTTTGAGGCTATTGTTTTGGATTTTCAAGATGTTTTACAAATGTTTTAATTTTCAAAATTTCCAACATTTTGGTGTTTTCTAAGATTTTGACCAAGAAACTAACCTAAGGACCTATCCTAGGGGTCTTAGGGGCTGATCAATGATTAACCTTGCCTACATTATACATGTAGAGACCACATAGTTCGACTGACACAAACTCATTTATTGATGAAGTATGAACATGTGGATTGCCAGTTTATTATGATGGACACCTAAAGGATTGGCCTAATGTCTCAGGGGCTGATCAATGATTAGCCTTGCCTACATTCAAGCTTAGAGATGATGTAGTTTGACATGACGACTCTATTTTTTACTTTTTCTGTTTTCGACCTATTTTTGGATTTTCTTGATTTTATGAATGTTTTTGGATTTTTTGGTTTTATGAATATTTTTGGATTTTCTGATGTTATAAATGTTTCAAGAATATACATGAACCTAATCCAATGTAGGTATTAGTACATGCCCCTAGCATGATGTGATAGAATACTCTGATATAGGTAGGACAAACTGACCTTAGGAATGCGCCAAGTAGTACTAAAAGGGAACATGATACTGACACAGGATCAAGCTATGATGTGGATGCGGATGGAAGAAATATGGAAGGTGATGCAGAACAAGTTAAAGAGATCATGGTGGATGAAAAGTGCTTATTTACACAAGGTGTCTGATTGCCAGGTTTTCACCAAGGTACTTTCCCAAAGAACCACTGAAGTGGTTTTCACTAGAGGATGATTTTTTTCTTTACTGTTTTCAATCCTTTTATTTTTTTGGATTTTGATTTTTTTGTATTTTTGGATTTATACCTTGCAAGCTTAGGCATAAAAGTTTTTGAGATGGGAGATGTTGATGGGCTCTTGCAGAGGCTTCCCTTCTAGTGTGGACAATTGATACGCTCTTGATTTGAAACTTGTCGTGACAACAAAGGGTCCCAACCAATTAGGTTCAAATTTCCCCTTGCTATCTAGATTTGGAACATTTTTTTTATTTTCTTTCAGCACGAGCTCTCCGACTTGAAATGACCCACTCTTGATCTTCTTGAACATTGTAGTTTCTCTTTAGATGGTTCTGATATACCTATAGATGGTTCAAAGCATCCATGCACCACTCATCCATTAGTTCCAACTCGTTTCAACCTTGACATTCGATACTCTTCATTAGTAATAAGATTTTGTAATGATATTCTCAGTGATGAAAGCTTGATCTCGATGGTCAGGATGGATTTTGATCCATAGACTAGAGAGAAAGGGGTTGCACCTGTTGATGTGTGGATACTCATTCGGTAGGCCCACAAGGTAGGGTTCAACTGTAGATGCTAGTCATGACCAACTTCATTGACTATTTTCTTGAGGATCTTTAGGATGGTCTTGTTAGAAGCCTCGGCCTGGCCATTACCCTGGGGGTAATACGGGGTGGAGAAGCGATGTTGGATATTGAATATTTGGCATAGCTCATGAACATCCTAGTTTTTGAAAGTTGTTCCATTATCTAAGGGCTTGTCGAACACCATAATGATAAATAAGGTAGTTCAGGATAAATTTATAAATCTGCTTCCCTATGATATAGGTCATGGGGATGGCTTCCACCCACTTTGTGAAGTATTTTGTGGCAGTGATAATGAACTTTGTGTCCATTAGATGAGGTGGGTGTGATTTTGTCGATGAGATCAAGCCCCCATTGTGAAAAAGGCCAAGGTGTTATAATTGGTTGGAGCTCCTGAGCTGGTGCATGAATGAGGTCTCCATGTTGTTGGCATTGCATACATTTTCAGACATAGTCATGAGCTTCCTTCTCCATAGTAGGCTAGTAGTACCCAGTCCTCAACAGTTTCTTGGCCAAGGTCATACCACTAGAGTGCGAACCACAAATTTCATTGTGTACCTCTGTTAAAGCAATAAAAGCTTCCTTAGGGTTAAGGCATCGCAAGAAGGTCCCTTTGATACTTGTATGGTAAAGGGTGTCACCTAGGATAATGAAACAAGATGAATTTTTAATAAAGGTTCTCTTAGGTTTGAGGTGATGTTGGCGGGGAGGACTCCTATTTTCAAGTAGGTAAATATGTCATGGTACCAAGGATCATAGGGACCAACGATTTCACACACGAACTAAGATTCTATTACCTCAAAAGTGGTATGAGAAGCTACTCTACAAGGAATTCATGTTTATGGACATTTCGTGGGATATCTAACAATGATCTAATTGTAGCCATAGTGTCAACTGCTCTATTGTTTACCCTCAGTAACTGCTCAAATTTTATGTCAATGAATAATTCCTTGAGATCCTCCACCAAACTCTTGTATGGGGTAAGTTTGTCATCATTATTTTGATATTCATCATTGACTTGGTTGATAATCAGTTGTGAGTCCCTATAGACTGAGTGCCATGATTTTCCATTGTACTGCAATTTGAAGTCCTACGACAAGAGCCTCATACTCCACAATATTTTTGGTGCAAGGGAAAGATAACCTGTATGATTTTGGGATACAATCCCCTTGTGGTGTGACAAAGAAGAATCCTATGCCTAACCCATGCTAATTATATGATCCGTCGAAGTATACCTTCCAATGGTCTATTGCACTTAGATTAAAAATTGACTCATCTGGAAATTTTGATACCAGTGGGTTCTCTACATATATAGGTGCCTTGGCCAATTGATTTGCAATTACCTATCCCTTGATGGCTTTTCACTCCAAAAATTCAATATCATATAATGTCAAGATCATGACCCACTTAGCCATTCGTCCTGTGAGCATTGCTTTAGAAAGCAAATACTTTAGGAGGTCTATCTTGGCAATGAGCTTTATCTAATGAGCCAACATGTAGTGCTTGAATTTTTGTGAGGCAAACACTACTATAAGGAAAGCCTTCTCAATGAACATGTAGTTTAGCTCGTGTCCCACCAAAGTTCTACTAATATAGTAAATGTCTCTTTCCTCCCCTATTTCATCATGTTGAGCTAGGAGGGCCCCAAGTGCTACCACCATAGCTGATATGTAAAGGATCAATGGCTTTTTCTGAATTGGTGGCATGAGGATTGGCGGTGTTAGCAAGTATTCTTTGATTTGATTGAATGTTTGATTGTATTTTTCATCCCATTTGTATGCTACGCCCTTGTGGAGTAGATGAGAGTAATGGATGGTTTTATTTGCTAACTGTGTTATGAATCTGCAGATTGATTGAATCGTTCCCTATAGAATTCTCAATTGTTTTAGTGTTTGTGGTACTTCCATATCAAGGATTTCTTTAAATTTTTGCAGGGTCTACCTCGATTCCCCTCATTGATACAATATAACCTAGGAACTTCCTTGATTGCATGTCGAAGACACATTTCTTAGGATTGAGTCGTACCTTGTATTCTTCCAGTTTGTCGAAGATTGGGCCCAACGTTGATATGTGTCTTGACATTTTGGTGATTTGGCCAGTATGGCATCCACATAGTCCTCTACAAACTTATGGATCATGTTATAAAAAATAGAGTCATATCCCTTTGATATGTGGATCCAACGTTCTTTAACCTGAATGGCATCATGTTCCAACAGTAGGTGCCCCATGGACAAGTGAAATTTGTTTTATGTTGGTCATTCTTTGTGACCATAATCTGGTTGTATCCTAAAAACCCATCCATCGATGATAATATTTCATGCCCCACCATCAGATCTACAATCATGCCTATGTTAGGAAGAGGAAAATCATCCTTAGGGAATTCTTTTTTCAGGTCCCTGAAGTCAGTGCAAATTTGGATGCCCCTAGTGGGCTTGGAAATAGGTACAAGGTCGGAAACCCATTCGGGATAATTCATGGGTCATATGAAGCTAGTGTCAAGGAGTTTCTATAGCTCAAGTTTAACCAATAAGGTGATCTGTGGATGCATCTTTCTCAATTTTTGTCTCACTGGTTTCGCCTCTAGATAGACTGTTAGATGATGGAATACTACCTCTGGATCAAGGCTTGCCATGTCAACATAGGTCCATGAAAAATTCACTTCTTTCTTTTAGAAATGTAGCTAGATTTTCTTGTTCCTCAATCAAAAGTGACTCAACATAGAAAGTGATGTGCGGTGTCTCTTCAGTTCCCAAATTCATTGGGCTACATTTTTCTACTAGTACTATTGATCTTTCCTAATGGATGGCACTAAGGGGAATATTGAATCCCTCACCCTTTGGTGCCTTAGAGAGGTTTTCACCATTGGATACGTCCTTTATTTTTTACTATTTTTGAATCAGAAAGTGTCACGGTGTGGTTTTCACTTAGAGATCTAGACGTTACTCTTAGATTTTCAATTTTGCGACTAAGAGATTCAATCGTTTCCCCATAGTATGCATGTTTGTCCAACTCAATGTCGAATCCTACTTTATGATCTCCATATGGTAGAGTGTCACTTAGTCCCATGAATTCTGAGAGATCCTCATCGTTTTTTAACATATCTAAGATTGGTGGCCCTCGTTGGTCACAGTCTATGAGTTGGGGGTAAACTAGTTTTAGTTTGGTGGCTTGGGTATTTGACTCAAAAGACATGGCAGTGATCATAAAGAGAGAGGAGTCTTCAAATAGCATGGGTAAGTTGTTGGTATGTGGTGACTTATCATGCTATAATATACACTCTTCATGTATCCTCACCAAAAAAAGAAAAAAGTTGACTTTGTAAACCCTAATTTTTGGAAGCTTCTAAAAGCTTTTTATAAGTGGTCGGGATGGGGAGTTGTAGTATGGAATTATTCGTAATATTGTAATATATTTTGCACTGGATAATAAAATCATTGGATGGCTACGGTTTTGTGGATGTAGCCCAGATTGGGTGAACCATGTTAAATTCTTTGTGTTTTCTTGTTTCTGCTATAGTTTTTTGTGTGTGTTTTATTTCTCTATTTTATTGTTCAAATCTGCATTTAACTTGTTAGATATCTTCCTTTTAACCCTAACATAAGTTAGAGAGGGGATCCTTGAAGGGACAACTAAGTGATATGGATACCAACGAGGAAGCTTTGACCATTTTAACAGAAGCACCTTTACCAAGTATGGTTAGCTTCGTAGGGGTACATCCAAGGCCAAGATTCTTAGGGCGCTTCTCAAGAATGATAGGTTCAAATAGTCTATTGTCATTTTTCTCGAGCTTCTCATTTTTGTTGTAGCCCCAACCAAACATTAATTATAGACCTTTGTTGCTTTCTTCCATGGGAAGATTTGGTATGGGTCTTTCATCTTGATACAACAGGCTTGATACATCTTTCTCATCCACCACCTCCTTGCTTAAGTCTCCCCACTTTTTGAAGTTGGTGGCTTCTGCTTTGAAGGTATGAGATGTTGTGTCAATTGGTTGTGGTTTTCCATGAGATCTGAGAGATTGAGGTAGCTCTCCAATCACAAAGGCACTCTTTTTCATTTTATAATTCCCACACCCATTATCTTGGATTACAACCTTGACATTTGTGATGTTCTGAATGGTAGGTGTCTTTGTCTCAGAGGTGGAGGCTAAGGTGGAGGGATCGACATAAGGGGATGTGGGCCCTTCATCATTTTTCGAAACTTGTGGAATATTATAATACTTGGCCTTCATATTTTTGCAATAATAGAACAAATCTGGGTTGCCATGGATCATGACTTCTTGATTCTATTAGGGGAATTTGACACGTTGATGGAATGTGGATGTGATAGCTTGCATCCCATGGATCCATGGGTGCCCTAGGAGAATATCATAGGGGAGTTCAAGGTCAAGGACCTGGCAAGTGGTCTCCATGATTGTTGGCCAACTTGGACACCCGTTCTTGATCATCATTGGACCTGATGGTGATACCTTTACCTTTTTCAATGAAGTATTCTAAGAATCCCATATTCTTTATCAGCTATAGGGTACAAATATTCAATTTTGCACCCCCATCCACCAAGACCCTTTTGACCTTGTTCTTATGGACTAAGACTTCCATGTGGAGTGCATGGTTATGAGATGGTTGGGTTGGGAGATCATGCTAAGAGAATGTGAGGAAATGTGGCGTAGTGATATGTCTGACCATAGCTTGAAATTGGTCTGCATCAAGATCCATAGGGAGAGAGGATGCACCCAATGCTTTTTCTAGGATTTTCCTATGCGCGAGTGATATTTTGAGCAACTCCATGATGTAGATTTGGGAGGTGGACTTCTTCAGTTGCTCTAGGACACTATAACCACTAGAGTTTGATTTTAGATTGGTAGTTGGTTCTTTAGGTGGTGATGAAGGTCCTGGGATAGTAATTATGCCGCTACATGTGGTGACTCCACACTCGGCTCTAGGTCCTTTGATATTGACAACTGTTACCCATTCATCCAATGATGTGACAACATAGTCATAGATATGGTTCACATTGTTGTAGCTCTTTCCTTTACCATTGTTGTTTCCTTTATTATGATATGGCATCGGATTCGTGTATATTTTGAGATCTTGATTCCCAATTGGTTGTTCAATGGTTATAACCTTATCATCGATGAGAACTTGGATAAGATTTTTAAGTATCATATAGATAGTTGTTGTATGTCCCTTTATTTTATGAAAATTACAGAGGTACTTCTCGATATACCATGGTGGTTTAACTTGAGGCTCTTGGTAATTTTCATAAACATGGAGTTTGATGAGATTTGTTTGTACCAGTTGTTGCATGACAAACTCAATTGGCTCCCCTAGATGTGTATATTTATGCTTTGGCAGGTATTTGTTCTTTGGGGGTGGTCCCCCTTGAGCATTTATGTTGTTGATTGCCTGATTGTTGGGTTGTTGTTGTGATGTGTTAATTTATGGAGTGTTTTGTACGTTGTTTGTGGTTGTGTATATGCTTGTTTTTGCACATTCGACCTTGGGGAACTGATAACAACTTTGGCATCAATGACACTGTCATTGGTGGCATTCTTGTTCTTAGCCCATGTGCGCGGTCTGTCATTGTAACTTGTTGATGGTCGATTATCTTGGTACATGGGAATTCCCCCTTGCGCTAGAAGGACTCTTTCGATGTTGAGTGCTTTGGGGATCAATTGGTCATATGTTGTTATGCATTGCATATTTAAATGAAAGGACAAGGTCCCTTCAAGGTTGGAGATGATGGTCCCGATTTTTTGTTCTTCCAGCATAGAACATTTGCTCTTGCGGGCCTTGGATCGCCATCATTGTAAGAATGTTGCAAATTTTTCTCCCTTGGTTTGTTTTAGGCTAGATAATTCTTCTAAGCTCACTTCCACGCCCAAGTTAAATGAATAATTTTTGATGAACAAGTCCACAATTTCTTGGAACTTTTTAATGCTAAGGGGAGGTGGGAGAACCATTCCATTTTTGGACCAGCCAAGCTTCGAGGGAAGAGTCGCATGAGATAAGAATTTTCATATGCCACTTCAATCCAATGTACATGGAATTCCTTGATGTGATCTTCAATATTTTCATTCCCTTGGTATTTATCGAATTTTGGTATTTTGAAGCCTGGTGGAAAAGGAACCATCACAATGCTTCTATCAAATGGATAGGGGCATAAATTTACCCGTGTGTGATTTATTTGTCTTTCTTGATTGTATGTCTTGTATTTGTTGTGAGAGAAACTTGACTTGTGTGGACAAATCATTATATGGATCAGGTTGGGGAATGCATGTGTTTTGGGATGGTATGGCCGGTTGGGTGATAGATGGGGTGGCTTGTGTGTTAAGATTTACAACACTTTGTTGCATGTTTCTAAAAGGTTGCTGGAAGTTTTGCGGTGCAAGCATCACTTGTTGATATTCCTATTGTTGTTGTTATGCCAACAACGCTTGTTGTTGGTCTTGTTGTTGTTGTGCCAAAAATACTTGTTGTTGGGCTTGTTGTTGTTACAAGGCCTACTAATAGGTGTATTGTTGTAATGCCCGTGCTTGTGCTTGTTGTTTTTGTTGCTATAGCAAATCTTGTGCTTGTGCTTGCGTGGCTTGTTGTGAAATTTGTGCGACTTATTGTGCAGTTTTTGTGGCTTGTTTTTGTTGCGCACTTGTGCTTGGGCTTGGGCTTGATCTTGAGCTCATGCTTGTGCTTGGGCTTGAGCTTGAGCTTGTTCTTGAGCTTGTGCTTGATCTTGAAATTGTTGCAAGGATTTTTGGTAAGCTCGTTGTGCTGCTTGTAATGTGATGTATTGATTTTTTATACTTGGATTTGGAGGTGGAGGTGGTGGATTTTGTGGGACAGTGTGAGATGATATGGTAGGTGGTTGTTGAGGTGTTTGTTGGGGTATTTTTTGATTGATGACAAGGGGTTGTGTGGTGAATGGTATGGTTGATATGCTTGTTCCTTGGGAGACTAGATTTTGGGATGTTTGGGGTGTTATAAAAAGTGTGATGATTGGTTGGGAGATTTGGATTGGTGCCACCTAGTGTTGTGATATTTGTGGCATGTTCAAAGGATTTGGTATGATAGATGCGTTGATTTGATTTGTGCTTGGGTTGATTTGGTTTGATTGGTGTTGGATTGATGTGTTGGATGAAAGGATTTGTCCCATCCCTTGCATTGGTGCAAATAATGATGTCAAGATGGGGGATGGTGGGAAGATTTCTGGTGCATTCCCTTGTGGAAGTGAGGACGAAGCATTGAAAGTACCTATTTATCCAAATAAATCCACTTACCCTTGTGATATGGTGGGAAGAGAGCCTTGTGTATCGAGAGGGCATGCCAGTGTTGCAAAAAGGGTGGAGGGGTTGTTAGTATCATGGAAAATGAGTGGCACATATGGATGTTTAGGGTCTTGTGGGATGATTCTAGGCATACCCAATATCGTGTTGGCTTTGAAGTTTTGGTTATTGACAAGTGGATTCCCTTAAAGGAATTGGAGTAATGAGCTTCCCTTGGTGATCATTGGTTGACTTGGGGCATGTGATGATGATGGTTGTATGATGGGTTGGGTGATTCTTGGGAATGAAGGTGTGAATGATATTGGTGGCATATTGCCAAAAGGTTGTTCAACAATAGTGCTCACATCAAAATCGGAAGGGATTTTAGCCCCTTATTTTTCTAATGCTAACATCTATTGTGTGGGATTGAGCATCATGACTGTGTTGACAATCTTGTTTGTTTCAAGATTTTGGATTAATTCAAGTATTTCATCTTGGGACATCCCTTGGAAGTTGTCGGTGACATCCTCCACTTGGAAAACTCCCTCTTGAGGATCTTGTGGTTGTTGAGGGGGGTTAAGTTGAGGTTTGATGGACTCCCTAGGGTTGAATTTTGATGATGTTTGACTTAAATCACTTGAGGTTGATGTTTCTTTGTTCTGTTCCATGATCTTCTTGTGTTGTGACCTTGTTTGGGCCATCAAATTGGGATCAACCTTTAGGAATATGGGAGATGAATCTCTAACTCCTTTGATTGTTCTAAAATTTAGGTACATAAAAAGTAATTCTAGGATGTTTAAGGATCAAACGATGATGATGTGATAAATGAGGGGTGAATGTTGTGGATGGTTGAACTTTTGAGAACTTTGAAGGAATACCAGACTTTCGGATTTAGGATTTTGATTGGTTTGATTTGGATAATGGACTTGTAGATCCCAAGATGTTAGATGTTAAATTGGGGTAAACTTGTCCAAAGGGGTGCTAATTTAGCTAAATGTGTGAGAAAGGATTCATCCTCACACACCTAGCCAAACAAAAGTGATTTTGATTTTGATTTGAGGATTTTCCTAAATTAAAGCATAGATATTTTTCCAAGGTTCCAAAAGATTTTTGTGAGATGAGATTTGATAAATGATGTGACAAATGGAAGTGTTGATTTTGATCCTAGATGAACCTAGAGAGACTTTGTTTACAAGACCAAGGTGTTGAAGAACATGCTATTCCCTACAAAGTGTTCAAATCCAAAAGACCAAATGTTTGACTTAAATGAGGGGTTCAAATTGAGCATACATATCCGGATTGTTGAGCAGAATAAGTCTATAAAACCTTGTAACCTTCTTGTTTATCTTGGAGTATTGTATTTGGTTACACTTTCTAATGTATCTATTGATAGCCTTTTGAGTATGACACCTAAACTTGAAGTTTTTGCATAAAGACTTTTGCATGGGAATCTTGACTCTAAGGGAAATCATGGGAACAAACACATATATGGGGTTCAATTATCTTTTATCTTGATTAAAATGGATTCTTTTCACTTGATGTGATGTTAGGATCTAGGACTATTGCACGCGAATAATAACTTTTACAACGATTATTTGAATTTTTTTTTTAAATGTAGGTAAAATGCTTAATTTCAAATGCTTGAAAAAACATTAAAATGATTAAAGGAAAACAACAGAAATTGGAAAGCTAAGAAGAGAAGACAAAACAACAAATTGATAATGGAGTTCACCAATTGGCTACGTCTCTGGATCCCTCTCTAATGGAGTGACCAATCCTTCAATTCTGCTCCAAAAGTCTTTACAAAGTCTCCTTGATCGATGAGGAAGATGAAAACAAATTCTCTCCTTCAAGTAAAAGCATTATGGCATCAACCACCTAATTCCACCTACACAGAGAGTTCCCTTCCTCTGATTTCCTCGATTTCTCTCTTAATTTCCCCATTCCCTTACAAAGCCAAATATCCCCTTTTTATACACAAAATTTACCAAATATGGGTCATAACCATGAGATTTGTACAATCTCCCATTTACAACAAAAATCTTTGCAAATCCCCCTTAATTACAATAATAATCTCACATAATCCCCTTATAATATCCTTTCAAAAATGCTTAACCCCTTAATTTTTAAAAATCTCTTTAATAATCTTTTCACATCTTTTAATATTTTATTTAAGCCCTTAAATATCTTTAATTTGGGCTAATTAGTTTAAGGGGATTAACTTTGTTTTCATTTTAGAGGGTTAATCTTTAAAATTTAGAAATAAACACTTTAACTCTATGATAAAACCAAATGCCTCTATGAATCTCTCAAACCACGCGCATAGTGCAATGGTAGGAGGTATGCATGGTAAGGGGGAGGTTGGCGGTTCAAATTGTCACCCCCCCAATTTTGAAATTTTATTCATTAAAATGAATAGAAGGCTATATGTGGGTAGAGAATATCACCTGGCCGAATGGCAGAGAGAATGGCTTGAAATGTGGAAGTTAGGGGTTCGAATCCCCTTCCAATATTATTTTAGTAAATAGTTCAAACAACCGAACCGTTGACCTGGAGGAGTAGGGTAGCGATGTCGTGTGGTGCCTTGTGATTAGGCCACGTGGCACCTGATGATTTGCCAAAACCTGAAATGCAGAGCTCAGTCACCTAACACGTGGAGGCCCAGTCACCTGACACGTCACTGTACGGTTGCCCTATCACCATGCCACATCATCTAGCGTACGCCACGCCAGTACAACACGTCAGCCTATATGGACTGCCACATGTCACTATACCCTACCACATCACCATGCTTATATCATCATAGTGCAATCCAATCAACCTAGTCAACCTGCAACTTTGACCGGCCATACCTTTGATGTACGAGATCCATTTTTGACAAAATGAGCAGCATTGGGATCATGGTGATGAGCTCTTCATTTTGATGTTGATTTCGATGAATTATGAGATGATCAATTTTTCACCTTCTTGACCGACCCCTGGTGCCTATTTTGACCCAAATTTGACTGAGCGTAACTTGAGCGTATGAGCTCCTTTTAGCTTTTTTCAAGTTGTGTTGGGTTCAATTTTTTGAGCACTTTAACATGGCAGTGATTTCTAGAGCATATGGGACACTTCAATTTTGATGACAAGTATCCACCTGGATCATTACCACATCAACATATCTTGTTTAAATTTCAAACTAAATGTCTATGTCTTAGCTCTTTTTCATTCCAAAAGGTCCATTATGTGAAAATCAAAGAGTCAAGGCCATAGTTTCCCTAGGTTGACTTTGGAGAGAGTAAATTGAGATGTGAGTCCAAATATTTAGAAGCCTCTAAAGATAAATCCCTAGGGACAAGCAGTAATAATTGGACCCTTCAAGGATATTCACTCTTTCCAAAGGGTTTGAAATTTTGATGATTTGTTTAATGTTTGTTTCAAAGTTTGAGATCCAAGCAATGTGTTTTGTTTGACTCACAAATTGCACAATCCTAGGTTAGAAATGTCCATACTTTGTTGAGTCCCCATTTGGATTTCTCCAAACACTAAGACAAAGTGAACAGTTAGAGATTTGGTGACACTGGCTCCTCTCCATGACATGCTTCTCGGAACCACCAAATCTCAAAATCCTTAAGATTTGGAGATCCTAATGATTTTTTTGTTTCTACTTTGAATAGTAAAAATGTGGGGCAGCTTCAAAACGACCGTTCTTACACCAACAAGTATTAAGGTTTTTGGTCACTAAACAAATGGGTTGTAGTAAGGAATTTTGTTCAAGGTGGTCATGCACACAGAAAGATTAGCTCGAGATTATGGAGAATCAAGAGGCCTCTTAGTCCTTTCCCTAAGGAAGGATTTTGACGTATCACGTAGATACAATGGGTAACACTTGTCGGTATGACACATTCACACTTGTTGTTAATGACTTTCGCCAAAACACATTTTTATATAGCGATTGAAAGAGCTTGGCTTTAGCCCGATATCACTTGGGTCATTCCCTCCTTTCGAAGCGGGGAGGCAGACCCTCTAAGGATAAACAAAAGAAAGGGAGTACATTTGTAGTTCAACCACCCAGTTCACATAAAGCACGAGGGAGCACACAGAATGTCTTTTCCTCACACTAGCATGGGGTTCAATTTTAGCTCCAAACTAAAATGTGTGGGGTGATTTAGACAACCAATGTCAATGAAATGCTTTTGATTCTCAAGATCATTGAGTGTTGCGAGAGAAACACATATGCATTCAAGTGACAAGAATTACAAAAAACCACAAAACAAAGAAGACACAAGTTCTTTTTAATCCCCAAAATAAAAGTGAGTTCATTTTAAGAACCAAAAGCTAAGTGTGAATCTGTCTTGTTCAGTTTTAACCCACAAAGCAATGTCTAGTAAGTTCCTAATGTTCAATTTTAATCCAACTTTGACAAAGTTTGAGTTGATTGTTAATTTTAAGCCCAAAGTAAATCTAATTGGTCCTAAAATAGAAAATGAAAAGAAGAATTGGAAAGCGTAAGCTATTACAATGAGCATTAAAAAATGCTTTTAGTTTTTCAAGTCAATTTTCTTCCTTTTCCTGCAAAGGCGGCGTTGGGCAACAAAGGCGATGCTCTGCAACTGACAAATGTGGTGCTGAAAATGAAAGCAGCGCTCTGGTGAAATGCAAAGGTGACATTTTGCAAAAAACATAGAGCACAAATGCAACATAATATCAGAGGCGACGCTCTGTCAAAAAACATAATTAAGCAAAAAGTCGAGCAGATAGAAGCGACACTATAACAAAGGTAACGTGACAACAAAATTCAAAGGGGACGTGACATGGCATAAGTGACACTGAAAATAAAGGCAACGCTTTGTGTGCAAACAATGTAATGTTGTATGCAAAGGTGGCATTGTATCGAGAAAAAGTGGTGTCGCCCTCCTGTAGCTACAAAAAATGGTATTTTCAAGCAAAGTTATCAAAATAAAATGGGTTAGCCCTCCTAGCACCAAAATGTGAGTGTCTAATCTACAATTAACTAATAAGAGACAACAAACAAGTGTTAATCAAGTTAGAAAATCAAACAAAGCACTCCCTATGAGATTCTCAATCAAGAAAGACAAGAAAACATGATGAAAATATGAAATAAACAATACAAAAGCATGCAAACTCATCTAAATTGATCAAACCTTCATCCCATAGGGGGATTGGTGCTCATTTGATGTGGAAAGAATCCCTTTCTCAATCCCAATGATAAATTTCAATGTTGTAGATGACTCCAAGTATGAATTTGATGCTAAGTGATGAAAATATGCTCAAAATGATATGAAAGTGGTGAATGCTATGAGTGAAAATGCCTATAGTAAAAATGCTTCAACTTGTGGATCTATATTGTGAAGAAAAATCCTCTGCTTATAGGGCTCAAGGGTTGAAGAATGAGAGAATTTGGTGAATGTGGGATAAAAGGGGAGCCAATAGAAATATAACACTTGTCACAGTTCTATTGGATGAGGGTGGAGCACATTTTGGAGAATTTGTTGAGTAAAAGAAATGTAAGAAGAGTTAATGAGAATGGTTGAGGATTTGAAAGGTTGTAAGAAGAAGTAAATGAATGTGGTTGGAATGTAAGAGAATGTGGGTGAGGATGTAAGAGGAGTGAATTCCCTTATAAGAGACAAGATGACATGTAAGAGAAATTAAATGCCTTTGTAAGAGGTATTTAAAGCTTTTTTGGGGGTGAATTGAATAAAGGGTGGTTGAGAGGAATACTATTTGGAATATGCCATTGTGAGGATAAATAGAGGAATTTGATAATTAGGATAAATAAATTTCATGTGCAACTTGGTTAGTTGACCATGGGTTGACTCAACCAAGGTGGAGTTAAAAGCTAGAGGATTTGTTAATGCTGATTAGAAAGTGGTTTAGGGTTAATTAATTCAAAATTAATTAACTTGGATGGGTTAGGGGATTGTGACATTTGATTTAAATAGTTTGATTTATTTAATCAAATGAGAGGAATTTTAAGAGGATTTGATTAAATTATTTGATTTAATTAAATATGATGAACATTGGTAAGAAGAAAGGTGAATTAATCTAATAAATTTAATTATTTGATTAATGGTAGAAATTGATGAATTTAATTAAATAATGTTGATTATTTAATTGATTTGTTAGTCTGAAGTGATTTAGGAAGAGATGGTGTTAATTAATCAGAATTAGATGCATAATATCAATCAGGTTTATTTAAGTGTCTACATTAATAATACATCAAATTCATAAGTAAGATTGTTCATGTTTTGTGTTCATTTATTTTGTGAGTACTAACACTTGTAGGACTTCCTATCAACAAGAAAATCTTCCTTGTATGAGATGTGCATCATGAATTTATTCTATTAAGGAGATTAGATCTTAGTGGTTAGTTGAAACACTTATCATTTATCACTTGTTTTTATTCATTTGCCTCTACTCGACCCAGGGTAAGGGATCTTTATATCATCATATAGCCATTATGGATGTGGAAACACCAAAACAGGGTTTAAATTAGGCAAGTCCATATATGGCACAACCCTTTCTCCCCTCTTGTTTGTAGGTGGTAGATTTAAAATGGATTTGGGAGAATATTAAAGACCTACTAGCAAGATCAAGCATTCATGCATCTTCCTTCAACAAATTAGGGCAAGGATAATTATTCATCAATAGACAAAGTTTTGAAGTTGAGTCCAATAAGAAAGAACCTATAGATTATCTTATTGAGACATGTTTAGATATTCCAAAAAGTATCTTCTAGTCTAGGGTGCCACCACCCTTGACTAGGAAGTTTCAACCCTAATTTGCATGTTAGGTTCCTTTGTCTCTACATTCTTCTATTATGTCTTCAATTTTTGTGTTGCAATCCTGTACTCTCCTAAAATTATATCAGTTTGTTATAGATTCATAGTTAACATAGTTCACTTTCACATCATATCCTATATCAAATCAAATCAATCCACATCCCTTGAAAAGAGGGACCAAAACCTTGTCCATTGAGGATAGTAGCCAAATGGTCATGTGACTATTTTTTATTCCTCTCTAATGCAATGTTGGGAAAGGTGTGATTTAGACGCTATATCCCTTTTCTTACATCATATTTTTGTAAACTCGACACTTGTTACATTTGCAAAATATTTTGAAATCACAAGTCTTTCATTGTGAAATTTGAGTGTAGTATTAGGTTATTTTCATTTGTCAAAGTGCATGCACATCTTAGTGAAAAGCATTGAAAAAGTATAGATTTGCATATTGTTTTTCATTCAAGAGATCAAATAGTGTTATCTTTCAACATTTGCAAGATAAATTCAGTTAGTCACAACATTTTAAATTCTGGAAATTATCATTTGAACATATTGTGTTGCTTTAAAAATATAAAATTTTATGCATGTGTGTGCTTCACATAGATAAATTAGATTTTTGTGCATTTCCAAAAATTTGTTTGTTTTCAGACCTAAACTGTACAACCTTAGATCCTCAGACACTATAGTGTATTTCCATATTTTTAAACTGTTAAAATCTTATATTGCATCGTAAATTGTCACCCTTGACAATTTCATACTATCTTTTTGCTCCCTCTTAAATAATTGGACCTAATTGAGCACCTAATTTCTTAAATTATGCATTCTATGACCCATTTTAACAATTATCAACAAATTTCAAGTGGAAAACAAATGTATTTATTTAATACTTTACCCTCAACACCTTAATTTCCAAAAAATATGGTTGGGACATAGTCGCTCTGGGTGGCTTAGTCCCCCTATTTTGGCTCTAAATTCAAATATGTTAGTGTCAACATTTTATTATTTGAATTTCAAATGTCCAAAGTCAACTATCGAGATCTAATTTTTGAGAAATTAGAAAAATTATTGTAGAGGAAGAGATTTGCTACCCTCGAGTCTTGAGACAAGCAAGAGTCTTCAAGGAGAAAATGGTCCTCAACTACCTCAGAATGAAGCTCAAGTGACAGGATAAAAAGGTGAGAGTTCCAAAAGCAAAAAGAGTAGGTCATAAAAGTCTTTTGGAAAAATTGACGAACTTTCAGCCAAGGATGATAGTGCGACGCGCTAATGTCCTATAGGCGCACTAGCATCTCGTACAGATCGAAAACTGAGAATGTCTCAGAAAATAGCTAAGTAACTACTAACAATTCTGATTACTAGGAACTTTAAGAATGTAAAGTAATGACAAAGAATAATGGACCTAAAGTAAAGTAAACTAAATGAAATGTGAACTAAATAGAATGTAGATGATAAAAATAAAGGAAGAGAAAGAAGGTGCTCACAATGAACCAAGAAATGAAGCCTTCAAAAAATGAACACCTCCAACACTTATACACATAAGACTGAAGAAAAATGTTGGGGTTGTTTAGGGGCTTGCCTCAGTCAAACCCTTGTTTTAGTGTTTCCACCTCCATGGACAACTAGATAGACAGATAGATAAAAAAATGCATAAACAAGGAATGTGAGAAATACCAAGATGCTCAAAGACACAAGACAAGAGATAGATATCACCTGCAAGGCTTGAGGAAGCCAAAGAGAGAAAAAAAGTTGTGAGAGCCAAAAGAGTTGTGTTGATGTGTGTTTTATGACACACCAAACACTCTAGAATAAAGAATCAAAAGACACTCTACCCTCTCTTGAAAAACCACCTCGTATGCTAAGATTGCAAGAAAGATCATACGACAATTCCAATGTTTCGTAAGTTAGGTGTGGATAAATTATGCGGTCGTTGTGATTT
This sequence comes from Sequoiadendron giganteum, assembly GCA_007115665.2. Classification (NCBI taxonomy): domain Eukaryota; kingdom Viridiplantae; phylum Streptophyta; class Pinopsida; order Cupressales; family Cupressaceae; genus Sequoiadendron; species Sequoiadendron giganteum. The sequence continues at coordinate 746,747,806 of CM021100.1, read as the reverse complement.
TTTGGTAACACAAAGGGACTTATGCTAGGCTTGTTCAATTCATGATGAAGGTCTAGACAATAAAGCCCTATTGTTTGGGTCATGGATCAAACAAACTAAAAAAGGAGATAAGGGTTTAGAATTTCTAATCTACTTCCTAAGAATCCAAGAGACGGTATTAACTTGGTGAAACCAATAACCATGCTTTGCTTCGCCACGCTCAACGAAAACTACACAAAGTGGGTGCAATCTTCAAGGGAGTGTGCTTAAGATTTCTTTACTACAAAAAACACCATCAATAGAACAAAATTATTCGAAGTAAACATTGAAGCATACACATCAAAAGCTCAGTCTAAATTTACGCATTGAATGAAAATCATCCATTCAAAGAAAGTATGAGCAAAAGTTTCACCATAAATCAATACTTATCAAATCTTGCATTCGTCTAACATACATGAAATAAAATCGAAACTATGATGAGGGATAAGAACCATGCCAACTCCAAAATAAGATAAATAATCACCATCAATTTGAACAATGCATTACTTATTACTTTGGCAGTCGTATGCAGCAATTTACTTATCTCAACATGTTTTGCAACATGCTCCCATGCTTTACAAATGAGGGACGAGCTCAATTTATAGGCTCCCCAATTACAATTCAATGGCCAAGATTAATTTTATATCAACGACTGAGATTACAAAATAAAACCCTAATTAGGGCTTGTCATAACTAACTTCTTTTCGACCAATAAGAAAATTACATTCGAGGACACTTGTCCCTTCTTGCTAAATATGAACCAACAATAAAATAGAAAGTTGTTGCATGGTGGAGTGTCAGGTTCATTGAATCTGGACGTCTTGACTTGGAACAATTTGATTGGTCGAGATGCCACTTTAGCAGGTTGGATGTCCTCCTTGGTCACCTTGTTCATTTTTCCAAGTTCTTGCCTTAAAATATTTTCCTTGCCGGTGACTATGTCCTTTGTGCTTGTTTCTTCCTAGCTTTGATTTTGGATTCCTTTTGAGACTTTGATTTCTTCTTCTCACTTGTATTGGAAGTCTTGCCTTGAAGCACATGCCTAGACTTGAAGTCATTAAGGTTTTCTTTCCTAATTGTTTTGAAATTCCTACAAGCGCCTTGAATTTGGAGAAAAACTCCCCCTGTGCTTTCACCATAATGGAGAAAATTGGAACTTTCTCTGCGAAGTATTTCCCATACAGCCAAATTTTTGCTATTCAATTTCATTTTGTAACACCTTCATGTGGACCACTCAATAGTTAGCCTAGATTTTGGCCATCTCTATGCTCGAATGAACTTTTCCTATGGATTTGCCTTCAATTCTGAGTTTGGCTTGTGCTATGTAGGGCAGACTCCATCCTTGGACAAGGATTTTATTCACTTCCTCTTTATTTTCCTCTTGTTCTTTCCAACACTTAGTCAATTTTCTGAATTTTCTCTTGGCGGACTTTATATTTGCATGCCAGTGTGCAAGGTGGACTTGACTTAGTCTTGGACATGCTTGGGCGGACTTGGCATTTGGCTTGCCATCTCCTTAGGCGGACTTCATAGCTTCCTTGCCATCCTTCTATCTTCTCTTCTAAGCGCTTCATGCCTTAGAAAATTTTTCCATCATACTTGAGGGCGGACTTTGGAGTGCTCCGGACGTTGCTCCATACTTAGCCAAATTTTGAGTTTTCCTCTCCTAATCTTGGTTGGGCGGACTTTGCTTGAGCTTATGCCATGATCAACCTCCTTGGGGTGGACTTTTCATATGTTCATGCCATGTCTTGTTGAGTGGGCGGACTTGGCCTATGTTCATGCCATGTCTTGTTGAGTGGGCGGACTTGGCTTAGTCTCATGCCATCTTTCTTCTTGGGGCGGACTTGTATCATTCTCAAGCCATCTTCTATATGGCAGACTTTCAAGACTTCTTTGCCAAATGCTCTTCAAGGTTTGGGTGGACTTCCAACTTTCCTTTCCATACTTCATGCCAATTCTCAAGGGTGGACTTGGTCATTCCTTGTGCCATTGCCATTCTTCATGGGCGGACTTGTCCATGTGCCAAGCCATTTTCTTACCTGTGTTGGGCGGACTTGCCAAATGTTTATGCCATCTTCTTTAAGCCTTGGGCGAACTTTACCATGGATTTTGCCATTTTCCACATGCTAGAGCGGACTTTTCTCCTTCCCAAGCCATCTCCCATCTTCTTGGAGCGGACTTGGCTTGCTTCCATGCCATTTCTTAGGCTGTGCGGACTTGCCTATGGCTTGTGCCATTTTTGACTTAGGCTGGGCGGACTTGCTAGATGCCTTTTCCATTGCCATGGGCGGACTTGCCAATTGTCCATGCCATTTTCTCAAGGGCAGACTTGCCGATTGTCCATGCCATTAATCTCTTCATGCTTGGGCGAGTTCAACACTTAAGCAAATTTTCAAAATTTTCAAAGTTTTTCACCCATTTTCATTTTGGAATCTTCTGAAGTTGATTTTGACGAAATTATGACCTGCACACTTTCCAAAAATGGAAACCCTGCCAAAAATAGAAACTTTTCCAAAAATAGCAACTTTCTAAAAATAGCCCCTAAAAAATAGGAAGCCTAGAATAGGCAAAAAATGCCAAAAATAAAGTCCCTAAAAAATAGGAAGTCCAGATTAGGCCAAAAATGCCAAAAATAAAGTCCCTAAAATTTAGGAAGTGTCAGAATTGACTGAAATGACAGTCGATCTTCATCCTCCAGGCCTTCTAAGCACTATGATGACGTTTATGCACTGATTTGGGCTCAAATTCATTACTTGGCTTGGGTGACCCTTCAAAAAACTCAAACTCCTCATTGTAAAAAAAAAAAAATGGTAATTAGCAGTTGCGACGCCAAGGCAAAAAAAACAAAAAAAGCGAAAAAAAACAAGAGGGTCCCCATTTGCAATGGGGCGATGTGTGAAAAGGTCACAACAAGTTGCAAAGAGTGTTGTGAGAGCTTTAGAACGATGTAGCAAGTTGTAGAGAGCTATGCAAGCAAGAGAGCAAGAGAGGGAGAAAAGAGAATGATAAAGCAAGGAAGAAAAGACCAAGAGAGAGCAATAGAATTGAAAAGATGTATTTAAAAGAGAAAAGAGGAGGGAAAAAGACATTCTCAAGCTGTAACAGGGCGTCCCGAGCTGTTATCCCCAACAAAAGTAGGTGACAAGTGGCAAAAGGCTCAAAAATGGTCGTTTGAACGTCGAAATGTCATGGGATGTGAGCACAGTGGTTGATGTCTGCATAATGCGCTAGTGTCCAAATAAATCACACTACAAAATGGTGGGAACAAGGAAAACACAAGGTTTGACGCAAAGTCGATGTACAAAGATAGCTGTTGAAAAGGGGTCTCGAGCATCATGAGAGAAGAAAAGGTTGATGCAAGGGCTAAGATGAGCCTATGTTGCAAGTATGTGTAGTTGGTGTTGTCATTTATGTCAACAGGTTTATTTTTGTGTTGTCATTAATGTCAACTAGTGATGGTTGAAAAGTTGTGATGATGCTTTTTATGTTGTCATTAATTAAGCATTACTAGTGTCAACCTCTAGTGTTGCTTTGATAAGCTTTTGTTTGTGGATGTTGTTTGGTTGAGTTGGCTTGCTAATGATGAAGAAGTGGTGGAAATGATGAGAGTGAGTTTTTGGTGCTTGGTTTCCAAGTGCTTTTGAGAAAATTTGAATAAAAAGAGGAAATAGTGTGTTGCAAAGGTGTTTTGGAATATAGAGTGGTGTTTGGGTTTTGCTCTAGATTTCGTTTATGTTGAAGATCTGCTTGTGCAGTTTGATCAAAGGTGTTCATAGGTGCTATATCTAGAGTTATTTGGTCTGGATCGTTGTGAAGAAGAAGTTGTGTTCACGAGTGTGAATTGTGTTGCAGTGTTTGTTGGGAGAAATAGTTTTGCTCTGCATTTCTCCATAATTTGGTTTTTGGTCTTGCAGTTTTGGAAGTGTGCCGATAAGGTTCATATCAACCTTCAGTCAAAGTTGTTCGTGATTTGGTTCTCTGCAAGATGATTACTTGAGTTATAGTGTGTGGAAGTTTATCTAGGTGAACAGGATGAGTTTGTTCTTCAAGTGAAAGTTGTGAAAGAATTTGTTGGATTTCAGGGTGTTTGTGGAATATTCCAGAGTGTTTTAAAAAGTTGAGTGTGGCATGCAAGTCATCTTTAGATCAAAAAAAGCATGTACTTAAATGTTTTATGGTGTTTACATAGGTTCGGCCGACCTTGGGTGTTTGCATTAATTATAGATTTGCTTTGGTGATTGTGGAAGTGTGGCGTAGCATGTATGTGTGGATTTAAGTTTGAGTTAAGGTGAGATGTGGTCCACCTTCATTCCTTTCCATTGGGGGAATGTTTTGGTGCCGACCTATTTGAATTTGTACATTTGAGGTGCATAGCCAACCTTGGAGGATGTTTTCAAGGTTGAAAAAGGTATAAATTAGTGTTGTGTTGATGGAGAATTTGTGTGAGAAGAGTGTGTGATGTGAATTGCAGAGTTGTGAAGTGCAAATTTGTGTAGTGTAGTGTGAGCTTCAATGAGTTAGACTATTGGAAGCAGTGAACAGAAGGTGTACAATCTTTAGAAAGGTTGTGAATGTGTTTGTGATGTTGTGGTGGACTTTTTTGTTGCATTGAGATGGATTTTTCATTGTAACATTTTATTTTTCTTTTTTTTTGTAATTTGGTAATGATCCCTTCTTTCTTCTTGGGCAGTGAGCCTATTGTATTCGTTATTGCTATTACTTTATATTGTGAGCTAATCCTTACTGTGGTTTTTCCCTATTTGGGTTTTCTATGTAAATCTAGTGTTCTATTGTGCATGGTGTTGATGTATTTCAGTCTATGTTATTTTCTTTCATGCTAAATCATTCTAATAGTTTAAAGGTTATTAAATTTGATGTGGATCTGAATGTTAATAAGGGTTTTGATATTTTAATGTACAACTGATTCACCCTCGTCTCCTGCCCTCGCCCGCCCTCTTAGTTGTCTTGTGCATTCAACAATTGGTATTAGAGTGAGGTTCCTTGGAAGAAAGCTTGACTGTTTGAGGTAGATCTGGGGTGGCACACAAGAGAGATGCTCCTCTATTTGATGGATCAGATTATGCATTTTGGAAGACAAGGATGGAAGGCTTTCTGGTATCCCTTAAATATGGAGTTTGGAAGTTTGTTGTGATTGGATACACTGTGCTTATAAATGGTTTGAGCATTTATGATGTGATCAAGGCCTACGAGAACAATGGGAAAGCAAGGTATGCTCTTTTGAGTGGTCTTTTTAATATTGAACTTGTGAAAGTTATGAATCTTAAAATTTCTAATGCAAAATAGAATAGATAATCCCAAAAGTAGCATTAATGATAAAAGATTTTGATGCAATGCTTTTATAATTATCTCCAGTGACATGTGATTAACAAGATAATGAGATAATTAATTAATGTCATAGGGCTTTGACCCTAAATTCACAACTCTAGGCACTCAATTCAAATTATTTGTTGCACACATTGACAATCAATGTTTGGAATTTCAAAAGGTGAATAGGACTAATGGGACTAGTGATCAACAAAATAATTCAGTTAATGTGATATGGCTTTGTTCTTAATTACACAACTCTAGCCTTTTACTTTGCATTATTTGTTGCACAAGTTGACAGGCAACAATAGGAATTTTGGAAAAGGTCAACTTGTAAAGGCAAGAAAAGACATTTGAATTTTGGAGGACGAGACTATGATAATTTCATTTCAAGGCATAGAATCATGCCTACAATACAATCCAAGATACAAGAATTGGTTGAAGCAAGAATATGTCTAGACCATTTGGCACTAAGTTAAGCTAAAGTAATGTTAGTTTTGAGATTGGTGTTGACTTATGCAAAAAATAACTCAATCAATGCAAACAAGTGGGTAAAAGACATTAAGAATGCTCACCAATCATTTGCCTAGTCAGCGCTATGTAATTTTCTCTAATGACATGACTAGTGATCAACAAGATAATCCGATGATCCAATTAATGTCATAGGACTTTGGCCTTAAGTTCTCAATTGTAGGCACTCAATCCAAATAATTTGCTACACCAATTGACAAGTAATGATTGGAATTTCCAAGGGTCAACTTAGGAAGGTAAGAAAAATCATTTTAAGTTGGAGGATAGGACTAATATGAGCAATGATGAACAAAATAATCCAATGATTTGATTAACGTCATATGACTTGGTTCTTAATTCAGAAGTCTAGGCACTTGATTTGAATTATTTGGTGCACAAGATGATGGGAAACCATCAAAATTTCTTAAAGGATCAACTTGTAAAAACAAGAAAAGACATTTGAATTTTAGATTATAAGACCATTAGGAAAAATTTCCCAAGGGATAGAGTCGCACCTACAACCTAGTCCAAGATAAAAGACAAGTTGAAGTAAGAATACGTCTAGACCATTGGGCACTAAGGTAGAATAAAGTAAAGTTAGTTTCAAGATTGTTGTTGGCTCGTGCAAAAAATAACTCAAATTAAGTGCTATGATAACTTGCTTACTACAAGGTCCAAAGTGAGCATTAAACAAGTCAACAAAAGAGGCTAAGAATGCTCTCTAATAGAATAAGTGTGTAAAAAGGATAAGAATGCTCTCTAACTTTTTTCCACCGACACACCCATCCATATATATAGTGAGTGTAAAACAAGTGGGAAAAAAAAGCTAAGAATATTCTCCACCAATATGTATATGTATATGTATATGTATATACAGATGTACATATACATATATAATATATACATACATACATGTGTGTAATATGTATATGTATATATATGTGTGTGTATATACACATACATATATACATACGTACATACATACATATATAAATGCATATATATGTGTGTGTATTGTTATCAACTGGATTTGCACCCTTGCTAAGCACTTAGCTCAACAATCCACTAAAACATGGAAACACTCAAGGCTTGTGGGTTGCCCGTAGCTTGGAGTGAATCTCTAGAGAGGGTTGGTTCCCTTGTTGCAATCACTTAAACTAAACTCAACTACTCTTGTTTTCTAAGGAAAGGGTAGAGAAAGACATGAAATGAAACCTAAGATCACACCCACACACAAATTTCCAATTACTTTGGCAAGTTTTTACACAACTCGAGTGTTTCACATGTTCATACAGCAACACTTCATAAGAAAGCTGGAATGTTTACTGGAATGTTTACAACTTAGAAGGAAAATCATGTATACTTTCACAACTAAGGCTGTTAGCATCAATAACATAACTTATGGTTTGTATAGATGTATTTTCTACCTAAAGTGTTGGGATGAGACAAATATTTGAAGACTTACACATAAAACCATAGAAGTATGCATCAATCATTCATGTACACATGATAAAACAATTATTGAGAAGGCAAAATCACTTAATTTTATTGATAAAATGGTTATTACAGTAGTACAAGTCTAGAAATGACTTCTTCCTCAAAAAAACTGATTTTCAAATAGTACTCTCCTTGAGAAAAAAAAAAGAGAGTTACAATGCATAGATCTCCGGAAATAACTCTAAACAGAGTTACAATGCTTAATGGATAATGTCAAAACTGACTAAAATATGCCTTTAGGCCTCCTTTATATTGTCCAAAAGCTTGCTAAACATTAGGAACTTGATATGAGGGATATATGACGTGTTTGCTTCAGTTAGCTGGGTCAAACCTCTTGGGCACCTAGCCGACTTGTCCCTGTTTTTTTAGCCTTTAAAATGTTGATTGCAAGTGGTTGAATGAATAAATCTTGTTGCTTTGACCTCCTTTATTGATGATGCCCATTAGAAAACTCCTAGATACTGTTTAAAGATGCTTTAAACTGGGTCAAACTACCTCCTATATTCTCTCAATCTGTTGCACAAGTCATCAAACTGCCCTAGATGCTCTCCAACTGTCATTACTCCTCAACAATTGTTGGAACTTCCTCAAACCTGTTCATATGCCATGTGGAAAAAGGCTTGAATAAGATTAAATGCCCTAGGCGGGCGTAGGAGATCTCCAAAGGCAGTTTTATACCACTCGTCATTATCACAAGTCCCGCTCTATTCTTGCATTCTCATCATATCTTCATCTTGCTTGGTGGTTCTGCCATATTTCTACTCTTTGTTGCCTATCAATCATCATTTCAACATATTCACTACTTTTTCACTTTTCTAAGTTCAATTATCCACTTGAACATGTTTTCATTATTTCAAAATAGACCATATTGACACAAGAAAATGCTATACATGTGCAGGAAGCTTATCATTCCCCTAGCTTTTCACAAGCTTGTGTAAGATTTATGTCATGGTCACACTTATCTTAACATCACTATCACTTGATTGACAAAATAATAGGCCTATGTCTTCTTGTCTGGTCTCTGTCACTCATCCTTTATACAACCCTCTGCAAGTGACCTCTACCTTTTCTCTTTCACTCATCCTTTTTACAACCCTCTGCAAGTGACCTCTACCTTTTATCCCTTTGAGCTTATTGAGCTATCACAAGACTACTCATGCATTTCTACTCCTTGCCTGTCCTTGCATGAGGTCACTATCATGATCCATACTTTTTGTCACTATAACTTTAGCCCATTTTGCAAACTAGCCTCTGGACTGTCAAGTGGTTTGTCTCATGTATCTCACTGTCCTTTCTTCTTTTGAAACTATCACATAGAGTTGGTAGCAATTGTCATAGTTAATGGACTGTCCTATGACCTGCAACACCTGCAACATTGTTTCTTGGCATCCATTGTCTTGCATGGACTATTATTCTTACTTGGTTTCTCTTTGTATTGTATTGCCCTTTAACACTAGATTGATCTACCCTTAAGACCTCTACATCTGTCATTTCTAGCTATGTTTTAGGTCTCTGCCCTGTGATTAGGTTTTGTACACAGTCCACTACCATTGCTATGACTGTCACTGTACTCTTTATACAACTATCTTTTTTATGGACTTCATTGGGTTATATGACTGTCCTTTGTTAACTTACTTAAGACTGTCATGCTTGGACTGTCCCTCTTGCAATTATCTCCAACCATTTGTCACTCTCATACTAAATGACTTTTTGACCTGCACAAGACTAAATCATTATCAAGCCTAGAGTTGCACTCTTAACCTTAACCTATTGTACCTGTGCCCTGTGATTAGGTTTTGTACACAGTCCACTACCATTGCTATGACTGTCACTGTACTCTTTATACAACTATCTTTTTTATGGACTTCATTGGGTTATATGACTGTCCTTTGTTAACTTACTTAAGACTGTCATGCTTGGACCGTCCCTCTTGCAATTATCTTCAACCATTTGTCACTGTCATACTAAATGACTTTTTGACCTGCACAAGACTAAATCATTATCAAGCCTAGAGTTGCACTCTTAACCTTAACCTATTGTACCTCTATCGTAAAGGATTTGATCTCTTCTCCTTTATCACTATCACCATGACGATCCTGACATTGCATATTTAGAATTGCCTCTCAAGGACTGTCAATTTTCTCATGGGTTGTCATTGAACCATTAAACCTATGAACTATCAACTCATAACACATTGTCCTCTTGTCATGACTGTATTGTTAAAAGGAGTTGTCAACACAGAGTTCTATCTCACAATACCCTGATAGGGTATCATGACAGAAAGATTTGTCTTCTTCATTTGATGGTTGTCATTGTCATAATATACTTGTTATGCTCTAGCTTGTTGTTCACCATGACTGTCCTAAATGAACTGTACTTTGTTCTCCTTCAAAATGATTGTGACGTTATGCTTGTAAGCTAGTCCATAAATGACCTCCATGACTGTCATCCATAACCATTTCTTGGAAAACATTGTTATCTCTCTGCTTATCCTTTCTCTATCTTCAAATCTGTCCCCTTTTAATTTGGCATGACTGTATTCTGCTATATATTTTCATTAATCCTTCGCAAAACTTTGTGCCCATCTTTGTCACATTTTTACCTCACTCATTTTAACACTATCTCCAGATTTGAATGTTGTAATGGCATAAACCTTCCGTGAGATTCAGATAAAGCAAATAAGATAGACTTTGAAGATGCATGACAAATTCTACAATATTCTCATAAAAGCAATAGAAGCTTTGATAGAACCTCATGAATGTACTAATCTATACCTGCTCCCTAATTTCACTGTGAACAACCTCTCTTTAGCCTTACTGTCCTTCCTCTTTTTTGGGCAACAATGCCACTTCCTCTAACACTGTCACATGTCATTAGCTATATAGGGCTTCTATGTACTTTGTATTGGATCTTCGTTCACTTCTATCCTTGTTACCATTACTTGCCACTGTTCTTTGTAACCTTGCTCCTTTATACTTCTCACAAACCCACCACTGCTCTCAAGCCATGAGAATAAAACCCTACATATCATAAGCATAAAACTATGACCATCTTACTAGTGTATAGGCAGTCACCATCCTTTTAACCTTCATGACTCTATCATCTACACTCGTGCCTATCAAACAATGTCATCAATATATAAAGAACACAAGATATCATTTATCACTTGCAACAATAAACCTCTGCTCAGAACAGTAATGAATCATAGGAAGGTTTTGGGAATTATAGGAGGGTTTGTTCTTTTCTACCATGGTATAATAGCGACCCAACCTTGTTGATATCTCAGCAACTCTATATGGTACTGTAGTGTTTCATTCATATGTTAGCAGGGCTTCAACAAGGGTCTTCAACAATTGAACATTTGACAATACTTACCAGAGCACACCTTCACCTTTCAGGACAGTCATATAATAGTTGGCATTGACAAGGGTTTTGATATCTCGCAGGGCCTTTCATTGTGTCATTTCTTGGACAGAGGTAGGGCGTAGGAGATCCCTATGCTATTCTCCATGTTAAGCAGATCTATAGACTATCATAATGATATTTATAGGGATATGCAAGGCTTCTACAACCCTATAAGATCATTCTTTGACCTGCACTTTCCTTGTCAATGAAGAGACTGGAAAGAGATAATCGACTTGATCATCACCTTGGATTTCACGTGCATGTCTTTGCATGGAAAGAAAATACTAAATAGTGATCTTCAGGAAACATTCAACCATTTCAAACCTTATCCTTCTCATCATGGATGTATTCTTACGTTATCTGCTCTGCGACAAAACCTCCATGGCATTGAAACCTGAAAATAATAATGAATATGTAACAATAGAAGTTTGTTCCTTGTTGAAACAGATATCAGGTATCAAAATCTCCATCAATGCTCCTCATTTTGCTTTCTAACAGTCCTAGTTGCCCTTGAAAACCTGCAACCTCATGCAAAGAAACCTAAAAGGGATGGAAACCCTAACAACATCGACGTATTCCAACTAAAACTCAAACTCCTTTCACATGAGACTTCGCTCCTATGTTTCATGCACGTGACTTTTTAGCAAAAGAAAGGTTTTTTGGACACTTTTGAAATATATAAGACTTTTTGAGACTTTATTGAAAGTAATAAACCTTTCAAAAAGTCAAAATACATAACCTATCAACTTAAGATATGGGCAAACAACCCTTGTTATGTTTTTACCTTGGATGAATCTTCGAAACCTTGAAACTAGGACTTGACATAAGACCTTAAAACACCGAGGACACTCTATTTAAAGGCTATTTAGGCCTTGAGGGCAGAAATAGACTAACATGTATATGCATCTAAATATATACATATACATGTGTATATATAAATATACATGTGATATAAATGTATGTGTATATGTGTATGTGGTGTATTTGTGTGTGTATATAGTGGGTAAAAAAGATTAAGAATATTCTCCAACCATCCCCACACACATAGAGAATGTAAATCAAGTAGGCAAAAAGGGCTAAGAATATAGATGGAAGCATTCTATATATGAGCGTAAAACAAGTGGAAAGAAAGGGCTAACAATACTCTCCAATCATCCAAGGCATTCGCTCATTAGCATGCATATGTATATGTGTAAACTGTAAAACAAGTGGACAAAAAAGGCTTAAGAATATTCTCCAACCATCCAAAGCATTCACTCACTAACATATATATAACGCATACATACATACATAAAGTGAACAAAAAAGACTAAGAATGTTCTCCAACCCTACACCCACCCATATATATAGAAAGTGTATAACAAGTAGGTAAAAAGGGCTAAGAATATAGATGGGGAGCATTCTATATATGGGTGTAAAACAGGTGGAAAAAATAGGCTAAGAATACTTTCCAACCATCCAAGGCATTTGCTCACTAGCATATATATAAAATGGACAAAAAAGACTAAGAATGTTCTCCAACCATCCACCCACCCAAATAGAGTGCGTAAAATGGGTGGGCAAAAAGGGCAAAGAATATGTGTGGGGGGCTAGAGAGCATTCTTACAAATAGGCAAAAAGGATTAAGAATGCCATCCAACAATCCACCCAGACACACACATACTTTCAAAGAACCACTGTCCATGAATCACTAGAGTGCTCCAATACTTATCAAGCTCCTGAAATGGGCAAAAAGGATTAAGAATGATATTCAACAATCCAACCATCCAAGGCATTTGCTCACTAGCATATATATAAAATGGGCAAAAGAAACTAATAATGTTCTCCAACCATCCACCCACCCAAATAGAGTGTGTAAAATGGGTGGGCAAAAAAGGGCAAAGAATATGTGTGTGGCTAGAGAGCATTCTTACAAATAGGCAAAAAAGATTAAGAATGCCATCCAACAATCCAGCTATCCACCCAGACACACATACTTTCAAAGAACCATTGTCCATGAATCACTAGAGTGCTCCAATATTTATTGAGCTCCTGAAATGGGAAAAAAGGATTAAGAATGCTATCCAACAATCCAACCATCCACCCACTAAGACACGCACATACTTTTAAATAGACAGTGTCCATTAATCACTGAAGTGCTCCAATATTCATTAAGCTCCTGAAATGGGCAAAAAGGATGAAGAATGATCCAACAATCCAGCCATCCACCCACTGAGACACAAACATACTTTCAAATGGACATTGTCCGTGAATCACTAGAGTGCTCCAATATTTATTAAGCTCCTGCAATAAGGCCCTCTACTATTGACATTCCTCCCTTCTCAAAACATGTTTGGCCCATCTGAGAGAATTTTCCGAGATTCTAGACATTCTTTAGGACTTTCCCAAAAATTCTGGCACAAGAACTTAACTTTCTGAAGTTTTTTGAAGCTTGCAATTCCATTTTTTATAATCTTTTCCAACCGTTTCTTAGAGTTTCTTAGAGTTTTTGCCCTTTCCGATTCAATTTCTCGTTAGATTGTCTGCTCCATTATTCCCACATCAAAGGCTCCTACCAATTCAGATACAGATTCCTTTAGATTACCTCGATGTTTTCTCATTAGACTGTTCTCAAGAGTTTTCAAAAGTAACTGCCTATTCAAATACATTTTCCGGTAGATTGTCTACACTAATGTTTTCTCATTAGTTTTCATGTAACTGTTCGCACATACGTTAGTCGTATTAACCGAGTTTCCAAATTCAGTTCCATTCTCTCTTGAAATTCTTACTTCTAAGTTCACCTTGTAGAATATTGTATTGTTCCTAAGGACACCCAGCGTGTTAGTTCTGGCACTCGCTCAATTCCCACATCGGAACTTACAAAATGAGATCATTCAGTAACCCAGCGCCACAATTAAATCATTATGGCAACATGCCAATGAAAAAACTAATACTAGCCCGCTGGGATCATATATCATTCTTCTGGCACACAGGCCTCACTGTTCCAACACGTTACGGAGATACAAAATTATTGTTGCAAACATAAGCAGCTTTTATAATATGCAAGATTAGTAGTAATAACTAATATGCATCAACCTGGCCTCATTTAATTGAAGACACCATCATTACTGATCATTGATCAACCGACACCTCTAAGTGTCATCAATTGTGAATGCACACCATTCTATTGCTAAGCACCACCCAATTTTGACTTCCAAGATAAGAATTGCAAGGCACTTGTGATTACGAGAGAACACAGATGGCATACAACAGTATATTTGCTATGGCTTTCATCATCTTGTATGTGTTTGAAATAAATTTTGAATAGTGCATCTTGGATCTGTTCTTCTGGAATTGTTCTGTTTTGACATTTGCCGTTTACCAGCCGATGAAGCAGGCACCCAGCACAAACAACCTTCTTAAATTTTATTATGTTGTAACCTACTAAAATGACTGCATGGTATGAACCATAGTTGAAAAACTTGCCAAATAATCGACGAGTTTTTCTGCACGGTGGGTTTTTCCTGCATTTACTCACTGGATTTACTTGCTGAGCCAAGGCAAAAAAAACACTCACCAAAAACTCAACAAGCCCAACAAAAAAACTTGGCCGTTGAAAAAAGACTTTCAGGGCCGCTAAAATGATGTGTGCCATAAAGGTTTGTGTGGCTTTGATGGTCTTAATTTGGGTTTTATTGTTAATGCAAAATGATGTACACCATGAAGGTTTGTGTGGTTTTGTAGGTCTTAATTTGGGCTTAGTGGTGGGGGCTCCGCCCCTCGACCCCGCCTTGTATTGTGATAGGGAGCACATCAGGGGCACTGCCCTTGAACTCGCTAGGAATGCTGCCCCCAAATCCCCAGACCCCCACGAGCGCCCTTCGACCCCATTGGGGGCATTGCCCTCAAACTCTCATTGAATTCATTTGACTTTCTAGGTACTCTCCAAGTCCAAGTTTGCCTACAAATCTTTATCTATAATATCATCTAGTTCTCTACCTCTCCCCTAGTTTTCACTAGACATGGGAAGAGGAAGATGTAAATTTGTAAAATATATTAATGTAGTATTTACTTTCAGTTCTATAAAAACAATTTGCTATTTTCATTGTTTCAGACTATCAGTACCAACGCATTCCACATGAGGATGCCATTTTGTACCCAATTTGCTTTCAAATCAATCAAATACAACTAGACTCAGCTTGTTTCTTTTATGTACTCATTTATTGACTCATTGGATGCATTATCACTGAATTTTGCAAAAAAATTGTGTTTTAATGAAATTTAAGCACTTTTTTAAGTTGCCAAGTTTTTGCTGAGTCGTGTTTTTTGGGCTTGATGAATTTTTCAATTTGGCAAGTTTTTCAACTATGGTATGAACCACAAAATATAAATAAATAAAGATAATCGCCTCGCAGAAACTGGTTCATTTTGGAAGTTGATCTCTTGGGCCCAAAATATGGGCTAGGACTTCATCCGTTGCCGAATTAATATTTAAAGACATGAGACATACGTAGAAGTAGTATATCATTGTTTTGGCATTTGCATCTCTTTTTTAATTATTCACTAAAAGACAAGTCCGGCTCCAGTAATCTTTTTATAGAAATCAAACCCCAGACAGTGAGACACTCTAAAGAAAATATCTCCTTGAAGTATATCAATGTTTCCAAAAGGCAGAGACCCCTACAAACCACAAAAGCATTCCATCTTCTTTCCCGTGATCCATGATCATCAGACATCCCTAAGACAACTCCTTAACATGGCCACAAAATGCCTCGCACGGTCTGCTTGCATTAATTTTTCAAAGGTTCTAGCTCAATATTTTGTGTTGTCAGGAAATGTTTTAAGGCTGGGTCCTTGCACGAGGAAACCATCATTCAGCACCGTCAAACTGGTGAAATGAATAGGGTAATTGCCCAAACCATGAGATGACACAAACAAAACATTTGTGAGCAACTTGATAAAGCATGTAGAGATCTGAATAGACCTTTGAATACCAAAGTCATGAGATCGGATCAAAGATATTAGAGGCCCGTAATATTCAATACATACGTGACCAGTTCACTGTATCTTGAATCTCAATTGCAAAAAAAGGTTGATTACAAGATATCATAAATCAATAACTCACATAATTGTAACTTGGCTGACACAAACAAAATGTTCGTTAGCAATTTAATGAAGCATGCAGAGATCTGAACAGAGACCATTTTGAATTTGAGAAAACTGGAGAGCCAAGTCATGAATGAGGCTTAGTGATAAATACCAAAGACCCACAAGCAAGGATAAACCTGGTCAATTTCAATATATACCTAACTGTTTATCAGGTTTCTGAATCTCATTCGCAAGAGAACTTGATTGAAAGATATCTTACATCAATAACTTACAGAATGCTAGCTTGGCTGCCACTACCTATCAACTACACAATAAGTTACTTCACAGCATTCTTATTTCAATTTGATATTCAGTAAAAGGATATTTTTAATTAGTAATAAAGCATACTAGCATGGAATATTTGATTTCCGAAAAGACAGCCACAGAGCAAACAAGATACAATAATTAGCGATGTAAACAGTCAATGATCAATGTATTGTGTAGTGCTAGAGTAATGGCCATAACTGACAATCTCAGCTTGGGAAACAGGCAGCAACAGACAAAAATGTCTAGAATCTTTAGTTCCAGGCAGTGCTTTACTAAAGATGGCCGTCATTCCACAAAATCCTGGATATTACATACATACCACCGAAATATAGTCCAACACCCTAGAGAACTAATGCCCGACAATTATTTTACACATGATGTAAGTTCTGGATAGTAATTTCAAATTCTCAATAAACAGGCATATATCACCTCCTGTCCAAATCAAACATGATCATAATATATATTAAAATTTATGTTTCCCACATTTGAATTAAAATCCTGTAGCTATCTGCTTGCCAAGATTCTCATGCATTCTGTGACTTTCTTACTTATATACTCTAGAAGCCATGCTACTCGCTAACAGCTACTTCAATAAGAATTTAGCACTAACAGGGGGGGATGGAATAATTAATCCAAGCAACTTTCCAGCTGGTGTAACAACAAACATCATGTATCTAGTACATACATAAACAACTACACTCAAATGCAACAAAATATCGAAAAGACTATTAAGAAAAAATAAGTTATATTCTTTGGTGTAAAATATAACAGGGTCTACTCAGCTTCAGATGCTAATGTTACAGACACTCTGTAAAAAACAGAATATGAATAGCCGATCTTGTGATACCATACAGTGGAAACACTAGTTCGTATTTTCAAAAGAAGAAAAGGGGATAATAACATAGTTTCCCCTGTCAAAAATGGTTTTTCCTTTCACTATTCTTTATGGAGTTTGCTGAAGCAGACAGTGTAGGATAACAGACGACCAGTTCATATAAAACATATCTCACATATCTACATATCTACAAGGTATCCTGGTTATCACAACAAATATGCTTTCCTACTTACAAGACGCATCTACTTGCAACCTTTAAAATATCTTCAAACACTCTGAGATCTTGCATTCAGTGCCATGCATCAGCCAGTATCTACTCTGTTGATGAGATCTGCCAGGTTCCAGAATTTTGAGACTGAAAATCTTGATTGCTATCTGGGTATTGGAAACATGAGAAATGCCCATCATTAACAGCCTTCTGATGCATAACCTGTCTATCATCAAATCTTAAAGATTTGTTGTCATCTTGGATGTTAGATGGTCCAAGACTATCCAAATGAAACTGTTGCATCTCAAGAAAATTCCTTAATTGCTTTCTGTCATCAATACAATGTTGTTCACCCACATCTATACTAGGAAATTGTTGCCCAGGAGAGACATTTTCAAGTAGTCTTCCATCCATGTTCTGTAACTGCGAGGACTCAAAAGATGGAGTGGGAGATGGGTGCGTTTGATTACAAGGTAAACCATTCCCTTCAGTAAATTCTTCCTGTGGCCAAGAGCTGTAATAAACTGGATTGAATACAACAGTGTCTGTTTCTGAGAAATCACCCTTCTTTTCATCTTCAATCATTTTTAAAAACTCCTCAGGATCAAATAATTCATGAAAACTCTGCAGTTCTAGGTCAGGCAGAGAATCAAGTGGTTCACCTGAATCCAAGACTTCAACATTAGCAGCTGTTGGCTGCATCCCACACTTTGATGATGATTTAGAATGAACCATGGAAGGAAAATCCTGCTGTGATTCATTTTTAGGAATAGCTGCCCCATGGGATATTGTCTGCTGGTAATTGAAAGCATTTGCAGCATCTCGTAGATCACTTTTAGGTATAATTCTTGGCAGCAACTCTCCATCTCCTTGCTCTGCTTTAAGGGGAAAATAAATCATTGGGTCTCCTTTAATGGTGCTCACCTCAGATTTGCTAGCCTCAGGTTTTTCAGACAAATCTAATGTATACTCTTCTTTTGCAGCCTTTACCTCAGATTTAATGGGAAACTTTGATTCAGAATTCTGCCTAGAATCCTCAATGCCTACACACATTTGTTGGTGACATTCAGAATCCATCCCAGTAGTTCCATGTCCCTGATCTATCTCAACAGTTCTAGCACTGTCCCTCACTTCCACTCCAGCTTCGGAAACCAAATCACTTGAGGGAGACAAAGATGAATGAATAGGGCTGAGGCGAGGACTTTTAGGAGAGATACCCTCCTTAAAATCCTTCCACTCACTAGAGACCTCACATTGATGAGACGTAGAGTATTCTAGAGATTGACAAGTAACATGGGTCGAAGTAGATGTTACCGAGGACTCCTTTGAGGCACTAACTTCAGGAAGATTCAGACGAGCACAAGATCCATACATGGCCCTTGCCGCTCGGTCGTATGCAAGAGCAGCATCTTCTGCTGAGGAAAAGGTACCCAACCACAGTCGACTGCCCCGATTTGGTTCTCTGATCTCTGCAACCCATTTTCCCCATGTTCTCTGTCTAACTCCTCTGTAATTGCAATGTGCATTCTCAGGACCACCCTTTCCTTTCATGCATCCTTTCTTTGAACCTTTGGCCGGCGCTTTTTTGACTCTTTTTGAGCCATCCCTTGAGCTCTCCGCCTGCTTGTTCAGTTCTTCCCACTTGGCCAAAGTTTCTGCTACAGTATTGTTTCCATGGTTTCCACTACGCACCTTCCTTTTCCTGCAAGAAAAAATCGATTTTCATATTATACACAACCTTCCTAATGTTGAACCAGCTCCTGAAAACTGAATTAGGTTATTCATTACAAAACTATAATGAGTCACGAGTGATTTTACAACTCATAAGCACAATGCAAATAAGTTGAACAAGACCCAAAAGTGTACAATCTGCTTTCTTGATTCGGAATCAATAATTACTTAAGAACCTTAAAAGGCAGCTCCAATCCCATAAACATGTAATTCTGTATGCAAGATAATGATAATGATACATTCAATGACATTTCCCAAAATACTCCACAGAACATGCACTTACTCTGAATTCCCCACCCCTCACCCTTCCTAATACAACAATTAGCAAACACCCTGACATTCCCATTCTGAAATATTGGCTATCTGTAACACCCACTCATGATAACTTTGATAAAAATGTACCATTACTTCCTCCTCCTTTCCCCACAATAGATGTTAATTCATTACGAAACATAATGATGGTAACATGCAAGATAATTTCTTAACTTCCCCTCCTTCCCATAAGAAACAATTTACAATCTACAGAGATGTGATCTAAAACAAACCCCCTTTCAGGAATATTGCATTTCAGAATTATCTTAATGGGTTTATTTTTCTCCTGAAAAGAAAACCCTGAATGTTAATTTACAATGGTGTCACAAGCCTGCAAAATTTTGACAGATGTGTAGAAAGAAATGAAAATCTGGCAACTACAAAATTGTCGAAATAATTTTTGCAAAAGTTGGTTTCTGGTCCCAGATCTTTAAAATTTGTAGGACCAGCAGAGAGATAAACGCAACTTTTATACAATCAAACTAAAATACATACTTGGTCAATAAAGGAAAGTATAAAAATTAGTACAGTATCCAACCTAACTGGCTCTGTCTAATCCTTATATACCTCACTAATTCAAAAATACATCATGTGGGGAGATGAGAAAGCTAAAATCAAATCATATAATACTTTCAAGAAAAGCTCACAAATCAAGGAAATGTTAAATTTAAACATCAAATCATTCCTCCATAATTATTAACAAATGGAATTCTGATTTCCAGTGAAAAAACAGTATCCTCATTTTAGTACCTTGTAACAATGAAAGGTTGTTAACTTCAACAAAAATGTAAGGAACAGATAACAGGAAATTATTTTCCTCTCTTAAGAGAATTTCATTTACACAGAAAGCATCAACAGAACGAAAAACCAACAATTGACTACAAGCATCATAAAGTGTTTTGTCCACCACAAGATATGTATGTTTAAGGTAGATTTACAGGCAGATATATGCCTAACAGTAATTTAAGATTCAGATATTACTCACAATCTCAACCTTGGTCACTATTAGCTTAATGTCTCTATACTATATTGCATCTAGACTTTGTGTTAACTATTCATTAATGGGCAACACAAGCAAACATATAAACTGGGGCAATTCAGTTTGCATTAATAGGTAGTAGTTACATCGTTTTTACTCCCAAGGTCATGACGTTTGTTGGGCCTCTCTTAAGGCCACACTTGGGTCTAGTACCATTCATGATTCAAATCCCTGAACACAAATTTGACAATTGTGTATCATTGAAAAATAACTAACCATAATTTGCAGTAAATATAGTTTCTCTAACAAGGCATTTTTTTTTTAAGGATCATCAATTGTACTTCTGTATGGCATTAAACTAGTCAAATCTTCCCTGAATTTTACCCATGATAGTCACACATTCACTTTTCCCAGTCTGGCAGATTTTTACACACCATATAAAGTTATGTACTATTGACTGTAATTAGTTGGAGTCTGGACTACATTTGGTAACTGCTATGACTTAAATGCATAGAAAAAACCTTAACTTTGTTGTTTGCTTATGATTAAAAACTTAAAAGAAGCTAATGCAATGATCCTGTGACCTTTTCTTCCTTACAAGGAAGTTTATATGATTTATTGGTTTCTTGTTTCCTTACAAGGAAAAAGATATTGTCCTGCCTATGAGGCAAATCTTAATATTCACTATGTTTTATCCTTAAACTTCAACAGTACCAAAACTCTTTTGTGATCTCAGGGGAAAATTACCATTACTAAATCACAGCTACTTAGACTGCTCTTACCATCTCTGAAAACTGAAAACACCATGAGCCAACTACAAATACTTGATTACAAGCTTGAACCTAGCTTTTGACTGGTATATTATATTAGGTTTGTCATGCATGTCTCTTCTGTAACCCCTTCCCTCATGTTCTCCACCTAACTCTTCTGCACTTGCAACATGCATTATGAGCAACACTTTTTCCCCTCACATGTTCATACTTTGACTCAGGGCAGGCATTTTTGCGACCTTCTTTGAGCCATCATTTGAGTTTTATACCTGCTCTTTAAGCTCCTCCTACTTGACCAAATATTCTACTTAAGTATTACATCCATTATTTCTGCTCCGCAATTTTCTTTTGCTGGAAGTAGAAATATTGCCACATTTCTTTTATTTATACTCCACACAATCTTCCCTTCCTAATTCTAAACCAACTCTCCTAGGGCAAAATTAAAACAATTGTCCTTCGCCCTCTACTTTGTCCTACGCCCTACAACTTGCAAACAGTTCCTAACTGGTGCATAACATAGTATAAGAATATTACCTTATCATGACATCTCCATGTATTAAGCTATCATAGCATATTGTGTTAGTCTCTCTCAAAGCATATAGAATAGCATACCTTAGTGCCGCCTAAACTTTTCATAGCATCATGCATAATTACAAAAATAGCACTAAAGTACAATAAACTGTAAGTTGCATGCATCCCAAACTACAACAATTTTTTTAATTTTTTTATTTGAAATATATTCCAAGCATGAATACCTCTTATCCATACCTATGCACATGTATGATATTTAGCTATGCACTGCCTACCTATAGTTAGGCACTATTCTGGCATTATTACGATATTAGTATTACATTCTAGCACCATCATCCACCTCATGCAATTATGTGTTCTATCTTCATAAAACTGTATGCTTCACACTTGGAAGAGAAAATAAAAAAATGACAAAAACCAAAAACAAATTATAAACTCCTATGAAGAACTGGAAACTTCTCCTATCTGTGCAAGCTTGAATGCATCTATCAAACTTGTGTTTTGAAACATGTCACTCCATCATGCAAAGGTGGATACCGAGCACACCCTTAGTTGTGCTATAGAGCCAATGTTTAGTAATCCCTCTGTATCATTGGGCACAACTGTTTTAACTGAACACTATAATGACCTTCAATAAGATGTGCACAAGTGTGCAACTATGCCTATTATTCACAACTTAACAAATTGTATGTTCCACCAAGTTTTCAGGACAAGGACGGCATGGGGCAGGGGGATGCATTTTGGGGACAGGTATTTTTCTAGGCCATTTAAGGCGATTGCAGGGGACAGCTATTAAAAATTTGGAAAAAAAAATTGAATATAGGGATATTTCGAATTTTCATATGATAACATTAGTAAAGCATTCCTCACATACATTATAGTTGAATTGAGAGTTTACATGCGAGTCAAACAAATCAACATGCGAGTCAAACAAATCAACAACATTTAATTTCTTTCATTAAAAAAGACTCTTTCTACTAATCATTGTCAATGTGCCTTTGACATTCAAGAAAACTCTTCTAAAACCTTCTCATATTCTCCTAGATTAATCTTGTAATCTCCTCATAAAATGGCAAAGTGACGACACCTTATATTGAATTCATATCAGGTTTGCAAAGTACTTGATCACTCACTCATATCTTCCATATTTGAGGTCATAGTGCTTGACACATGCAAGAGCAAATTCTTGAATTTAAATGGAGACAGGAAAAAGGCTGCTTCGTGAGGCTGGTATTAACATGTTGTTTATCTTTTTCTCCAATTTCAATTCTTGCACTATGACATGTCCTAGACCACTCTTTAATTTTTTGAGTATTCAATCACCAAAACTCTTGGAGCATCCATGGTTTGAAAATGGAATTGTATGTTTGAAACCTTA
Organism: Sequoiadendron giganteum; assembly: GCA_007115665.2. Classification (NCBI taxonomy): domain Eukaryota; kingdom Viridiplantae; phylum Streptophyta; class Pinopsida; order Cupressales; family Cupressaceae; genus Sequoiadendron; species Sequoiadendron giganteum. The sequence goes on along the minus strand of CM021100.1, from coordinate 746,724,910 downwards.
GGATATATAAAGAGTTGTTGTTTTGTATGTGAACTGATAAAATTGTTGAGCAAACCCTTCTATGACTCTTTCAAAACTGATGTGAGGAATGGTGCCTTCCAATGTTTATTTCAATAACAAAAACATTAAAATACCTCCTCTCACTGATATGACTCTTGTTATAACAGTTGATATCTTGCCTTAGGATGACTGATTAAATCTATTAAAACAGTGACACAAAAAACATTAAAATAATTTTTAATTAATTTTGGGCTTCTTCTTTTTTAAATTGAGTTTTATGAGGACACAGCCAACCATCCTTAGGACCCTGACATCCCCAGCCATCTTGGGGACGTCCGGCCATCCCCACAAAGTCCCTGTGTTTCCGGTACAGTTAGTGCAAATTTTCTTATTAGAGATAGCTGGGATACATTTCTGAGGCATCCCCAAAACATCCCCAATGCAGGTACAAGGCAAAAATGCCTGGGGACACATCCCCGAGGAAAATAGACAAATTGTAATGTTGATACAAGAAAGAACAATGAAAAAATAATGTTTGACTAGTACATAGCAAAGAAGGAATTTGAGGAGATTTCTAGAGGCACAAGGCAAATGAGTATAAAAGATGAAAGTTGCATTCATCATATATATGTGCAAGAAGGATGCTAGTACAGGCAGGATATGTGCAGATTTTTATTATAAGCACAAGTTGAAGTAAATGTGCAGTTTTGACACAGATTTAGCAGCTACACAAGGGGCACACATGTGTAAAAGGTTGTGCATAGAAAATTATTGGACATGACCACAACTATGAAGAGGTAATAGGTGCACACAAACAAGGAAAATAATTATTACAGACATTCCAAACACGTGCAATTTTCAATTTACGTGCAGACGTGTGTTTATGTCAGTGAGTATGTTCTTTTACTCCTTGTTGGACTTCAGATTGGATGGATATGGACAGGTAAGGTTGAATGGACATAGATATGGGTATGGATATGAATATGATACCTGATATGAATGCTATTTTTCAAGATCCCCTTATATGGATGCAGCTGGATACAATATGTATATATATATGGATAGATAGAATTAACTATTAACAGTTAATATTTATTGTTTTTATTTAAACTAAATGGTTAAATACTTTTATATTCAAATCTAAATAAAAAATTAAAATAAGATAAACTAAAAATAATTTATAAATATATTAAAATAATAATTATAAAAATAAATTAAATAAACATTAGTAAATTTCATAGTTGCCAGGAGACTGGTACTGGTACGTGAGATTGGTACCAGTACCGGTACGGCTTTTCTGAAAATAGGAGATGGTGATACTTGGGAGACGCCATCTTTTTTAATATAAATAAAAATTAATAAATTAATAATTTATAGAAAATATCATGACATTATAAAAAATTTCACATAATCTTTTGATGCTTTTAAATTTCACAGGAGACGCCAAAATTTCTGCCGAGAGACTCGAGAGACGACACATCAAGTTTCCATGCTGCTGGAGGCATTTCCAGGTACGGTACCGGAGATGCATCTTTGGGAGCAAGAGACACATCTCTCGACAACTATGGTAAATTTGTAAAAAATTATTAAAATAAATTTATAAATAATCAAATAAAATGAGAAAACATCAATAATAATAAATAAGTTAAAGTTTTACAAAATGGAAAACAAAAATTAAAATAAAAACACAGAAATATTTATTGGGACATTATGCATGCACTCCAAACTCTATGGAATGCAAACCAAGCTCTCTACATTGAATCTGCACCTTTCACGTTTGGAAGAATTTCAATGAATCTTCAGTTATTACATACAACCTAAGTTACCGGGTTTGCACCCACATGCCTCGAACCCGGTCCGGGTATGAACCTGGTACGGGTTCGCCTGTGGGTACGCCCTAGGTACGCACAGGGTTGGGCACGCACCCTGGGCGAACCCAACCAAATGGTTCGTGGACCCAGGAATATCAGCCACGTACCTGGAAGAACCCACGGCCCAGCACTTAAAAAGTGGGCCCAAACTTAAATAAAATACAATTTTTTTATTATTATTTTGTCTCCTAACCCTAAAACGGCGCAATATGAGGCCCTTCAACCACATACATTTCATTTTTACCTCTTATTTTTTGCGGTTTGTGTGGTTTTGAAGGCCTTAAATTGGTGCTAGTGACGGGGGCGCTGCCCCTCGACCCCGCCCTGTACCGCGACAAGGGTGCTGCCCCCAAATCCCCACGAGGGGCGCTACCCCTCAACCCCATTGGAGACATTGCCCTCAAACTCCCATTGAATTTAATTGATTTTCTAGGTACTCTCCAAGTCCAAGTTTCCATAGTTTGCCTACAAGTCTTCATCTATAATATCACATTTGAGGCTTCTAAAACCATACAAAACTCCATAGCGCACCTCATTTTCATGGGAAAGAGCTAGATGTAAATTTGTAAAATATATTAATGTAGTATTTACTTTCATTTTTACAAAAACAATGTTCTATTTTCATTTTGTTTAAGAATATCAACATCAGCGCATTCCACATGAGGATGCCATTTTGTACCCAATTTGCTTTCAAATCAATCAAATACAACTATCAATTGGCATTTAATATTTATCTTTGGCATTTGGCATTGATCAATGATTAGCTATCATACTACGAAATGATTTAGTTTTACAATTCTATATATTTCTCTTATTTTTTTGTATATATAATACATATATATATATATATATATACACACGTACCCATACGTACCCACGTACCGGGTTCTCGTACCCGAACCCGAACCGGTAACTTAGCATACAACATATGGCTGATCAATACAGATCAAGAACTAGATCAAGTGAGCTCCAATCAGAACATCCATCCCATTGATTTCAATGATATTCATCCAGCAAAATATGGGCAGAGATCTTTCCAATGGGTCATATTGAACAAACGGCACACCCAAATAACCAGTTCATCTCGAACAACCTCGAACACAGACCACAAACCAGAATTACTACATACAGAATATAGCAGACACTGGTTGAATTCTTCCAAACATGAAAGATGCAAATTCAATGCAAAGAGCTTGGTGTGCATTCCATAGAGCTCATGGTGCATGTACATTGTTGTGTTAAATAACTCAACATTTTGGGAAAAAAAAAATCTTGTGCCATAGTCAAGAACTGGGAGTTCCACAAATGCAGGCAAGCAGAGAAAACAACATGGAAAACATCAAATGAAAAACACATGCAGAGTGAGAATGCAAAGGATGCTTTTGTTTTTATATTCTACATAGATACAGCACAATTTTTTTTGAACTGTTGAATCCAATGTGGCTCTAAATTTTCCCTAATTCTAGGTACAAGCAGGCACTGTATACAAGCTAAATCCAAGCTATATTATTCATGTAATCCATACTAAGTACATTTGTACACATGCCAAGGGAGGAGGTGGTGTATCTTGCAATATTGCTTTTTTAGATTTATTGATGTGTTCCAAGTGGCTTGATCACTCACTTGCATGCATTTAATGACAATTTAACAGGTGCATTGCTTTCAACTGAGGCAATATTTCATGTGGTTCCTTCCACAAGCACCCAAGAGCAAGTTAATAGATGCCATTTCTACAGTTATATCTTCAAGAGTTACATTATGAAATTGATTTATTTGCACAATGGAGGATGTGCATGAGTGTGTTAGGATATGTGCACAATGGAGGATGTGCACGAGTGTGTTAGGATATGTGCACACACACAAGCTTATTGCTTGGAGATTTGATGGCAAAATTATGGGTTTGTTCTTGGTTCCTAGCATTCTTGAGGAACATTGTGTTTTTTCAAGTTTGGTTCCTAGTTTTGAGTTTCTTTGATGCTACTCTAATTTGCATTGTTTTTTGGTTTGGTGTCCAAATATAGGGCAAGGATGCACCCTACATAAGAGAAGAGATCCGCAAAGGATTTAGGAGATGCACTCACTTCATGGAGTTCTTACAATGGAGGCAAAAAGTACTTAAATGTTGTCAAGAATTTTTAGCATTCATGCATTATTCTTCTAGTATTTTGAGGATGAACTACATTATTTGTGTCGTGAGAATGTCGGCTCCAAAAACAGACCAGTTAAATAAACATCTATATAAGACTTTGCAAATGTATTTGATAATTATTGTCAAATCCTATATTTATGAGATGCACATGCAAGAGGTCTAGCGCATGGTTGCATGAAATGTAATTATCTATATTTACAAAAGGATGTGCATGTAGATAATTATAGATGAGCTATCATAGTAAACAAAGGAGGTACTTTTGTCTATAAAACATGCCTCCTATGCATATGTGAGCATATATTTGAGAGAGAATTGAATCCAAGTTTGTGAAAAGTTTGGTGCTACACCCTTAACGTATATTGTGCATGAGCATATGTGTAGCTGACTTGTGGCTAACATAACTCTTAATTAAGTTATATGATCATGTATATAGTCTTATATAGGTAGCTAGGTCAGCCTAGGTGGAATCCATGGCATAAATATGGTATACATAGGAGATAGTCGTTAGTTTATTATCATCATATTATGAATTACATTTTTTGAAGATCTGTATTGTCAGAGTGGCTTATTGTTCTCAAGTATTTGCAACATATTTTCTATCATAAGCTTCTCTTGATTAGTCAGGAAGGCAAAGGAGGTATTTTGAGAGTTATAGCACACCCCTTACCCTATGGACAAGAGCAGCCATGTGTACATAATCTGTTATTTCATTTTGTTATGTTTAAAAAAGTATCATGTGTTAGTGATCAAATTGTTACTGTTCAATTTATGTTATTTTGCATTAACTTTTTATTTGCAGGTTCATAATTGCGTATCTCCATGGTAGGAACCAATATTGGGTGTTCAATCCAACTGCACCTCGTTAATAAAAGTATCATGTGCTGTGTAAACACAGTGTTATTTTTCAATTTATGTTATTGCACATAAGATTATTATTTGCAGCTTTAGATTTATGCATCTCCATGATAGGAACCAATATTGGGTCTTGAATCCAAGTGCACCTTGGGTGAGACTACCTTTCAGGATGGTGGTTGTCAGCAAAGGCAGTGGGCAAGGTTTCTATGTCTGATCATAAGGTCACAATGCATGGACTGAGGAAAATATGGTCAGCATTTGGCCCCACTGAAAATCTTTGTAAAGACCAATTCAAGATATCTATACCTCAAATTCTATGCATGTAAAGAAAACTTAATTCTAACCCAATAGTTGCAAAGAAAATTGTAAATAACTTGAAAATCATAAAGGCTATTTCCATAAACCAATATACACAATGTAATCACATCCTGCAAAGGAACTTGAGAGAAATAGCACTTGAATGATTCATGTAACTGTAAACCCCAATCTAAGCTCCCTAATTGAAAATTGGTTGTTCATGTCATCCTCACACAATCAATTTTCCAAGCGCATGGACAATTATGATAATATTATCAAACCTTCCCTGAAATTTTCAAATGCCTAAAAAAGAAAAACTAAAAGCCAAATGCACAAAACCCTCAAAGTATGAGAAATATTTGGACAGTGTGCAAATGCAATTGTATGTTTATTTAACAAATGAGTATATGCAAATTTCAAATCATTCAATAAAAACAACCCATAAATTATGAGTTAGTGACAAATTATCTAAATATTGATCCTAATTACTGGTTTGGATTTGGTTTTAGGTACACAGATACACACAAAAAATGGGAATGGTTTTTCCCATACAAAAAACATATTAAAAACATATATATATACCACATAGCATCATATGAACCAAAACCACCATAAAGATTAAAAATTATACTTCAATGTCAATTTGTTCAACTCAAATGTTATGATAGACATTCATTGTTCAATATTAAAATAATAATACCAGAAATCAGCCGATGTCATACAAGTCTTCAAAAAGATTGTCAGTCATTGACATTAGATGATGATAGCTTAATATTTATTTAATCCACAGGAATCAGATAGTTTTCAGTCTGAGGAGTCAAAGTGGCCCGATAGAGAAAATGAAACTCACAGTGGGAACACAAACAATTTGACAGCCAGCAAAATTATAGCATGTGTCAAATATGGAGATAGCTTGAGCCCAGAGAAGATGTCAAGTGGCCACAACGAAGGTGTGTTGCAAGGCCAAGTAAACATCCCTTTGCAAGCACATCATGGCCATGCTTGAGTCCCTTATTACAATGCCCCACACAGCATCATTGAACTCAAATACCTTCTGCAGAAGAGAAACAACCAACCCGCCAACACTGATGATATTGATTATCAATGAAATTTAATAAAACATGGCGAATTGCAGGTTTTGGGAGAAGCAGAACAGAGATGGACCCAAGTAAAATAGAAAATAACATGTTTTATCTGTGGGTTCACTCAGGATATGTCAAGGTTAGTTCCAGCCAAATCCAAGCCTGTTTAACAAGACCCTAAATGGCCCCATAGGTGGACCATTTCAGTATCTGGACCGGATTCAAATCAGACCTGGATCCCAGAATGTTTTCTAACAAAAACTAGCATAGCATTGACCAAATCCAAATGCAAATACAAACAAATTTTAAGTATGTTGAATATATCAGTCTATGCAAACACACAAATCATTCATTGAATCATTACCGAAATCCCAAAAAATATGAACAACTAGTAGAAATTATATCTGTTGACTCTAGACGCACATGCATAGCAAATTCAACCTTAAGTTTGTAGAACAGAAAAGCATATCCAAATGTAAAAAGCTTTCAATAAATAAAATCCACGATGTGAAGAGTTGGTTGAAAATTTTGTAACTACTTTTCTGAAACCAGAAGCAAAAGAATACTGAAATTGTGTCTGATGATGGAAATAAAAACATGCGTATGCAAATGGCAAAATTAGTAGATGCCAAAACCTTAAAACTGAACAATCAGTGCAAAATTGTCTAAACATTTTCAAAATCCAAAAGCTAATGCAGCACATGCAAATTCAGTTTAACGTTAATAGAACATTAAAGCATTTGTAAGTGTCTAAAACATGAACAACTAAAGCAAAATTATCTAAATGTTTACACAGTCCAGATGCAAAATGCATAAAATTTGTCACTTTTAAGTTTGCAGAACAGACTGACATAATATGTGAATAATCAGTGTCAAATTGTCTAAACCATGGAATTGAAACTCAGACTTGACTTGGACATAGCAGTCCCAGTTGCACATGAAGTCGTAGTTGGCTGAGGCTCAAAACAATTGGCAAACATTGGCAAGACTCGGAAACTTCATTGGATCAAAACAAGACAAAAATAACCCCAAAACTCTTCAAAATCACCAAATTCAGTATTCTGCAAATCATGTTTTAATCTTTAAGGTGCTACAAAACAGAAATTCAAATATTAGAAAGAGGAAGGGTTGGCAGCCGATGTCGATATTAGGTTTATTCTCCTTCATTTGAGCGTGCTTCTATCACCAGTTCTCCCGGGACTAATGAGACTCTGACCTAATCATTTAATTAAACCAATATATAACTTATAAGTTTTGAAGGACAAACAACTATATCCAATTGTCAAAATCACTGACTGACAAATCTCCTAGATGAAAACTTAGGTGCCATCAATTAATGACTCCAAATAGTATGCAATTTTAGTTTTCATTTTGCTTAACAAACGGGCTTAATGCAGAAACCCTAAAAACAGGCAAAATTCGTGCAAATTTTGTGATTATTTTAGACGTTCAAATGTGCATACAAAAATTCAGTTCTAGATTTATAGAACTAGCAAGCGTATCTAAATGCCATAACCAAATAGCTCTGAAACCCGATAAATGTCTAAACAAATGTGAAGACCGTCCAATGCCAAGCCCCTTAATACAGAGACAGATGGTAACCAAATTGTTAGAAAAATTTTAAATTGTCGAAGTACCCCTTGATCTACCAAAGATCAAGACTCGTGGAGTGCATTGATCCGACAACATGACGGCTACTCTGAATACAGGTCAGTTCGAAACCCCGAAACCCCAGTCCCAGTGGATACCCGCTTAGTTAAAAAAGTCTCATTAATGCACCCCAAATACATGTTATTTACTGTCTTCCTCCAAAAAGACTTTCTCAAAAACTTGTCGAATTCAAATCCAAATGCAAATGCGAATAATACTAAACCATCTAAGCATTACTGAATGCAGATGCACATTCAAATCCAGACCCACTTTTTAAGTTTGTAGAAGATAGACATAAAGCCGTTGACTGTCGAAACCCTTAACCCATTTAAAATAAGCATTGAATATAGATAAAATACCTCTGCGGCTCCGTTGCTACTTCCTTCCCTTTCCCTGTGTTCAGCCTGTGAGAAGTAGAAGACATGCAGCGCCTGCGCGGCTTCCAAACCCACGCTTCAGGGACGCCCCGGGAAACGATCGTCCACAACAACAAGCACTCCGATCTTCTCAACTTTGTTGATAAATACTTCTAAGTCGACTTCAAATGTCAGGCTTCAAAATCCCTACCAAGTTGTAAGTTAAACGATATATATACACAGTGAAGTACAATGCGCAATAGAAGATTCACGATGCACAAGAAACTTCTGCTTCGGCAGCTTTCGCCATAGTTTTCGTCGTTTATCTAACGTCCATACTGTTCACTGTCATCAACGATTGAAGTTGTGCGCGAGATGTTCAAAACTCCATTTTAATTGTAAAACCTCCAATTTATACAAACCCTATCCTAGGATATTTTCAGGCCTCGCTACGTGTCCAGCCTGGTACTTATGTGGCAGATTCTCGTCCATCAGTTTCAGTGACGTGGCACGCACAGTCTCTAGAGAATTTATTGAAACTTCTTTGCTCGTAACCGAGGGAGACCTGCCTCGTGCCAGAAGCTTCCGAGCACGGCACATTCCCGGAATATTTTCCCCTTCAGACTTTTTGTTTATGTCTCCAAACTCTCGGGAATGCTTTCCAAGATCTCTGGATTGAATCTGCACCTCACACGTCTGGGAATTTGAGCTCCTTTAATAAACGGCTTTTTATGTGATGCTCGTGCGTTCCAGCTAGCGATGTTGCTTCATGAACACGCTACCACCTAATTGATTATTTTGTCTATGATAATTACTAGCAACTACTCCATTACGTGTAAAGGACAGGCTTTTTAAAAAATTATTCTAATTAGGGAGGCCACTTGAGGATCTTGTTTCACAAATTGAGCATTTATGAAAAATTGCATGACTTTCTATATACCTAGGTATTGATATATGGTATAATTGTGTGCTGTAAAGGTTCTTTTTTGGGGTTGTTTATCTATTTATATATTTTTATTGTTTTTGGATATTATACCTTATCCAGAATCACATATTAGATATATCTACTTTAATATATATATCTATTACATCCATTTATACACTTATTTCATTATTTGTTATTTATCTTGATTTTATCATTTTCGTTTCAATTTATATTTATGAGTATGAGATCAAATTTTAAAACTCAAATTCAAATTTTGGTCAACTTCACCCATTCCTTTCTTACCTAAGGACAATTAAGCACATGTTTGCAAAATTTATTGTTATGTCTAAGATTCACTAAGAATCCAAACAAAAGCCTACATCTAGATAAATGGCAAGTTGCACAAGCTACATACAAAGAACAAATTTTGCTTTAAGGAGATTTAATGAGAGGATGGATTTAGGATTGAATCCATTCAAATATCCAATTGGAGGATGTTTCTCAATTTCATGAGTTGTTCAAAGCCCCCGTTGATTTTTTTATTGATGATAGACAGATCATTTTGAATTGTATTCCTAGACTTATCTCTCTGCATGATAATTCCTTCCTTAATGGCTCTATTCCCATTGATGAATTGGAGCAAGTGGTTTAAATGATGAAAAAAGATAAAACTTTGAGGCCAAGTAGTTTTATTATTGAAATTTTCAGGTTTTTTCGAGAATTTGTCAAAGATGACATTTTGGAGGCTTTTGAGGAATTATGCACCTCAAAACAAATGTTAAAAGCCCTTAATAAATATGTTTTGGCTCTATTTCCTAATAAAGAACATGTTTTAAATTTTTCAAGTGTTTGACCCATAGCTCTCTATAATACTATTTATATCCAAAACTATTGCTAAGAGTCTAAAATGGTTTCATCCTTCTATCAGTTCTACTTAATAGAGGGTATGTTCAAGGTCACCAAATCATTGATGGTATTGTCATTGTCTAGGAAGATATTTACCCTATGCATGTTAACAAGAAAATTTTTAAGTTCATGAAGCTTGATCTTTATAAGGCTTATGACAAGGTTTGCACACCTTTGGTTTTGATAATAATTGGATCCAATGGGTCATGGCATGTTGTAACCCTCCTTTTTATGTGATTATTAATGGTTCTCCTATTATTTTTCATTCTAAAAGAGGTATATGTAGAATAGGATAAAATCATGGGAAAAGGCCTAAATCAATAGTACCAACCACCAAATACATAAAACTCAAACCCTAAAGATCTTAATCCAACAATGAAGCACAAATGAATATAGAAACATAAACAATAATTAAACAATATTACCAACCATTCTTATGCCATGGTTGAATCACCTTCATTGCTCTTCTCTAATTTGCTTTATATGCTTGCTTGCCCTCAGATTTGCAGTATGCAAGAATAAGCCTAGTGATAGTGATAGCAAAATATTGAAGATAGTAGTAGTGGTTGTTGTTAGAAATGAGAGGGATATATCTCTTTTATAGAAAACTAAATTTGAATGAAGGGCCAAGATCGAAAGATGAAGAATGACGTTGATCAATGGATGATATTGCTTAGAGAAGCAAGGAAATAGGGTTAGGGCAAAATTAGGGTTTAGTTAAGGATGGACGATAGAGATTAAAAGGTAATAAAACCTTATCAAGGGTGGAAATTAAATGAGATTTGAAGGGATAAGAATGGAATAGATAAAGAGGTTGGCACAAAAAAGAGGTTGTTGGAGTGAATTAAATAATTATTAAATTATTTGATCTAGGAGAGAAAGTGATTTTTTTTTTTTTAGTAAAGTCCAGTCCTAACCTTGGGTCAACGGAGCAAGCCACCGGCACACTTGTAACTGATCACATTAGCCATTCACACTATGAAGTGAGAGTCAAGACTGAGACCTCGAGGGAGCGAACCCCAGCCCAGCCAACTCCACTACAAGTGGTGGCTAAGAGAAAGTGAATAATTAAATAAAAGTGATTATTTAATTATAGAAGAAAGGGAAAATGTTGACTTTTAATTAAAATAACAAGTTGTGGAGGAAAAGAAAAAATATATTAAATAATTAAAATAATTATTTAATAGTGGAGGGAAAGGTGGAAATAATTAAATAAATAAAATTTATTTAATTATGGAAGAAAAAGCTAATGGATAATTAAACAATTATTTAATTATAGTAGAAAAGTGAAAATGAATAATTAAATAAGTAAGAATTTATTTAATTATAGAGAGAAAGGAATATTATTGACATAATTAAATAAATATTATTTAATTAATTAATCAAAAGGAAGAATAAAAGGGAAAAGTGAATTAATTTATAGAAGTAATATGACTTTAAACCATAATCAAATAATTAAAAGTATTCAATTATGTAGGGGAAGAAGGGTAATTGATGGTGAAAAATAAGGTTCGTAGGCTTAGGACATTTTTCAGTGTCTATAGTATACATCAAGGTCGTTCTCCCTCTCCATATCTTTTTCTCATTCTAATGGAAGGGCTTGTAGTTTGTAAAACACCTTAAGTGTTCTAGATCATTTTCAAGCTTTCACATTATGCAAGGTATGAATCCACTTTCACATCTTCATTTTTTGGATGACACTTGTTTGATGGGTATTGTCACTCTTGAGGAAGCCATTGTTCTTAAATTAGCTCTTCACATTTATATTAGTGCATATGGTTAACTCTTGAATGAACAAAAGTCTTAGGTTTTTCTTAGCCAAACAAACCTTCGTCTTCAAGAATAGATTGCTAATATTCTCTATTTTCAAGTTGCTTCTCCTCTTTTTAAATATTTGGATATTCTTATTTATCCTACTAGCCTTGGGAAAAAAGACAAAAATTTTATATTGAATTATGTTCAGCATCATATTAGTCATTAGACACACATATGCCACTCTTTGTTTGGTCATACATTCCTTCCTAAAGTTATGATTCAAGCTCTCTTAGTTTATATATTTATGGCTCTTACATCTCCAGTCATATATTCCTTCTTAAAGTAGTGATTCAAGCTCTCTTAGTTTATATATTTATGGCTCTTACATCTCCAAAAGGCATCCTTCATGATTTAGATTGTAAGATGAGAAAATTTATTTGGGAAGAAAGATCTAAGGGAAAGAAACAACATTTGATTAAATGGGGTAGGATTTTTCAACCTAAAGAGAGAGGTGGTTTAGGTACGAGATCTTGATTCCTTAATTGTTACACCCAGAGTTTGTTTTACAAATTGCTTTTAAATTTTTAAGTTAAAAATATGTTTTGATATCAATAGATGACTGTGTTATTTGACATTTTAAAGAAATTAAATGCAATACAATGTGTTTCAATTTTAATAGAGAAGCATAGTCAAGTCCAAAAAGAGCATTGTTTTTTTGTTGGAACTTTGCAGTATTGCCAAAGGTGGGTTATTTTTCTTGGTTAGCTCTAACAAATAAAATCCTAACAAGTGCTAGATTGCATTCCATAGGTATTGCACAACTTTTTAAATGTGTATTGTGTGACACTTTTTTAGAGGATGTTAACCATCTCTTTCTTCAATGCTCGTTTGCTAACACTTGTTGGAAATTCATTCAGAATAAATTAAGTTGGTATGCACCTCTTCCAAATTCAATATGGGATATGTTCTCTAGTTGGCCTCTCTTGTATCAATCGTCCTTGTTTGCTAGCATTTGGAAAATCATTCCATCTATATTTTTATGGTGTCTTTGATGGGAGAGAAATAAAAGAATATTTTGAAAGCATCCTTCAAATATTGATCAAGTGTTAATCAAATTGGAGTCTTCAATTTATTAAATTACAAATTCTTTTGTGCATTCAACTAAACATGTTGCCTCAATTTTCACAGTTTGGGATTCAAAGATCCTTAAAAAATGGCAAAGCTTAACCATTAATTTTAGAGGCAACTTACGAGTTCTAATTAACAACAAAGTGGATAGGAAACAGATAAAGTGGAAACCACCTTCCCTTGGGTTTGTCAAATTGAATTTTGATGGTGCCTCTAAAGACAATCCTGGAAAGTCAAGAACAAGTATTGTGTTAAGAAACTCTGAGGGGAATCTGCTAAGTGCAAAATCGATAAAGTTGGCCCCAGGTACAAATAATATCGTAAAAGTGCATGGCCTTCTGTTAGGACTTCAAATGGCAGTAAATCAGAAGTGTTTGCATCTACATGTTGAAGGTGATAGTCAAATAATAATTAATGCTCGTAGGGAGAGAAAACATTGTTCTTGGAAAATTACTTATTTTCTTGTTCAAATATGAAAACTACTAGATTCATTGGAAAGTTTCCAAATCACACACATTTACAGAGAAGGAAATCAAGTTGTAGATCATCTTGCAAATTTGGGGTGTGTGCAAGATGAAGAAGAAGTTACATATGAGGAAGGTCTTCACATCATACCACAAGATTTACAAACTATTATAGATGAAGAAAAATCAGTGCTAAGGACCTGAGAATGTACAATTTAATGGAATATAAGTTTGTGGCTTAAACTTGTAAAAATCCAAGTTGATTTCAAATAGGGTAATGCATTTTCCAAAATAGTCATTTTTAAATGGTTTTATGGAAATTTAAAATATGAAACTTGATTTCTAATGTTTTTATTATTGCAGGATTTTTTGGGAAGCTTGGAGTAACTATAGCTTCATTCATAAGATTTGGTGTGATCTCCCACTACATGCAATTAAATGTTTGCAACATGTTTAATGAAGAATCTTTGTTGATGTTGTCATCAACAACTTAACATGGCGGTGGTACAACCAATCATCATCATTTAGGAATGCATGAAAAAAAAAGTTGATGAGTCATCATTTGGTGACTGCTGGTTGAATTGTGTCATGGTGGGCTTAGTGGACATCATAAATTCCAACTCCTTTTTTATGATACACATGTAATTTATTTTTCCATTTGAACTTTTCGGCTCATTTCCATTTCACTCATCAACAATCGTGCAACTGTTGTCTTTTCATCGCATGTCACTGAGGGTGATTTCATACACTTGGCGGTTGATTACAACAACTTCAAACAGGTGGCAATCTTTTGAAATGACATCAAATTCATTTCAAAACATGTGGAGTACATGGATTTCCTAGAGAATGCAATAGTCTTTATTTACAATGATGGCTTTCATCCTTCAAAATCGTGCTACAGTAAAGGCTTGTGCAAAATAATGGTTTAGTTCAGAGTTGCATTCATGATGAATATCAGTTGCTTTCGTACAAATCCTACCTTTTATAAATTGCATTTACTCTCATTCCAATCTGAAAACGGTTTTAAGTGTTGGGGTCTTCTTCGTTTGTCAAAATTATGGAAGAGACATCGTAAGTGTTTGCAGATTGTTTGGTTCGAGTTTAAGGTTGGTTCACAAGCACTAGTCTTTGAAGGTGAATTTAATACCCTCCCGAGTCTTTTTAGTTTCCATTTATCAAAGGAAAATCTATTTCTTGTATCTTTGGTTCATGTTTTTAAGGCTCGGGTGTCATCAATGGAGAATTTGCATCTAAATTTTAGAATTGAGGTGCAAATTTGTGAGGGTGAACTTCCATTTTCGGAAGAAGCCTCTGATTTTCTATTGTCAAGTCTTTAGGGTGTCATGTCCTAGCCTGCTAGATAGTATTAAAACTATAATAGGCCATGATATTCTCTACCCAAACTCGCCAAGACTATTATTTCCAACTCAAATGCTTTCCATTTTCTTATCTAATGCAATGGACTTGTTGCAATCCTTTGAGCTATTGTCATTAATGGTAAAAGAAGTTGTTGTGGTAAATTTCATGGATGAAGATGAACTCCTTCAAGTTGTACAATCTTACAAGTTGATGAAAGGAAAGGCTTATATTGGAGGTCTTTTTCCAAAAAGCTATGTAAGGAAAAAGATTGCATATAGAGATGTATATGCAGCCTTAAAGAAGGGCCTTCATAATGATGACCCATGGACATTGTATAGGGTTCTTAATACCCATTCCTAAACTCTCGACCCTGCAATGGTTGATAATTGTAAGGAAACTTATTTTGCAGTTTCTTTTATTCTGTCCCATCATATCTGCCATAGCCCGAGAGCAATTACACTCACGAGCAACATTGGAGGATCACCAAAAAATGTTGAATCCAAAATGGAACAAGGAAGCGAGGATGCAAAAGTGGGTCGAGCAAATACAACCTTTGCTCAACCAATATGCATGGAAATTATAGAATGCATCATTGATGCAGTGGAGGAGCAAAATAATGGAGTGTTTGTAAATCCAAATACTCTGGAAAGGGCTGATGGTCAATGGAGTAGTGGTTTAGCTATTCTGGATGTTGCAGGGTTAATGGAAGAATGTTAGCTGAAATATATAGTTTAATGTTATTTTGGTTAAGTTTATATTCTACTTCGAACAATGTTTACACATAATGTGTAATTTTGTTATCAGGTTTTATTGTTCATATCAAAAACTGGATGGTACTAGCTTTAAAGTTTCTGTTATATTTTGCTTTCTAATGTTTTGCTGCCAGTACTATAATTTTGGCTTATGTAATCCCATATTTTAATATATATAAATTATTATAGGCTATATGCCTTTTGCCAAAAAAATTAAAAATTTAATGATTGTTATTATTATTATTTAATCAAAGATTATGATGATGTTGTGTTTAATAACAAGCTAACTATTTGATTAGATTTCTAAGTGAAATGTAGGATTAGATTCTTACCCTCTAGAGGGAGAGGGAGTGTATCAACGAAGAGAGGAATATAGACTTGCTAAATAAATAGGTTAATGCCAAATGAATTCAACACACACTCACATAGGTCTAAGTAACCACTTCAAGTAAGTACTCTAGTCCTATCATTGAGTTAGTTTTGCATTTTGTCTAATTTTGGGTCGAGTCATAAAGATAGGTTAAGCCCTGTCAAGTCGTTGGCCTAGTCTATTTTGATAAAATAAAGAGATATATAAGTATCATTTTTTTGTCTCTTCATCTTATTAACTTTGTTATGTAAAGTCAATTTGACTATTATCTAAATGTATTTAAATAATATATATAAGAATATGTAAATAGATATATATATATATATATATATATATATATATATATATATATATATGATATATATTTGAATATATATAATCGAGCATATATATATATAATGTATTAAAGGTAGATTGCCTTGCTTATAAAAGCATGTAAAAGGTAATTTAAATCTGTTTACAATTACCAACACTTCTAGAGGCTTAAAGCCTCCATCAACGGCTTTTAAATAGGAGATTCAAATGGCATTAAAGTCATTGTTATAGACACAAAGGTGGTGTAACAGTTCAACAGTATTCACAATCCACTAAGTGGAAATTTATACTATTAATATAATGCATTTTAATGAGCATAAGGGGATGGCAACTAGAAATTAAAGTGGTAGTTAGAATTTATTAACAATGGTTAAGTGTTGAAGTCGTGAGCTAAAGGGGAAGGAAAGGGTTTATTGTTATTCATTATAATGTTTTTGGGAGCAATGATTGGGAGGAAAAGGGAGAGAACACTAGACTGTGTATTAACTGTGAGCTTGACAGTGTGTAAGCATTACATACAGGCAATGTTGTAGGAGTTTGAGCTTAGTTGTTATATATCATTGTTTAGTGATGAATGTTTAAAGCAATTCAAAGAAATAAAAGTGTAGGTCTATGAGGGATATAGAGAGAGTTATAATAAAGTATTCAAGCCATATATACACAATATATATAGACATTACTCTCTAATTCTAAGCAGAGTTAACTCAACTTGGATGAACACTATGACTATGGTTTTGGAATTTCAAAAAGTGTTGAACAAAGAGTTAACTCAAGCATGTTTTCATACTTTATTATTCCTATGTAATTTTGTAGTTTTACTCTAGAGTTTATAATTATGAAAGATAAAATAACAGTTACTTATGATGTTGAAATAGAGAATACATGGTTTGATTTTTATAGACTTATGTATGAATTTAATTATTCTCTCTTTCAAATCTGTAATGGACAGTAGAGAAGAGATTTAATTCTTAGTTGTGATAATTTTAATGATTTATTTCATTTTCTCCAGAAATTATATTTCCAATTATGTATATACATTCATAACGGTATATATAAGTATATATACCGTTATATACGTTCATAATGATATATATATATATATATATATATATGTATATATATATATGTATATATATATATGTATATATATATATATATATATATATATATATGTATATATATATATAAAGAATGTGTAAAGGATATTCTATGTTTAATAGTTATAAAATTATAAGAGAAGCTTAATGCTTACTCTGTTGAGTTGACTAAAAGAAATTAGCTTTATAATTTGAATTGTTGAAATATTTCAAACACCACAATATTGTACTCTTTTGGATAAAAGTAGTTGGTATTATATATTGTACTTTTACCAGCACTATTATTGTGTTCTTGTACAAAGAACCAAAAGGAAAAATATAGAGAAATTTGAAATATTTTAAAGAAGAAGTTATCTTTTTAGTGATGAACAATATTATTTTTATTTTTCTCATTTGACAAGTTGTCAAGAATTTATGTGTAAGGAAAAGTGTCTCGAGTCGATGACATTGTTTGAAAACATTATAAACTATTTGTGCATGAAAATAGGAGAGTAGTTTACTCTATATTTGAGTGCAAGTACTTGTGAACAAGTGGCAGTAGTCAAGTCCCAAGATGTTACGAGAACGTAACATGGGTGTTCAATGTCAAGAAAACATTTTCATCTTTGTTGTTTACCGACTTTAGTAAGTTATATTTTTATGATTAAATATCTTTACTTGAAATGATAGACAAACGATCAACTAGTCAGTCATGTGTTGAACCTTAGGTAAAAGGTAGTTTCCAAGTCGAGTTAGAGGTGTATGAACTTATGACTTCATTTCCTAAGGAAGTGTTTTTTTATGTTGTGAATCTTTGACCAAAGCAATGCAAAAGTCTATGCTTGCATTAGTCAGTTCACAATGCACTAGATTTCATATCCAGTCAGATTGGTAATACTTAGTAAGAGATGTCTAAAGTTGTATGGTCAATTGGTTATGTAGGACACAACACTAGAACTTAGATGGCATGTACTTGTGGGTTCCTTTGTCTATACTCTTCATGAAGGGTAGGGCCAATTCCAATTGGAAGGTGTGCAGGGGACTATTGGTCTGTGGTTGGAGGTAAAGCACTTGGGTAATGCTCTCCCTCTTGCAAATGACAACGTCGAGGCTTGTGAAATAGAAGAAAATTTCTAGATATGGAAGACTTAACCTTGTATCATTTAATATATTATGTGAATTTGAATACTTAACAAGTATCTTACATATGAATTATAATTGAAAAATTCTATCTTATTTCTCAAGTTGAAAATAATTATTTTCAAATTCAAAAGTTATGCTATTCATTCATGTTTTGGGCATGTGCAATAAATAATGTATGAAAATGAATTGTTTTTGCTATCCTATTTTTAAGCATATCCTTATTTACTTCTATGGTAAAAATCTAAGTATTTACTGTGTTGTATGAGTATGTTACATATGGTATCAGAGCTATTGGGTTCAACACATGGACCTATGAGCTCATTACAAATTTTTTTCTCAAATATTAATAGTTAGCTAATATTTGAAAGTGTTCTTGTGTCAGAATGGAAGGAAGAAGAACAAGGAAAACGGTAAGAAAAATTGTACCCAAGAACTTTCCTACCTTAGTATTTAGTTGGAAAAGTGAAACCCTAGGGCTTAGCTAGGAAATTAGTCACCTTTCACTAATATAACATTAGAATTTAGATTGTCAAGGGTATGAGATCAACTTGCAACCTAAAAGGTGATTCAATCAACCTAGGATCTAGATTGTTTTGGGGGTCAAGGAATAAAATTTTGATGAAATGCAATGATATGACTAGCTAACAAAGAAAATGCACTCTTCTGATATGAAAACAACAAATCTAGAAATTGATAGACAAATTTAACAACAAAAAATAGACAGAGTAAACTTATGTGCACCTATGATTTGAGTTTTGACTTGATTTGACTGGACAAGGCCACCTAGGGCACCCTTGTCTAGATGATTGAAACTGAAATCTTCTTTTGCAATCCTCAAGTGTCTGATCAAAAGGTTCTTCCTTTTGGATCTTGTTGTTAGATCTTTGTCGGTCGCCGAGATAATTGAGTTTATGTATTTTGTCAAGTTGTAGGGTTTTAATGCAACGATGATAAAAATGTCTTCAATCTTCTTTAGATTTGTAACCTACACATTCAAAGAGAGAGGAAGGGTTGTGCCATATAGGGGCTTGCCTTAGTCAAACCCCATGTTGGTGTTTCCACCTCCATAATGGAAAAATAGATGAAAGAGAACTTAAATGACAAATAAATGATAAATCAACAATTGGATGCAACTCACCACTAAAATTTAATTTCCTCAAAGTTTCGAAGTCATGCACATCTCCTCAAGGCTTGATTATAATTTGGATTGGAGACCTACAAGTGTTAGTCCTCACAAACAAAATGTATGCATAAACATGAACAAACTCACATAAAACTTGGCATGATGCTTTGAAAATGAAATGCTACAATATTCTTGTCTTGACTACTCTTGACTTGATCTTGAAGTATTATAATTGCTCTCAAAAGTGCTTGATCACCAAATGTTCTTGTTATTGCTTATTAGTCTTTCAAATGATGAAATGACTAAGTATTTATTATAATTAATCTAATTTCCCACAAATTAAATCTCGATGGCCAACATTTAGAATTTGAAATTCAAATAATAAATTTTCATCCCCGATATATTAAAATTTGGGGCCAAATTAAGAGAAAAAGGGCACCTAGGGCACCCTTGTCTAGACCCACTTTTTCAAGATTTGACAAGTCGAGGGGAAAATATTAAATGACTACTTGGTTTTCCATATTGGGTTTTTCAATAAATGTTTAAAATGGAACATGGAATGCATAATTTAGGAAATTAGGAGCATGATTAGCTCCAAGCACCTAGGAGGGAGAAAAATCTAGTGTGAAATTGTCAAGGGTGATAATTTATGACACTACACTTAGTGGCCAAAAAGGATTCATCTTCGGAGGTAAAAATCCTCAAGAATATCAATTACATAGGGGGTGCATGGATTTTTGACTTAGAAACCCTTGCTGATGCACTTAAGTGTATTTGGATGGAAAAAAAATAATGTATGAAAGCGACAAAGAAGGCCATTGTAGTTATCCTTTCTATTAAACCAGTTAAACCATTTGTATATAGGGATATGTCTTTTGGATGCAGTCATGATGCACCAAAGATAGGAAAGAGGTGATGGAGGAGTACCTGTGTGTACACCTGCCCTCTAAGTTTTTCCTGGTGATTCTGAGGGTGAAGAAGAACCCAATGATATACCATTATTTGATAGCGAGGTTTGTAGTCACATATGGTTGAAAAGATTTGTATTAAATAAGAATGTATTATGAATCCATTAAATAAATATAATAAATTTTTTATATTTTACCAAATTTGTCTATTGGATTAAGAATAATGCTATAAGTATTGTTTAAAATGTAATGCCAAAATTAGAGGATCTAAGTAAATGCATAAAATGAACTCAGGTTTGAACTAGAAAACAATCATGGTACAAACAAGAATTAACCCAGGAGGAAGTTAGGAGGTATCCCACCCTTCTGATAATCCAAATACTAAATTGGACTAAATCTTGGCAATGTTGAATGAAACAAGAGATAGAATTGACACCTTGGAGCAAGAGGTTAGGGGCTAAAGTAAGCCCAAAAGGGAAAATGAAGCATCTCAAGAAGGGGAAGATGAGAATAGGCATGATTGTACCACCCTAAGTGGGTGAGGTGAAAACAATTCTTATTCAAGAGCTGATAATGAAAAGAGGAATTAGCTAGCTCTTGAGTTAGCAAGCGACATGGAAAAGGTAATGACACCTAAGTTTGATGGAATAGTGAGCGGTGATGCAGTAGAAATGTGGCTCACAAAAATGGAAAAGTACTTTGAGATAATAAATTACTTTGAAGTTACTAAGGCAGTTTGGGGAGCTTACCAACTAGCAAGAGAAGCATCCAGTTGGTGGATGAATAAGAAGATGGAGTTGGGGTTAAGCTCTTTGAGCTCAACTTGAGATCAATTTATAGTCATGTTTAAACAAAGGTGAATACTGCAACTTTTCTTTGACCAGAAGTTTACTAACTTTCAAAATCTGTGACAAGGAGACTTGTTTGTGGTTGAGTATTGGGAAAGGTTTACATGTATCTTGAAGTACATACCCTAGTACCAAAAGGATGAAATATTTAGGATTAGAAAATTC
This sequence comes from Sequoiadendron giganteum, assembly GCA_007115665.2. Taxonomy (NCBI): domain Eukaryota; kingdom Viridiplantae; phylum Streptophyta; class Pinopsida; order Cupressales; family Cupressaceae; genus Sequoiadendron; species Sequoiadendron giganteum. The sequence continues at coordinate 746,703,413 of CM021100.1, read as the reverse complement.
ATCATGTGGTTGAATGCCCATATTGGAGGAGAAGTTGATGTTCATGGTCCAACAACATGGATCAAGTTTTTGAGAAAGAGATAAAGTAGGAGCAAAAGTTGAAATCCATCTCTACTTCTTGTGAGAAGAATTGTAAGAAGTTCAATTAGTCACAGTCTTCCCAATATTTAAAGAAGAGGAATGATAATGGTTTTCAAAGTAATCAAAATGATCCCGTGAATGAGAATAAAAATAATAACTCTAGGAGGAATGGAGATAATTCAAGAAACCCTTTTGAAAGGTGAGGACCTCCTGGAGGATGTTTCTCTTGTGGAGGAGATCATTATGTGAATCAATGCCTAAATAAGAGTCAAGGAGCTCAACAATGTGGAAATCCATTACCTATGCAACAAGCAACATTCGAGAAAATGATCCATAAAGCATTGGATAATCAGCAAGTGGAGTACCAAATTACTCCTATTAAAATAATAGGTGCATTAATTTTTGTTCCTATTTTAATTTTAATTGATACTGGTGCAAATAAGATTTTTCAATAGAATATGGTAACTAAACAAAAGATCAGGTAGAGCAATGCCTGTTTGAATCTAGAGTTGATCTTCCAAGTTTTTCAACCGAGGTGAACTTGTACGTAGCACCTTTAGGCTCCTATGATGTCTTAGGAATAAATTGGTTGTGGAGGCATAGGGCTAAGATAGACTATTTTACAACAAAAAAGAGAGTGTCTAAATGGCCTAGGGAGCAAATTTTTCCTTCAAGGCACTCCAAGAGAAGTCAAGTTAAGGCAGATACTTGTTGTGCAACTAAAGAGGGCCAAGAAAAAAGGGTGTCAACTCTCGCGGTCAAAATGGAGAAGTTAGAGGATTTTAAGGAGTTTATCTTTTAAGATGAATTAAGGTTTTATGAGTCTCAAAAACTCCAGGAATTCAAGACAAAGATCTTAGGGATCAAAGAAAACCTAATATGAATAACTACCCTTTTCTTTAAGAATTTTAGGATGTTTTTCTAGATAAAATTCTTGGATTGCCTCCAAAAAGGACTTTCGATTTCTCCATTGATATAATTGTTGGTTCAGAACCAATCTCCAAAGCACCATACTATATTACCATTACAAATTTAGTGGAATTAAATGCTCATTTGCATGAACTATTGTTCAAAGGATTGATTAGACCCAGTGTTTCACCCTAGGGAGCATCAATGATCTTTGTAAAAAAAAGGATGATACTTTGCGCTTATGTAGAGATTATCATATGCTTAACAAAGAAATGATAAAGAATAAATATCCTTTACCACATATTGATGATCTTTTCGATCAAATGCATGCAGTAGTAGTATTCTCAAAGATCGACTTATGATCTAGATATCATGAAATAAGGCTCAAAGATGAAGATATTCACAAAAAAACCTTCAAAACAAGGTATGGGTACTATGAATTCACACTCTTAACTTTTGAGCTGAAAAATACTCCAACAACATTTATGAATTTGATGAACAATGTTTTTTAGAGATTGCCTAGATAAGTTTGTTCCGGTGTTTCTAGATGGCATTATTATATTCTAAGAATGAGGAGGAAAATTTCTAGCACCCGTAGTTTGTTCTTCAAAAAGTTTGAGGGAACATAAATTATATGGAAAGCTCTCAAAATATACTATTTTTAGAAAGAAGTACAGTATTTGGGCCAAAATTTTAGTAAAAGGAATTGAAGTTGATCCATTGAAGATCAAAGCCATTCTTGAATGGCTAGCACTAAAAATGTGCATGGAATGTGTAGTTTTATGGATTTAGTAGTACTATAAAAACTTCATGTCTAACTTTTCTAAGGTTTCCAATCCTATCACTTCTCTACAAATAAAAGGAAAATAGTTTGATTGGTCAGAAAAATGCTAGGAGGCATTCAATCAACTAAAAGAGAAGTTGACTCCGGCTTTGATATTGAAAGTCCCTAATCCAGAAGGCCAATTTGTAGTAATCACTGATGCTTCAGGGGAAGGATTAGGTGGGGTGCTTATGCAAGAAGGGTGAGTTATAGCCTATGAGTTGAGGAAGTTAAAGACATATGAGCAAAATTATGCTCTTTATTATCTTGAATTAGTAGCAGTTGTGTATGCCTTGTAAATATGGCGATATTATTTGTTAAGAAATCCTTTTGAGCTTAGGTCAGATCATCAAGGTCTTAAATATTTATTCACCCAACTACATCTTAATGCTTGACAAATAAGATGGTTAGAATTGATATTTGACTATGCTTTTGAAATAAATTATATTAAGGGAAAAAAATTGAGTTGCAAATGCTTTAAGTCAAAGGAGACACATTTTCTCAATGATCTCTGTATTCACTCAGATTTTAAAAACCAAGTATTGCAAAATTCTATGGAAGATGAGTATTATGAGCAAGTTAAGCAAGATCTCTCAGATAATCATCAAGATTCGAGGTATGATGGGTTCTATTTTGAACTAGATGGACTTTTAAGGTTCAAAGGAAGAATGTTCATTCCAAACTCTAAGGAGTTAAGAAATATCATGTGGAAAGAAGTTCATTCTACACCATATTCAAGACACCTTGGATTGACAAAAATCCTAGTAGATGTAAAACCACTTTATTCCTAGAAAGGATTGAAGAGTGACACTGCAAGATTTGTCGCATGATGTCTAGAATGCTAAAGGGTAAAGGATGAGCATCATAAACCAATAGGACTTTTGTATCCTCATGAGATTCCAGAGTAGAAGTGGGGTGAAATCACAATACTGTGTCTCACTTTCTGCCCAAGATGGACATTTACATTAATATTTTTAACTGAATCTTCATCTTTTGAGACCTCTAGCAACTAGACCATTAAGAATTTGAAGATAATGTGAACTAGTGATTTGTGGAAATTTGTGTGTAGATTCTATATTATTTTTTTATTTTTTTTGAAATAAATCATGAATCTTTCAACATCTCCTTTAATAACTAGTTTTAAATAGAAAACAACATTTTCAGAAAGTAACGTTTGTATCGTACAACATAACTTTTTTTCTATAAAGGATTAAATTCTAATTTTTACAATATAGAATCTCAACATCAATATCTAGGGAAAGAATATTTTTTCATAATTTTTTGTTGCATATTTTTTTTAAATTAATTTTTGAAGTCATTGTAACTATAATTTGGACATACATGCTGTTAGGTCTCAAAAACACAGGTTTGAACCACGAGAGGCTGCCAAGCTCTCACAACACTATTGGCCAACTAACAAGGCAAACCAACACAGTTGAACCTTCTACTCTTAAGGCTCTGCTAAATCTAGGTGGGTGTACCTATATAAATGCTGCAGATTTTTAATTATGCTTCCTACTTAACTAAACTATCCACAAATGGCAATTTGATAGTGGAGAGATATGATCTAAATTTGGCATAAATTGTATATGCAATATCAGATAAAATTTGGTATAAATAGTATATGCAATATGAAGGTGAGGTTTGATATGTTCAGTTAATAGATGTCAAATGAAATGAATAAAACTAAGTAATGAAAATAAGGGGGACCAGTGCCTTGTTGGGTAAAACGGAGTCAAATGAAAGTCTCAGATGAGTGGCTTTTATCTAGAAGAACCTCTAATTGTTTGGCATATAAATATGAGCTTACAACTGGTATAAACATACAAGAATGCGATTAATAAACCCTACTTGAGGTAGAATATTAATCTTAATTATCTTATTCTTCTTACTGATCCAAATAACATTCCGAGATTACTATAATTTATTGAAAGGAATTTTAATTCTTCTTTTAAACAACCCGATTAATCAAATTACATAGATACAACAAATGTGCACTGATAAATTGAACATATACTTGATATTTCAACTTCGATAACCAAGAAACATTGAGTTGGAGACAATCAAATAATTGCAAAAATCTCAACAAACAACTGATACCAGACTGAAGTCACCAAATCATAAGTCTTTCATTGTCTTAAATTTTATACATGCATCATGGTCCTTTCAAACATTCTGAAAATATTATATTTCCTACCATCTATCTTCTAAAAATCCCTTTTTTACAAAAAATGGATATATATATATATATCAACCGCTTGAAAATATGTGTCCTTTCAGAAATATTTTTAAGCATGAAACACTAACAAGATTAACATTAACTAAGCTCTATTAAGCCATAAATGAACTCTCGACATGTGATCTATGTAGTCTTGATGCTCATGTGTGTCTACATCTCCTAATGCATTGTGGATCACGATCTCCATCATCACCATCCGTTCGGTCTGCTCACATGCTTCTTCCAACGTTGCATCTTTCACAGTGGCTATCTTTAAAATCTCTTGGAGTATTAATTCACTTTTGCTCTTCCATGCAACCATTTCTTTTAATTTACCTCCATCATCAAAGAACATAGTCAATCCATTCTCAACGGCCTCCATCAATTCTTGCGCATCCTCTTGTAACTCCTCAAAGAATCCTCTATGCTTATCCATAACACGATTAGCATCCTCAATCGATGCATTATCAGGAGTATCCCGATGTTTTATTTCATCAAGTTTCTCTCGGATTCTATCATCCATTCTTTTATGTTCTTTTATTGCATCAAAATAATGTGAGTGCTTTCCCCAAAGTTTATTTAACCAAGTGGTTAAAATGGCCTGCCTCCTTTTGATTACTATTGTAAGTGTGTCCATTTTCCCTTGAGAATATGCACTTGATCCCTCCCAATGGTCCTTCACCTGTGAACTTTCACCTTGAGTGACCATCCTTGTTGGCCCTATTGCAGCATCCACTAAGTCCTTTAGACACTCATTTTCTCTCAACATTGTTTCGTTATTTGTTTTGTACATTTCCTTTTCTCTAATCAATGCCTGTATTTGGACTTTATTCAATTTTGCTACATTAGTCCCAATTTCTACTATTGTAACTGGATCAGCCTCTCTAGCCTTTAAAGTCATGACATGTCCAAATGCTTTCTCAGTGTCAATAACAACTGACCTCTTATGAGGTGGATATAAAGCCCAAATCATCAATGTTTCTTCATCAGGATTATATCTTGACCTTGTATATACTTCTGTTACCTTTTCTATGCTAAGCTTATGTGTAGTATTGTTGTCTTTCAAGAAACTATCAAAAACCAATGCATAATTGAGGTCTAATCCTGGGAAAATCATGACACCAACCTTTTCCAACATTTCTCTCCCTTTCTCAAGGGTCATACTTGTCATCTCCTTTTCTACATCATCTCTCAAAATCTTCAACAATTGTTCTTCATTTCCTGGTGTCACATTATCAACCAGTTCTCTTATTTCCTTTCATTTTTGTTTATACAAAAATGTTTTGAATTCTAAAGTTTTTACAAACTCCTCATCTGCTATAAAAGATCTATATTCTTCATGTCTTACATCTATATCTACATTTTCCTCAATATTCATTTCTCTGGTAGAGTAGGTATAACCCTGAGTTCTTGTCCTTGATACTTTACCAGATGGACCCTGTGACACGTTAGCCCTTGATGCTTTTTCACTAGAGGACAACATCTCCATATCCAACAACTCCTGATTATGTCACTCAATCACCATCTCTGCCTCTTTTGCTTCCAAATTTCTTATCATATCATCAAACTGGTAGGGCACATGATGATACCCTCCAAAGTTTATCTTCTGCTTGGCCGAGTGGATATACCCTTTTGGATCAATTTTTTTTTTCTGAATGGCCCTCTCTTCATATTGTATTGTAATAACCTATCAAGAATCAGGTTATATCCTTCCTTTTCTAACACAGTAAAGTCACCAAAGCATAACATACTGGGCATGAAACCCTGCTTTCCAAAAGAGCTTAAATTCATGACACTAGAAAAATCTATCTACCTAACAATTTCTAAGTAGGCAATCTTGTCTAGAACTGTTCTAGGCAAGATAAATGGAGCATCTTCAAATCCATAGACCCTAATCATGGTCACGTTCTCTAGACAATACCAATCCCCCCAATTGTGGTTGATTGGTCCATTAAAATCTCTAGGTCTGAGGAACCTTTTTATCTCATCAAACAAGGAATAATCACATGGGTGATTGTAGAACTTATACAAGGGTTTTACAAAGTATTCCTCAAAGAGTACAAAACTGGAATTAGCAAACTTGCTATCCCAAACAACAATCCATGACTAAATAGGCAATGGCCTACATTCTTTATCAACTTGTGAAACTCTTAGCTCCTGGGGCCACAACCCTAATTCCTGTCCGAAGTATAGCACCAAGTGCATCAATAATGAATAATTCCTGAGGTGCAGTACAAAGGCTCCATTTTTTATTGCCATCAACCCAGTGTCAAGTTTTTTAAACACATATGAAGCATAATCCAAAGGCCTGGAGTTATGATATTGAATATCTATTGCAATCACCATAGGCACAATTGCCATATACTTTGGAACCTCCATTCCCAATACCTGTCCCACCGAAAAATAGGTGTACTTCATATAAGGTTCGAAAAGATCCACATGAAATGGTGGTCCCTCATTGTCCTCCATTGGAATTGGTTTGCCACCATGCCTAATTCTGTGCAGGGGTAATCTCCAACCCTTATAAATGGTGTCCATCCTTTTGAATTCACTCTCGAGCTCTTCACTTACAATTTTTTCATTGCATATCCCTTCTAATTTGAAAACCTCGCTTATTGCATTTTCTGACAAATGTATTAATGGATTCCTAGATAGATCACATATGGCCCTATGTTTTGGATTATAATGACTGGCTAACATTTTCACCAACTCGACATCAACAAAGACATTAGGGCAAACCAGTTTACCTAAATTGAGCCTCCATGGGTTACATACTGGCTCAAAATGATTCCTTCGGTAGTAATGGAAACTGAACAGTTCATAGCCTCTGATTGGGATCCAAACATCTCCAATGAATTTACATTTGTCATCTAATTTATCTACTTCAGCCCTAAGTTGTGTAGAGCGTCTGGCCTTAGGTCTAAAACCGGGTAGCTGGTCTATGAGATCCTAGTTCAATTTTCGCTGGGTGCCCTTTGACTGAATTTCTGTTTTCTGCTTTTTTCCCTTTGATTGACTACTCTCCCCATGTTTTCTACCTTTTGATTTCTCTGGACTAGTGCTTTCCATTCTTTGAAATTTACAATATTTAAGGGATGAGGAACTTATTGTATTTCGCCTGAAATTCCAATTTGAATGAATGCCCCAATCCTCTGCTTGTTCTTCTCCTCTTCCTTGCTGCCAATTCTGCGAAAAAATGCCTTTAATTGAATTCACCTGGATTCGCAAAATCTTTTATGTTTTCATGGTGCCATTAATGTCTTGGCTGTGACACGAATGAAGCAGGCTCTTTGAAATTCTCGCTGTCACATCACGTAGCATATCGACAAGATATTTTAAATCTTTGGCCAATCCTTCTGTTCAACGGTCACATATCCGCTAAGACATCTTGCAGCTCCCTCGACATCACAAGTCTCCTCGACAGTTTCACTTTAATTTTTGAATGGTGCCATGACTCCCACTGAAGAAAACCTATCGCCATGACTTAATGAATCAGGCCAACAATTCTCTGCCTTATTCCGAAGGTTCTTCGTCTCACCAAGATATTCCCTTTTGTCTACTCAAATCGCCGAGATAAAGCAATTGTCTTGCAGATGGAATAACACTCAATGTGACCTTCCTTAGATCTCCCCACTGAGGTTTATCTTATCGATACATTCCTTCTTCGGCAAGACCACACACATTGTTCGCCCGACAATTTTAGCTCCATGCATGTTATCATGCCCCACCCTGTCGGTATAATATGGGAGGTTGGTAAGACTCCCCGAACTCTTCTCGACATTATTTGTCTCATTGAATAAGTCATCCTTTGCTTTATTGGCAAGACCGGTAAAGATTTCGGGTTGTCTTTCAGAACCTTACCCCAATGACTCCAATCTGGCTGATACATATTCTTTTGCTACTAGCGGTGGGATAAATATAAGCTCGATATGACCTCACACCATCATGCCGATAGTCATTGTCCTACCGATAGAAGCCATGAACCCGTGTACTCCTGACATATGTCCTTATCGACATTACACAACCAATCTCATGCCGATATACTAGAGGAAATGTGCATTTGTATCGGTGAGACCTACATCATCTTATGCTGATATGTTCCATATATCAAAATTTTCAAGGTTAGATAAAATTTATGTGATTATATGATAAAAATTTACCTAGATCTTGGTGAGTATGCTATATGAAGAAAACTTTAGGACTCCTTGGGACACTAATGAGCATGAATGGCCAATGAGATTTTTTCAAAATTTTACAGTTCCAACACATGCGTTTCATACAACCTAACTTGTTGTGTATATATCAAAATGCAATTTTTTTTGGGGGGGGGGGTGAAACAATGACATCAATACTTAGGGAAAGGGTATTTTTTGATTTTTTTTACAATGGTTTACTATTTTTCCACCTCTACATAACAAAGAGCTTGATGTTCAGAGAACCTATGTTTAGTAAAAAAATAAAATTAAATACATTATAAAATGAAAATATATAAAAAACTATACTTGTTGGAAAGCTTTTTTTTGGGCTACAATCTTGTAAAATATAATTTTTAAACATTATTTAATCCCTCAAAATGTAAAGAAAAAGTGGTTTTTTTCTAGCATTTTGATAGGTGCGAAGGAGACTCCATTGTGGGTATGATTTAATACTAGAGGGGTTTGATCTAAGGGGGTCTTATCTATCCATCTTCAATTAAAACCATTTAGATGGAGCATCTCAAGACTTAAATCATTCGTTTTTCTAAAACAGTGATTTTAGGCAAAAATTAGCATGTCCCAAAAGTGAGACATGCTATTGTGGAAGCACCCAGTGGCAAATCATTAGTACAAATTTTGCTCAAGGTATTCCTATGTCTAGAAATAGTGGTGGATAGACTTACCACGGTAGCTCATTTTATACCTAGGAATCTAATTGACGAAGCACCAGTCATAGCTCGTAAGTTTGTTTAGGAAGTTAGATTACACAAAGTTCTTGAGAAGATCATCTTAGATAGGGATGTGTTGTGCCTTGCACACACATCCCATTGAAAGCAAGGACCCCCCTTTTTTCATCTTTGCCTTTTAGTTGTCTTTAGCTTTAGTTTTAGTTCTTGTCATTGATTTTGGGAGTCAGAGTTTTTTTATCTCAGGTGGTGGATTTGCATGGTTTTAGTCCTTCTAAAATAAGCTCATATTCAATGTTTATGATTTTGGGGCCATGCATGTTTGGACTTGGATTTATGGTTGTTGTGCTTTAGTCCTTGGTCTTTTTTCCCATTAATGATAATTGATTCAAGAAGTAAATTTTGGGATGTCATATATAAGGTTTTTTTTCACCTATGGATAAATAATAAAAAATTAGCCTAGGTTGCTTTTTAAAGTTTTGGGAAATTCCTTCTAGGTCAAAAGTTATGGATTTTGAAGATTTCTCATCTACTTGGAATTTCAGGGTTTTCATACACTTTCGAACTTAACTTAAATCCTTGAAATTCCATTTTCAAAAAAATCCAAAACCTTTTCAAAATTCCTAGTTGACAAAAATCCACAATATCTAAAAATCTATGAAATCCAAAAATCCATGAAATTAAAAAATCCTCGAAGTTTCCATTTTAGAAAATTTCAAAGCCCTTTCAAAATTTTGAAATTTTCATTTTCAAAAAATTTCCGTGAAAAAATTGAAATTCCATTTTCAAAAAATTTCAAAGCTCTTTCAAAATTTAAATTCTAAGGCCCTTCAAAAATTTTGAAATTTCCATTTTGAAAATTTCAAAACTCTTTCAAAATTTAAAAATTTCTTGAAATGCAAAGTTCCTTGAAATGGAAAATTCTCTAAGAAGGAAAATTTCTTGAAATGCAAAATTCCCCAAAATGGAAAATTACTTAGAAAGGAAAATTTCTCAAAATGCAAACTTCCCCAAAATGGAAAATTCTCCGAAATGGAAAATTCCTTGAAGAGGAAAATTTTCTAAAATAAATAAAAAATCTCTAAAATTTCTGATAGGGTAAAATCTCTGAAATTCCTTGACAAGGCTAAAATTCTGAAATTACATGATGAAACCAAAATCTCAAAAAGGTTTATTTTTTATGTTTTAAGGATTGGATTTTCAACAACGAGCAAATAATGATGATATTTGATTTTTAGGATCTTGAAAAAAATTTGTGGCTTTTTAAAATTCAAGGAGCTATCATAAATTATTATTGGAAGGAGATTAAATAAATCAAAGGGGACTTGCATATGGATTCATGCCAATGCTTGTTGGCCTAGGAGTTGTTGTGTATCCCAAGGTGCCAAGAGGGAAATCTGGAAAAGATTGTAACTGAAATAAACCAAATATTAAATGCAATGCTAGGATTTAATGTTTATTCACATATGAATCTATGCCAAAGTATGTGCCAACTATGCAAAGTGTTTTGGGGATCAATAACAAGGATTTATTTTAAATTTTCAAATGAGGACAGCTGTCGGAACAAATATTTGTAATAGCATTTTAAATTGGGGGATAAAAGGGCATATCTTGTAAGCATTAAATGCACCTCCAATATTAAATGCAATATAAACCACCCTAGTTTAGGAAAATTTTGGTCATTGATCAATCATGTATCTCAACCCTTGATTTGTACTTGGAAAATCTATAAGAAGGGACCTTTCCTCATTTGGAAGGTTGATATGGAATTGTTGTAAGGACATTTTGAAGTTAGTACAAGAGAATACATTTAAGTTGTGGTGCTCTTATTCTTGTTGCTTCTTAATATGTGCATGGTTCCTTCTTACAATTTCATTTCCAGTTTTAGTTTCAGTTCATTCATGTTAATGGAAAAGTGTTGAAGATATTTGATGAATTTGTTGCTCATAATATTTATGATTTATTTCTAGTAAGTTACATTGTATAGATAGTATGAGCCTTTTTATTGCATTAGTTAAATTGTGAATGTTTATGCAACATTGAGTATTTACAATCTAAAAATCTCTAAGTATTCCTTTGAACATTGCACTATTTTTGCAACATTGAGGGTTTAACCCTGATTAAACAAGAACTAGTTTTATGGAGATCTGTCTCTCTGCAGCATTAGCCATTGTTATGATTGTCCTTAGGTTTTATATTTAGGATCTCTAAACCCTTATATTTTAAATTTTATTTTAAAATTTGGGTTAGTTTTAAGAGAAAAGCATCACTTTAAAATTGCCATATTTGTTGATTAAGAGTCATTTTCAGATTATAGAGCTGAAAATACAACTAGGGTTTTAACTAGTTATTCATATTTTACAAAACCCTTGTTTTAGAAGCTTCCAATTTTTGTTGAGCCATAAATTCTCTTTGTGAAACTAGCAATACATTAACCACTGAGTTTTCTTTGCAAAGTCAAGACCTGAAAAACAAGCCTTAGGGTTATTTTTTTGAAAGTATTTGAAGAAAAATTTCCTTTCAAGAGACAGGGTACTCTATTACTTTGTTTGTGTTATGAATGTGCAAAAGCACTCATCAACAAAATTGGTGCTAGAAGGAGGGTGACCCGAATAATGAGCTAGAAGATGAATGAGCTTTCAAGTTGTAAATAAGAGATATAAAAGATATCTTTATATGTCAAAAATCTAAATTAAAAAATTAGAAAGCTAAAAATATGCATAGACAATAGTTTATTGTCTCTTGTTGTGCAGAGAGTAATAGGGTTGACATTCCACAATTTTGAGAGGTTTTGAATAGACGATTGTACCCTAAAAGAATGTCTTATTTTGCTTTATCATGCCAATTTAGGATAGATGAAACCACCAAGCATGATGAATTGAGTTGTTTGACATTTTTGACAAGGTTGGATATGATTGTGGAAGGGAAAATGTTCTTCTGGGATGCATTTAAGCCCAAGTTATGCTTGATATCGGATGAAGGTTTTCTTGCAGATGATGAAATTAGCATTAGAAGGGTATACGAAATTCATTATGAAGTTTATGCAAGATCAAATTAGTCTTGGAATAGGATATGTTTGGAGGACCTATTGTTACCTTGTTGGTGCAAAGCACACAACACCACCCACTTAGAATTTACATGTCTATTATGTCAAGCTGCAATCAAAGAGGTCAAAAAGGGATTATTTGAGCAATCCATTGCAAGGTACCCTACATTCATTACAAAAAATGCACAAGAGGTGGAAAGACATGAATCAAAAGTTACTCCATTGAGGATGATCCACATGTAGATAATGCAACTCAAGAAGTGGTGACTGAACAAGACTGTTGTAAATTAACCATACCGGATGGTCAATCACATCAAGATGATATTTTAATGGGTACATTTCCAGTCAAGGGTGATGAAGACTAGATAGTTGGGCCACTAATGGATAATCAAAAGTCCTCTCCTTCTCAGAATGATTTGTGCATACTTGAAGTTTAGCTTAATGATGCATACATAGGAGGATATTCCATATTAGTAATAAGGGAGTCTTCTATTTTTTCTGAATCCAGTAATCTGTTGTAGAATTATTATGGTGTTGGGAAACCCAATGTTTCCATAATCCGTGGTAGCGAAAATGTATTTATTCAAATCTCCAATAGTTGAAGCTACTGAAATTTTATACAAGTGAGAAGATCCCATTGTAGCATGTGGTAAGAATGGAAGTGATGTAGTAAGAGTAATGGATGAGTATTCAAAGGTGCAACAACATGAAGACTCTAAGAATATTACTAATGAATATAATCAAATGTCAACTTATGAATCACAAAAGTAGGAAATCCAGTCACAAGCTATATTAGGAAGTTTTTCTACCCTATTAGATAATGATTTTCCTTTAGTACATTTGAATAATTTAAGCAGGGCAGATTCATGCATGTCATGTTTTTACAATATAGAATCTTATCAAAATAATATTGACATGCAAGAAATTAAAAGGGATATCACTATACCTTTTGAAGATAGTGGTCAAGCAAATATGCAAAACATAGACTGTCAACATGTTGCTATGGATCTTCCTAGAGGGGAATAAATTGAGGTTGCTGATTATGAAGATTTTCTTAAAGAAACACCTATAGATTTTTCATCTCAACCTAAAGCAAATTTACAACCAAGTAAAATGTTTCATCAAACTGTGGAATTTCGTCTTTTACATGGTATACCAATTGATGAATGTAATTATGATTTGTAGATCTACAATGCAAGAGGAATGCTACATAATGAATTATGTCCTCTTGAAGTTGAGACTGTAAGAGAAGACAACAAACATGTCATTAATGATCAAATGTTACTGCCTACACAAACAACTTCCCAGATTATATCTTTCCTTATTCTTTTCAATTCTTACGCTTATCATTTTAATTATGAGAATTTAAGAAATAGAACATGTATGTGGATTGATCATGGGCCTAATGAGTTTCCTTAGTTGTTAATTTTTCTTGATTATGTTATTGAGTTTGAAAATTGCAAGATGGGAACTTATTTTCTGAATACAAGGGCACATTTGCAAGACTTAGGACTGTGATCATCACCTTATTACTTTTGCATGCATTGAGGAATCATATGGGAGTAGGTGTTAGTTTTTCTTGTCTAAATATAAATTATCTAGAGAGTCTCTTTGTACATAGCCATCTTGAATTAAGTTAGTTTAATTTTTCTTATTTTCTTTTTATCAATTTGTTAGCTTAAGTTTGGATTTTCTTGTTTTTGTGATCTAGGCTGGGGGTTTTATTTTTTCTTCTAAGGTGTTTTGCAAGTTCAACAAAAATTAATTGTTCAATTTTGTTTTGAGTATTTCTTTCAAAAGCTTTAATCATGTTTATGTGAATAGTTGAGGAAGGTCTCATGTTAGTGTTAGATGTTTTGGATATTTGATTTAGGATGATGGATTAATGGTCTAATATGACTTGAGATGTTTTGAAATCTTACATTTTTCACATATTTTAAGAATCTCGATGTTACTATAAGTTTCTTTGTGAAGTCACGTCAAGTGAAAAATCTTAAGTTCTCTACTTTAGTGTCATTGTGATTCTTAGTCTTGAAAAAAAAAATTCACTATTTGCAAGTTGAAATAAAAAGAAGAGAAAAGAAAAAATCGAAAGAAAAAGAAAAGAAAAAAGACAATGAAAAATAGAATAAATTCAACTTTTAGGAGGATCCAAATATCTCTACCAGGGCTATAGACACTTGGTTGGCAGCAGAGCTATGCTTAAGAGAATCACAACAACGACCTCATTGGGCCTATAAATGCTCAACTGGCAGTGAGACAATGTCCAGGTTACTTTTGAAGCAGAATCATTTATGTAGCTTAACATAACATAGCATAGGTTCGTATGGTCACCAATGGAGGGAAATTAATGTATTTGCACACACTTGGATTTTCAGTCTATGGAAAGTTAGATCAACCAACAATTTTGATTCCTTGATCATGTGTTTTGATTTATTTGACCTAGTTAAGGGATTAAAACCAGAGATTTTGGGTTCATGATTCCTATTTCTCATTGAAATTATTTGGAGCATTTTCCCAGCAGAGTCACCATTTGTTGTGTTTTGTACACACAACCTGCTAAAAGTGAGGACCCCCCTTTTTTCGTCTTTGCCTTTTAGTTGTCTTCGACTCTAGTTTTGGTTCCCATTGTTGATTTTGAGTCATACTTTTTTACCTCAGGTGGTGGATTTGCATGGTTTTAGTCCTTCTAAAATCAAGTCATATTCAATGTTATGATTTTGGGGATGCCTATTTGGACTTGGATTTATGGTTGTTGTGCTTTAGTCCTTTCCATTTGGTCCTTGGCCTTTCATCCCATATCATCGATTCGAGAAGTAAATTTTGGGATATATAAGGTTTTTTTGCACTTATAGATAAAGAATAAAAAATTAGGCTAGGTTGTTTTTTAAAGTTTTGGAAAATTCCTTCTAGGTCAAAAGTTATGGAGTTTTGAAGATTTCCCATCTACTTGGAATTTCAAGGTTTTCATACACTTCTGGGCTTACCTTAAATCCTCAAAATTCCATTTTTGAAAAATTCCAAAACCGTTTTAGAATTCCTAACAAGCAAAAATTCACGAAATCTAGAAATTCATGAAGTCTAAAAATCTGTGAAATTCATAAATCCTTGAAATTTCCATTTTCAAAAAATTTCAAAGCACTTTCAAAATTCTAAAATTTCCATTTTTGGAAAATTTCCAAGCCCTTTCAAAATTCTGAAATCCCATTTTTGAAAATTTCAAAGCTCTTTCAAAATTTCAAAATTTCCAAGTTCCTTCAAAATTTGAAATTTCCATTTTCAAATATTTCAAAATTTTGAAAATTTCCTAAAAGGAAAATTCCTTGAAAAGGAAAATTTCCCAAAATGCAAAATTCCCCAATAAGGAAGATTTCTTGAAATAGAAAATTCCTCGAAATGGAAAATTTTCCAAAAATGGAAGAATCTCTGAAATTTCTTGATAGGGTAAAATCTTTGAAATTCTTTGATAAGGCTAAAACTCTAAAATTACATGATGAAACAAAAATCTCAAAAAGGTTTATTTTTTATGATTTAAGGATTGGATTTTCAACATGTAGGCTAATAATGATGATATTTGATTTTTAGGATCTTGAAATAAAGTTGTGGCTTTTCAAAAATTGAGGAGCTATCATAAAATTATTATTGGAAGGTGATTAAATAAATCAAAGGGGACTTACATATGGATTCATGTCAATGCTTATTGACCTAGCCAAGGTGCTAGGAGGGAAATTTGGAAAATATTGAATGCAAATCCATGATTTAATGTTGATTTACATAAGAGTCTATGTCAAAGTATGTGCCAACTGTGCAAAGTGTTTTGGGGATAAAAAATTTAAGGATTTATTTTAAATTTTCAAATGAGGATAGCTATTAGGACAAATATTTGTAATAAAATTTTAAATTGGGGGATAAAAGGGTGTATCTTGTAAGAATTTAATGTACCTCTAATATTAAATGTAATGTAAACCGCCCTAGTTTAGGAAATCTTGGCCATTGATCAATCTGTATCTCAACACTTGATTTGTACTTGAAAATCTATAAGAAGGGACCTTTCCTCATTTGGAAGGTTGATTTGGAATTATTGTAAAGACATTTTAAAGTCAATACAAGAAAAGACATTGAAGTTGTGGTGCTCTTATTCTTTTTGCTTCTTAATATGTGCATGGTTCCTTCTTCCAATTTCATTTCCAATTTTAGTTTCAGTTCATTCATATCAATGGAAAAGTCTTGAAGATATTTGATGAATCTGTTGCTCATACTATTTGTGATTTGCTGCTAGTAAGTTACTTTGTATAGTTAGTTTGAACCTTTTTATTACATTAGTTCAGTTGTGAATGTTTATGCATGTTGTGCCAGTAATTAGATATATGTATAAGTGTTTACAATATGAAATCACTAAGTATTCCTTTGAAGATTGCATTGTTTCTACAACATTGTGGGTTTAACTCTAATTAAACAAGATATGGTTTTATGGGGATTTGTCTCTCTGCAACTTTAGCCACTGTTATGATTGCCCTTAGATTTTATATTTAGGATCTCTAAACCCTTATCTTTTGAACTTTATTTTAAAATATGGGTTAGTTTTAGGAGAAAAAACATCACTTTAAAGTTGTCATATTTGTTGATTAAGAGTCATTTTTCAGATTGGAGAGCTGAAAATATAGTTAGGGTTTTAACTAGATTTTCATATTTTACAGAACCCTTGTTTTAGAAGCTTCCAATTTTTGTTGAACCATAAATTACCTTTGTGAAACCAACAATACATTAACCACTGAGTTGTCTTTGCAAAGTCAAGACTTGACAATTGAAGCCTTGGGGTTATTTTTTTGATTTAGTATTTGAAGAAAAATTTCCTTTCAAGAGATAAGGTACTATGTTACTTTGTTTGTGTTGTGAATGTGCAAAAGCACTCATCAATCGGATGTGTGCATGACATCAAGGTTTTGGTAAACCTCATTTTCTTAACTTGGAACTTAATTGAATATAAGCTTAGCTTATCACCTTGAGACATATGGTCAGATAGAACAAGTAGATCAAGTTCTTGAAGATTTTTGAGGATGTATTGCATGGATCAACAATACAAGTGGGAGGACTATCTTCCACTTGTGGAATTTCCATACAACAATTCCTATTATTTTGTAATAAATATGGCTCTATTTGAAGCATTATATATGGAAGAAAGTGTCAAACTCCTATAAGATGGGATAAGCTAGAAGATAGGATTAGCCTTGGACCATAAATGTTATTAGAAATGGAAGAGCATATAAAGTTGATCAAGAAAAGATTGGTGGAAATGAATGATAGAAAAAAAAGTTATGTTGATTCTAAGCATACACTAAGATAGTTCTTAGTGGGAGAACAAATTATTTTGAGAGTCAAACTTCAGAAGAGTTCCATAAAGTTTGGAAAGTCATCCAAACTAGCTCCTAGATTTGTGGGTCGCTTCAAATTTCTCAAAGTGATTAAGTCGATTGCCTACAGAATTGCTCTACCACTAGATCTTTCCTAAATGCACAATGTGTTTCATGTTTCATATCTTAAAAATCATATAATAGGTGTTAATCATATACTTGATTGGAATTTACTACCGATATAGGATCCAGGAGTGGTAATAAACAAGCCTCTCAAGGTGCTCAAAATATATAAGCTCTACCTACATAATTGAGAGGTTTACTTAGTGCAAGGTCTAGTGGGACCAATATGTAGAGGAAAATGCTACATGGGAGGATTATAATGAAATTTACCAAAAGTTTCCTCATTTATTTACTATTTTTTAAATAGCTAAAGGAAACTTGTTTATGATTTTTTTTATGATACATTGAATCATCAAGGATGATGATCTTTATGGGGGGAGATATTTTACACCTTGAGTTTGTTTTACAAATTAATTTTAACTTTTTACGTTAAAAATGTGTTTTGATATCAATAAATTGTCATGCATATAAAAACATGTAAAAGGTAATTTAAATTTGTTTACAATTACCAATAATTTGTGGGGCTTAAAGCCTTCATCAAAGGCTTTTAAATAGGATATTTAAATAGCATTAAAGTCATTATTATAGACAAAAAGGTGGTGCAATAGTTCAACAATATTCACAAGCCACTAAGTGGCAATTTATACTATTAATAGAATGCATTTTCATGAGCGTAAGGGGGTGGCGACTAAACATTAAAGTGGTAGTTAGAATTTATTAACAATGGTTAAGTGTTGAATCTATGAGCTAAAGGGGAAGGAAAGGGTTTATTGTTATTCATTATGTTGTTTTTGGGAGAAGCAATGAGTAGGAAAAAGGGAGAGAATGTTGGACTATGTATTAACAATGCACCTGACAGTGTGTAAGCATTACATACAAGCAGTGTTATAGGAGTTTGAGCTTAGTTGTTATATATCACTATTTAGTGATGAATGTTTAAAGTAATTCAAAGAAAGAAAAGTGTGGTTCTATGATGGATATAGATAGAGTTATTGCAAACTATTCAAGCCATATATACACAATATATATAGACATTATTCTCTAATTCTGAGTAGAGAGTTAACTTAGCTTGGTTGAATACTGTGATTATGATTTTGAAATTTCAAAAGGTACAGAACAGGGAGTTAACTCAAGCATGTTTTCATACTTTATTATTCCTATGTAATTTCATAGTTTTATTCTAGAGTTTTCAATTATGAAAGATAAAAGAAAAATTATTTATGATGTTTCATATATGTTGAAATAGATAATACATGATCTGATTTTTATAGACTTATGTACGAACTTAATTATTCTATCTTTCAAATCTGTAATGAACAATAGAGAAGAGATTTAATTCTCAATTGTGATAAGTTTAATGATTTATTTCATTTTCCCAAGAAATTATATTTCCAATATGATATATAAATATATATACATTCATAATGGTATATATATTTATATTAAGAATGTGTAAAGGATATTCTATGTTAAATATTTATAAAATTATAAGAGAAGCTTAATGCTTACTCTATTGAGCTGATTGAAAGAAATCGGCTTTATAATCTGAGTTGTTGAAAGATTTCAAACACCACAATATTGTACTCTATCAGATAAAAGTATTTGGTATTATATACTATACTTTTACCAACACTATTATTGTGTTATTGTGCAAAGAACCAAAAGAAAAAATATAGAGAAATCTGAATTATTTTAAAGAAGAAGTTATCTTTTTATCAATGAACTATTATTTTTATTTTTCTCATTTGAAAATTTATCAAAAATATATGTGTAAGGCAAAGTGTCTCGAGTTGATGACATTGTTTGAAAACATTATAAACCATTTGTGCATGGAAATAAGAGAGTAGTTTACTCTTAAGATTTGAGTGCTAGTACTTGTGAGAAAATGATAATAGCCAAGTCCCAAGATGTTATAAGAATGTAACATGGGTGTTCAATGTCAGGAAAACATTTCCGTCTTAGTCATTTACTGACTTCAGTAAGTTATATTTTTATGATTTAATATCCTTAAGCAATGATAGGCAAACAATCAACCGGTTAGTTATATGTTAAACCTTAGGTCAAATATAGTTTCCAAGTCGAGTTAGAGATGTGTGAAATTATGACTTAATTTCCTAAGGAAGTGTTTTGTATGTTGCAAATCTTTGGCCAAAGTAATGCAAAAGTATTTGCTTGCATTATTCAATTCATGGTGTACTAAAGTGCATATCCATTCAGATTGGTCATACTTAGTTAGAGATGTCTAAATTTGTATGGTCAATTGGTTATGTAGGACAAAACATTAGAACTTAGATGGCATGTACTTGTGGGTTCCTTTGTCTATACTCTTCATGAAGGGTAGGGCCACTTCTAGTTGGAAGGTGTGTGGGTATTGTCGACTTGTGGTTGGAGGCAAAGCACTTGGGTGATGCTCTCCCTCTTGTAGATGACAATTTCGAGGCTTGTGAAACAAAATAAAATTTATAGATACGAAAGACTCAATACCTTGTATCATTTAATGTATTATGTAAACTTGTATACTTGAAAAGTATCTTATGTATGAATTGTAATTGAAAAGTTCTATCTTATTTCTCAAATTTAAATTAATATTTTTTAAATAAAAAATTTGTGTTATTCATTCATGTTTTGGTCATGTGCAATAAATGATTGTATGGAAATGATTTTTTTTTTTCTATCCTATTTTAAGCATACGTTTATTTAATTCTATAGTAAAAATCTAAGTATTTACTATGTGGTATGGATGAGTATGTTACATTAATAATACAGCTCTTGTTGCTAGATTATATTGGGGATGGTGTACAGAGAAAAAATATTTATGTGGGAGAATTCTTAAGCTTAAGTACCTAAATTTGGAGAATTATTCCTTCACCTTAGGATGAAAACCCTTGGAAGGAGTTCTCAAGTATGAATAACTATGAAGTTAGTTAATTAAAGATGGCCTTTTTTATATTATGGGGAAGGGTGACCTTGCTCTTTTCTAGGATAATGCATGGGAGCAACATAGTCCACTTATAAATCTCTAATTTGAAATTTAAAATATAAATATATTAAAGTTGGTTAGAGTTTTTAATTATACAATCATGCAGGATGGTGTGAATATTTGGAAATGGAAACCTAAAGATATTTGGCTAGGTCAACAATTTTCTCACCACATTGATCATTTAAGTCATATTTTAACATCCCAATAGATATTTTTCAATTGAATTTTATATTTCCTTGAATGGGGCTTGAAAGGTTCTAAGATCTACAAGGTGTAAACTTGTTATAAAACTCTTTTATAAGGAAACTTGGAATTTAATAACTCTAAGATTTGGAAAAAGGGTCTAGCATACTAAATGTTACCCTCAGGTTAATGCTTTCTTGTGGCTTGAAACTTTAGATAAATTTCTTCATTACGATAATCTTCAAAAATCAAGAGGTTGTTGGTCTAAAAAGATGTATTGTCTTCCTTCAAGATGAAGAGTGTGGTAGATATCTTATAAATTAGCTTGCCCCTTTGCCACTTCCCTTCACCATTTGTGGTGTGAATTATTGGGAATTTCATGGAATAATTATGAGTATATCCAAGACTCTCTTGTGAGTTAATCATGAAACATTTTGAAGCTAAAATCCCTTAATTTATTGATTGGCCTTAGTTTGATCTACTGGAATATTTGGTGGGAATGAAATCAAAGGATTTTCAATGGTACAAGGCATATAAGTCAAGTTTGGGTAGAATAATGGTCAATCTAAAAGAAACCTATCAAGTTTAGATTCAAGATTATCAAGTGAGTTCTTGGGGTATAATAATGGATAATTTATTCTAAAGAGAGGTGCCCATAATGACCACTAAAAAGATTATTGATTAGGACTAACTTGATACTATAGGGATTGTCATTAGATATATATGGATGTTGAGGATGTTAAAGGAGCTAAACTTGGTGATGATGGATCTTGTCAATGAAAAATTATTACATAAAAATATTGGATAGTTATTTTTAGTCAAGTTGGAAAATTATATTGCTAACATAATTGAAGATGAGAGGACCTTGGCATAGGGGCTTTGTGTATTGCCATATCTATAATGGGGTTTTCACTTGGTGACCTATATATGAAGGAAAATAATTGCATTAGTAACATTACTATAGATACAAACAAGTGATGACATTTTAGTGTTAAGACCAGAGGGCATTTGGGAGTTTTGAGAAGACGAGGACACTTATTTATTTAGCTAGAGGACATAGAGGGATAGATACCACCATTTGGGGGATACATCATATTTTTAGTGAGTATTGAATGAGTTTTAGGTGAGGTATATAGTGTGGCATCCTTATCTAGATGTGGATGGATAGGAGGAGGAGGATTACTATCTAAGCTATGTGTGGTCACCATATTACATTATTGGGCACTAGATATTTATTATAGAGTGATTAGGCTAGATCATATACTATAATAATTTGGTATTAGGTAGGGGATATCAATAATATTGCATGTGTTCACATGGGTGGCCCATAATATATGATAGTGGGAGGCATTAGTAGACCCTAGAGTGGGAATGGACAACTAGATGATGGTGACTTATATGGAATGTGAATACCATGATAGAGTATTTGATGTCGAAGTTATAGATGATTATGATTCTTAGTGGGTAGAATAGAGACCAATTTTCTTAATGAGTCTACCTTGGGAGGTGGTACATGAGAGAGTATGAGTAGTGGTTATGGTATATTGGAGCTGGAGTGAAGGAGGGGAGAGAGTATAGAGAATAATACCAATGATTAGAGGAAGAGGAGGAGATGGTGGTTGAGGTGGTAGTGTAAATGGTGAAAAGGATGATGGGGGGTGGAGGGGATAAAATTGATCATGTGGAGGTGATGGAGGTGGATGAGGGAGACAATGGCAAGGTAGGAGGTGAGGTAGGTATGAAGGTAGGGATCTTAGGTGTAAGAGAGGTTGAAGGAACACAAGGGTACAAGTAGATACCCTTAGAGAAAGATAATTTATAATAGTATGTTGTATTATAATATTCACCATGCTGGTTAAACCATTAGTATATTGTTTGATCTATAGTTATATATTTTATCTAATATTTTTTATTCAAGAAAGATATAGTAGTGTGTGAACATTTGACATGTATATACATCCATATTTTAGAATGTGATTGTATTGAAAACTTTGGACAAGGTAATTCTTATTGCATGCATTTTCAATTCACGAGTATCTATTAGTTTGCATATGAGTTAGATGTAATGTAGCTAGAGGGTATCTAGGGATACATGCCAAAATGTATGTCAATATAGTACTTATGCACTTAGTTCTTAGATTAGGCATGGTACTATGGTAGCTACAGCGATTTTTCACCCTTGTTAAAGGTCCAATCCACTTTAAGTTGGAAGCTATGTGGAGGATTACTAATCTATGGTTGGAGTCAAAGTGCTCAAGTTGTTTGTACTTACTTAGAGCATTTAATTCTATGATACATTCAAATGTAAACACTATATTTTATGTTGTATATTTTAACTAAAAAGACTACATTCTTGAATAAAAAATAAATTGCATACAGGAGAATATAGCTCCTTATGGTTTTTTGTAAATATGTAAATTCTAATACTTTTATAATTTGATTTCATTTAAGAATGATATATGTTATAAGATTTAAGTTTGTATCATATTGGTCATGTATTAAAAATATCATGATGAATTTGACTTCTTAAGATCATGTGTTTAAAGTTAGAAGATATAAAGTTAGAATCAATTAGTTGTAATGTGTTAATGAGGCTTATTCTATTACAAAATGGCAATAGATAGAGACTATATGGCTTGAGGGTGTAGCTTGATATGGTTTTGAGTGATAATGATAGATTATAAGATAAATTAGTCATGGCATAGGCCAAGTAGGATGGTTATTGAGCAAAGATGAATAATTTTTAGGCTATCTTGGATGCAACTCAGAGTGCGTAGAGGATAGGGCATGATGGTGAGGTGATGGAGGATCAAAGGAAAAAAGGTGATAGGTTATATGACTAATTAGATGTGGTGTAGATAGAATGAGATCTGACTTAGTCAAAGACCCATAGGACAAGATAAGAGAGAGGCATGGCTAGAGGGTTGCTATAGTGACAAGGTGTATCACAATTCTTCATAGATGTTTCAAGGACCATGGGAGAGGTATAGTGGGCTAGGTATAAGGCATAATACTACATATCCTTGTATGATCATGTGGTGCTTGTAGGCTAGAGTGAGCCACCATTTTTGGACTACAATGGCTCCTAAGTGAGTGAGTTAGTATCATGATCTAGATTTGTGGCTATGGGTCCATATAGGGTCACCTTCACCACCATTGAAGCTAGTAGGGAATAGTGCTGACTAGCCAAAGTTGAGATGGTGTGTATTTTGGGCCCAGTGGACTAGATTAATTATTTTTTGATGTATACATTAGACACACAATTTTTTATGTATATATGTGCTGTACATTAATTTTTTGATAGATATGCATAGATATGAATGTGGGAGTTGATAGTGAACCCTACAACTCCCAAAAATCACCTACAACCAAAACACCTATCACAAACAAGAGATCAAAGAAACTGATTTGATATGAAACCAAGAGAGAAATATTGAATCCATATAAGTATATGATATTGAGATTAACCTATAATTGTATTGAATTCTATTATAAAATTAAATAATAAAAGCTTATAAAAGAAAATGTGCAAACCCTAGATGAGGATTTGATTAGATTGTGACAAGTGTCCTAATCTCATGCATTGAGACAAATTGACCTATAAACAACCCAATCTAATAATAAAAAATCACTCGTAAGTTTAGCTTAAGTGAATAAAGTAATATGGGAATTAATAATTAATTAATTATCGAGTGATTGTCCTAATTATTGCAATAGCCCACTTAAGATCAACTTAGGGAGAAGCTAAAAACCTTGATGAAGGATGCAATGATGGATGCATGGACAAGTCTTGGTTATAAGTCATGATGAGGTACCTATGTACAAACAAATGAAACTCTCATAAATAGAGAAAAGGAGAAAACCACGTGGGGAAAACTCCTCTCTAAAAGAGAAAAATAAATAACTACACTAGTGAAAGAAGGATATGAGGAATCAATGTGGCCCCTCAAGGAATTATTCTATCACATAAGTAAAATGTATTCCCCCCAATAGGAGAGATAAAATGAGGATATGAATCCCCTCCATAAAGAAAGAGATCATATGCCAATAATGAACACCCAAAGACAAAACATGATCCACTGTTTACAAATAACATTTCTCCCCTTAGGAAGAAACAAATCCATTGGTGACTGGATAATTCATTCCCAAAAATGGAATAATAAGGAATCCAAATCCAAATGATGCGTGCCTCTGAAAAGTGCTCAAGTTTCCACATGTCAAAATGAGATGATGTCAATCCAAAATCCTATGAAGGTTGATGTAGAAAAAGTTACAAAGGCAATGAAGATGATGGGCCAACAATGATGATGTGGCTGTCAAAAAAGAGGAGATGAATGTCCTCATATTAATCCTCCAAATTTGTAATCTGAGACATTACAAACAAGGATTATATTTTTGTAATATATGAATCCCAAGTAGCTATGTTTGGAAGAAGATGAATGTTCTATTGTATTGAACTAATAGGGGCCAAGGATGCGACAATGCCAAGATGATAAGGGATAATAGGAGATGCAGAGTGATTCTTGATATGAAGAGTGAGAAAATTAAGACAAGTATCTGAACCATTGGAACACGTGTAAGACATGATATACTCAAGCTCCTCCTAAAGTATCATCATCAAAGGGTACAAAATCTGTACCTACAAGAGGAATGATACAATCTGCTACACGGTCCTTAGGGAACTGAGAGATATGAGGGTCTCCATAGATCTCCCAAAGTCAAGTACAGAGTGTGTGGGGATAATCAATGTATGATATAACACACATAATGTCATGATTAACACTAGAAAATATAATCCCTACAACATGATCATTGATAATACCCCATGTTGAATAATTCCCTGGTGCGTCTGGTGTTGTTATGAGTCCACAAAGATAAGACAAAAGATCAAGCCACCTGAGATGTTTTAGGATGTCATTTCATCAAGACTCATAGTTATCCTTTGTCAGGATGACCACATAAGGATGAACAAAAAACCCATGACACTTCCTCTCAAAATGAAAAAATCAAAGAATGCAAACCTCAATACATGTAAAGAAGATCTAATGAAGTCATCTCATGCAAAAAAATCCTTTCTAGGAGCCAAGATGTCAAAGTAATTAAGAAGAATGTGAAATCACAAAAAAATGAATAAAATGTATCTAGTGCATATTTTGGAAAAAGTGCATGTGTGGATCTAAAGAGCTCTAAAATACCTTTCTAATACTATTGGAATCAAAAAATTTAGAGATATAGGAAAAAAATTATGAGCTCAAAAGTAGAAAATGATGATTTGACTTTGACAAAGAATAAAATGGACGAGTAACAAAATCTGACGATGAAAATTTCACCACTAGAAAGTAAATGAAACCAACTTTCTGACGATATCTCATTTGCTCATTTTCAACATCGTATGCCCAAGTTATGCAAGAAAAACTCATTTAGGGCATGTTAGGGCCTAGAGGGGAGCTAGGAGGTCTTATGCTCATTCATACTACTAGTCAGCATGGCATCATTCTAACATCAATACAATATGTCAAGAATATTCTCCTCTTTGAAAAAAATCTCATCAACCAGAAAATGCATGATTGACAAAATATTTTGTTTGAGATTTCTCTAGAATATGCTCTTCAAGCCATGAAATATCCACATGGCTGCTAGTCACCAAAAAATGGAGGAAAATATTTTTCTACTTGTCGGTATTCTTGATGATGGGTTGTTAGGTTGCTGCTGACAATATTTGACGTCGATAGTGACTAAATTTCTTATGCTAGCAATGAAGAGGTGAGTCGTTGGGTGACATGAAAGTGTTGCTGATGGTTATGATTTGTTGGGAAACCTATACAATAGGTCACCACTAATGAATGGCTAGTCCCCATGCACCTTAAAATTCCTACACAACTTGCGAGTAGGGTACATGATACCCCAAACAAAACAATTTTTTTGCTTTAGGTTTTTGAATTTTTTGTTGCAAATCTTTGATTTTTTTTGCAAAAAATTGGAAAGATTACATGTAATTTTTTAAACTACTTAGTTGAATGTGTAGAACAAGGACAGTATGACTGTATGGATCTATATGACTATATGAATTTTCATTTGAGGATTTCTGCAGCCGGGCTAATTTTCTTTTTTACTTTTTTTGTAACTTTTACAAATTTGACTAAATGATAGGTGATCCTTAGGTTTTTGGCCATTCTGGTCTCAATAGTGATACATGTTTCACTCCAAGATGATAAATTTTTTCCATCAAGGTAGAATCTCTTAAAATTGGACAATAATTCACAAATGTGGTGCTCTGATACCATGTTGGAGTTGATAGGGAACCCCATAGCTCCCAAAAATCACTTGCAACCAAAACACCTATCACAAACAAGATATCAAAGTAATTGATTTTCTATGCAATCAAGAGAGAAAAGATTAAATCCACACAAAAATATGATATTGAGATTAACTTGTAATTATATTGAACCGAATACCTAGATTGTTACAAAATACAACAATTAATGCTTATAAAAGAAAAAGTGAAAACCCTAGATGAGGATTTGATTAGATTGTGACAAGTGTCCTGTGTAAGGGGGAAATCAGGATGATGCAATATTGAAAATGAATGAATTAAAAACTAATCTAATCCAAACAAAATCTATGATTCATGCCCATTACTCACGAAATGAAACTACGAAGAAATGAATTCAAGAAATGAAATCAAAAGAGAAAAGCATAAATGAATTCACTAAAGTAGCATTACCATCCTGCATCGAAGTGTGTTCGCAAAGATGTTGGATTGTTCATATCAATGCGAAACCTCCATTGTGCATAGAAAAAGCTTCACGAACATGCAATGTCATTGATCAAAGGTATGTGCAAAGCTTCAAAAGGTCGATTGTGACTTTTGCATTACTTCGTCATGCAAATGATGTTGATTCTCTGATTGTTTTTAAGAAGAAATGAGGTTGGTATATAGAATTTTTGTTTCGAAATGAACACTCGAGATTGCGTAGTAGAATATCTTGATCAACGGTTCAAAATCATTGAGAGAATTTATATGGGAATAATCGATGCAAATTGATTACGTAATTAGTGTGATTGAAGAAATCATTTTGAGTGTTCAGTGGGATTGAGGAAATAGATTGAAATATGTGGAATTGAAGAATAGATTGATCAGCCAAGAATAGATGGATCAGTCAGCCAATCAGAGTGAGCAATCAGGGGATCATAATTTGTTCAATCATAAAAGTAGGTGAGGATAATTAATTAATTGATTTAATTAATTAATCTTTTTGAGTTGAAAGTGTAAATCATGTTTGACTTTTACAAACAAAGTTATATTTGTTTGATTTAACCTTTTGGAGGATGTTTTGAATAATTTATTCAATTATTCATGTTTAGGGGAAAGTGATATAGTTAAACTATTATGTTTTAATAATTTAATTGATTTAGGGGAATAAAGTGAATTAGCGACATAATTAAATAATTGATGTTATTTAATTAATCAGGAAGAATAAAGTTAGATTAAGACTTTATTAAATAAATGAAATTTATTTAATTAGTCAAAAATGATGAAAAAGTGAATTAATTAAATAATGTATTAATATTAAATTAATAGAGGGAATTAGGGTTTTTGATGCAATTGATGTGAAATGTAGTGATATTAAGTGATAATGATGCCGATGATGCCAAAATGTCATTTAGGATGTGCGATAAGTGTTAGGTCAATTTTACATGTCTACATTTTGCTCCTCTTTGAGATAAAGTAGTGGTTGCTTTGTTTCAAAGAATTCAATGTTAAGATCAAGATTTGAAAAAATTCATATGCCCCACTGTGCCCTGATAGTCAGCAGAATGATGGTAGGATGTTGGGTTGCCCCCTCGAGAGGTTGGTCAAAAAAATCACTTTTGAGGTTGAGCTAATGACACTATTCTATTTTTCGTTTTGATGCGCAGAGGATGAAAAATTAAGCCTATAGGTCTCTTGCTAATAGTTCAGATGTTCCCGAGAGGTCCTAATTTCAACATAGGAGGGCTTCTTAGGTAAAAAAATTAGGGGTTCTGAGAGTTAAAATAGGTAATTAGGGTTCAAATTACCTCATTTGCACTTTGAGCCTATAAAAAAATCTTTCCTCTGGATTTCGTGATTTGTCGATTGTCAAGGAGCTATGGTAAGGATTTGAGGAGCCCCACATCATGTGGAGGTGGTTCGCGAGTTCAAACAACTTCTAGGCGTCAGTGCCCCAGTATGTACCCTTTCCTTTTGTTGTACCCAAAATAATTTTTTTGCTTCATTAAGGCAATTTGATTAAAATGGTCTAAATCTTATAAAATTGTCGTCAAAAGTCAGTTCTAGGTCAAACAAAGCATGGGATTTTTGTGGGTTTAATGTCTAGAAGATACTAGAAAAATTTGAATATTTTAAAAACTAGGGTTTTCGGGCCCCTAATTTTTAGGAAAACCCTAAAAATTAGGATCTTGCTAGAATTGACTGAAAAATATTTTGATTGGCTTATTTCATGTCATGATCACGTTGGTGAAGTCAGAATCAAGAAAATGTCAATTTAAGTTTGGTGGATTGTTTTCACTTTTTTGGGAGAAAAGTTAGGACCTCTAAGGTCGTCAATTGCAATTGGCCAGTACCAAGTGTTGAAACCTAAGCCTCAAACTCATCGTAGAAGATTCTATGGCAAAATATGCTGAAAAAGATGCTTCATGACAGAGGGGATTTTCAAATGGTGAAAATTGTAAAAAGTATTCTGAGCTTAATTAGAAATTTTCCTCGAGAGGAGGAGTTTGGCTTTTGAGCGGTGCATGAGCTCTGCTAGGGTTTTGAGTTTTCTGAGGTCATTCATGGCCCCTACTACGTCATATTGTGCTTATTGCGCAGGATTTTGGTTCCTCCATTGCATACGGTCGCATTTACTGCGGTTTTAGGGGTTTATTATGCCTTCAACTGGCTCTAACCCGACAATTCTTGCTGGTGTTAGCGGTTCGACGACGTAGTTTAATGGCTCCCCCACCAAACAAACGCCCTCAAAAATTTGTTCCGAAAGTCTTTCACGAGGTAAGCATTCTGACGCTCCTGCTGATGTAGTTTTACCTTTACTTGATTTTGATTCTGCATGCGAATGGCTTGAAAAACACACCCTTGTGGGTTATTTTTTTGGAAGGACTCCCCCTGAAAGTGTGCTAAAAGACTGGGTTAACAAGGCTTGGGTCCCTCATGGGGTCCACCTTGATATGGTCCAAAATTTGACCAAGGGTTTTTTCTTGTTTCGCTTTGCGGAAGTAAACCATGTTCAAGCTATTTTGGGTCATGGACCTTGGTATGTCCTTTCCTCCTTGTTGGTTTTCTAGTCCTGGACTCGGGACTTTGCTATCTTCGAGGACACCAAAATGCGTGTGCCGATCTGGATTGAGTTTCCTGGGTTTCCCTTTCCATGTGTGCCCTTCTTGCACCATATTGCTTCCTCTCTGGGGAAGGTTGTTTGCATTGAACCTGATAAGTTCTTTCAAGCCCGTCCTCAGAAGAGGGTTTGTGTGGAAGTTGATTTATCCAAGGATTTGAAAGAGACTATTGACCTTCAAATCAGGGATATTCACCACTCCCAAAAAATCACGTATTTTAATCTTCCCAACACATGTTACCGGTGCCAATCAGCTGATCATAAGATCAAGGACTGCCCTTTGTCAGTTCCCCGTACTGTTTCTCAATCGCAGGGTGCTGAAAAGCCTCGTTAGATAAAGCCTTCGGCTAAGGCAGACACAAAGTGGACCACGGTCGCCAACTGAAAAAATAAGTCACATGGTTCTGGGTCGGCTCCCAAAGCCCCAGAATTGACCCAACAGGTTTCAAACCCTTCAGAGAAGGGGAAGGCCACTCCCGCAGGAGTGGCTTCTACTATTTTATAGCCCAGGCCGTAGGCCGTGCCCTAGGCTACTACAGTTTTATGTGCTCAACCGACATTATCTGCCGGTGTGGAGACCCAATGGCATTCTCGCAGCTGGTCTCCTCCACCGAAAGAAGGTGAATATGTGCCAAAAAAGCAGAGGTATTCTCCCTCTTTTCAAATGGGTTCAGTTTCGCAAGAGTTTTTGAAGAATAGCTTCTCTTCCCTATGTGAAGAGGATCGGGATTCTACAAGCATGGAAGACTTTCCATGAATTTTCTCTCATGGAATGTTCGAGGTCTCATAGACCTCTCAAGGAAGTATTCTATTAGGAATACTTTGAAGAATTTTCTGCAGATTGAAGTGCTTTGTCTCCAGGAAGTTAAAATTTTAGGTTTTTTGCTTGCTTCGGCTTGTCGCTCTATTTGGCTAGCCAGCACTATGTTTTGTACCTTTCATGAGGCTAGTCGTGGTGGAGCAGCTACTCTTTTGGTCCTGCGGTTGCTTCCTTATGTGGTTGACCATGGGGTGGATCCCTCCCAGCGGGCTGTCTGGACTCTTCTCAATATTGAGAATCATTGCTTTGGGATTATCAATATTTACGCCTCTAATAATGTTGTGGAGCGCTGCTTGTTTTGGTGATGGCTTGCAGACTCTTTGCCAGTTGCCACCTGGTTGCTCTGTGGGGATTTCAACATGGTTGAAATGGCATATGATAAAAATGGCACTGTACCTTTTTGTTGGGCTGCAGGCGAAAGGGAGGTGTGGTTTTACATGCGCAATAAATTGGGGCTTTTTGATCCCAATCTGGGTTACCGTCATTCTCATTCCCTCTGGCACACTTGGTGTAACTATAGAGCTGGTGCTGACAGAGTCTTTAAGCACCTTGATCATGCCATGATCTCAGCACAATCTTTTTTTTCTTTCAAAAGCTCTGCCTTGCCTATTAAGCCGCTTGTGGATGTGACCCTTTCAGATCACTTCCCCATTCAATTTCAAATTGAGTGGGATACTTGGCAACCTCGCACGTGTAAGACGCAATTCTTTTTGAACACGTCTCTACTCCGTCACAAGCCCACCACGTCCCACATTCTTCGAGTGTGGAATTTAGAGTGTCGTCGGTCTGGCAGTACGAGCTGGATTGCTTGGTGGAATGATGCTATCATTCGTACTGCGCGCTTCCTGTGCATTTATGGGTGATAGCTTGCTTTATTCCATCGACGCTCTTACAAGGCCACCACTGCTGACTTGTGTGCTGCTACGGAGGCCTTAGCGGCTTGTCCTTTCTCTCCATCACATCAAGTCCGAGTGGCGGACTTAAGACACCAGAAGCAAGTGGCGGATAGCTATTTTGCCAGGGGTGCTCAAATCAAGGCATGACTCCACTGGCTCAAAATTGGGGACTGTGCCTCCAAAGAATTTTTTTTGGCTTTTCATGCTAGGCACTCCTCCCCAGGCATTAAAGCCATCAAAGATGGTAATCAAGTGCTCTTTGAGCTACCTGAAATTCTCCAAGCTTTTGTGCGTCACTATGAGCAAGTTTTCATGGCTCAAGACCCCACGTCTGTGCACCAGCAAGTCCTTCAGAGCTGCCTTGCTGTTGTGCCACATAGGCTTTCTTCAGCCCAGATTGATTTTTGTGATCAATTATTAACAATTGATGATCTCAAGGAAGATATTTCCTCCATGGCCGATGACAAGGCTCCTGGGATTGATGGTTTCCCCTGTGAATTCTATAAAGTGCTTTGAGACTGTATTGGGAGTGACCTTCATCATGTTTATCTTGAAGCTTTTCACAACAATTCTTTAGGAAATTTAATAAATAAAGGCAATATTAAATTCATACCTAAGTCTGGATATCCGGAGGATATTTGTAACTAGCGGCCCATCATGCTTCTTAATGTCTCTTATAAAATTATTGCCAAAACCTTGGCTCTAAAAGTCCGCCACCTCCTACCTCAGATTGTGCATCCCGAGCAGACTGGATTCATCAAATCCAGGTTCATTCTTGACAACATTATTGCTGTTTGGGAAGGCATGGTGTGGGCCCGGCGTTCGAACCAGAAAGTCATGTTTATCAAAATCGATTTTGCTAAAGCATATGACCACATTGAATGGCCTTTCATTCTTGCGATGCTACAGGCATTGGGTTTTGGAGCCAATTTTTTTCAGTCCGTTCGCATGCTTTTTTCCGATGCCTCGACTTGCATCTCCATTAATGGCTGCCAGTCCTCTACTTTTGGCCTCTTTTGTTCTATTTGCTAGGGATGCCCTTTTGCCCTTGCGTTGTATGTTTTGGCAGTTGAGGGTTTTGGATATCTCTTGGCCAATGCTATCTCCCAACAGCGTGTTAAACGAATAACACTCCCAGATTCTCAAGAGCAGCTTGTCAATGAGCATTTTGCTGATGACTCCTTCCTCACTCTCTTAGAGGATGAAGGTTCGATCACTGTTGCCCTTGAATGCCTTGAAACTTTTTGTCTTGCTTCTGGTTTTGTAATTCAATGGCACAAAACATTGTGCTACAGACAATCTGTGCTTCCTACTCCTACGTGGCTTCAATCCTATAACTGGAAGTGGATTGGTCAAGGGGAAATCTTTCACTTCTTGGGCATTTCGTTCGCTTTCCAGGCTTCCCCCCAGGAGCTCTAGCAAGCCGTGCTCTCCAGAATTGAGCAGAAGCTGGCCTATTAGATTACCAAGCCTCTCTCGTTGGCAGGCAAATTCTAGGTGTGCTCTAAAGTTTTGGCTGCCACCCATGTCTGTTATTCTTCCTATTGGGCTCCTTCTAAAGTAGCCTACAACAGACTCGAGAAGTTGCTCCATGATTTTCTTTGGGCCTCTTCTGAGACCCATAAGGGTTTTCATCAGGTCGCTTGGGAATTTTGCTGTCTTCCCAAGGAATCGGGAGGGCTCGGCTTGCTTTCCACTCTACGACAGGGAATTGCCCTTTGTGTCAAATGGATCATCCATGTGCTTACTGGGGATGAAGCCTGGAAAGTTCTCCTCAGACATTGTATTTAGTCTGGGTTTCCCATTCACAGACCCACCTGGAAAGGCATTGACTTCCAAACCCTGCTGGTGATGATGGAGCCGGTTCAAATTTTTGGCTCTTTTGTGGCTAAAAGCATTTGGCGTTCTTGGGAAAGTGTCAAGCCCTGGCTTCATTGGGTTGGTTCCAGGTTTTGTGATGGGCTCTCCATCAACCAGCATAATCTCTGGTGGTCTCCCCTTCTTTCCCAGAATGGTCAACCCTTGGCCAAGTCGCCTTGGCTCAAAGCTCTCCGATTTCATAAGAAGTGCATTCAGACACTGCACCAGCTCTTCCACCGGCCTACCATGAGTATTATGCAGTGGGATGTTTTTAAAGCTCATTACAGCCTTCAAAACTAGGACCATCCTACTTTTGACAGTCTGGTGAACGCCATTCCGGCAGAGATTCTTCACAAAGTTGGTATTCGTGGGCACAAACCTTGGTGGAAAGACTGGAAATAGTTTCCAGATACTCCTCTTAGGAGCTACAAGCCGCGGCTTGGTTACAAGTGGCTTTCACCCTATTTCCCTATGCTCAGCTCATTGAACCA
Source organism: Sequoiadendron giganteum (assembly GCA_007115665.2). Classification (NCBI taxonomy): domain Eukaryota; kingdom Viridiplantae; phylum Streptophyta; class Pinopsida; order Cupressales; family Cupressaceae; genus Sequoiadendron; species Sequoiadendron giganteum. The sequence goes on along the minus strand of CM021100.1, from coordinate 746,669,376 downwards.
GAGGTGGCTTCTTAATTCCTTGACCTTTACTTAGCGTAGGAGGTTTGATGCCATTTGGTCTGTAATTGTTAATCCGAAGCTGGCCCACTTTGCTTGGTGTATTCTTTTCCAAGACTTGCCTGTGGGTTCTCGGCTGGTTCATTTGGGGGTCTCTGACCCTCGCTACCCATTTTGTGGGCAGCCTGAAAACTTCAAGCACCTTTTTTGGTTTTTTCCCAGAGCTTAGCAGTTCTGGACTTGGATTCATGATTTCTTTCGGCCTTTTAGGCCTGAACCCTTTTCGTGGCATATGGTTCTTCTGGGGGACCCGCTTGGAACCTTGGCTAAGTTCACCCAGATTTGGCACACTTTCAGAGTGGAAATCCTTTTCAGTATCTGGAAAGATAGAAATGCTTGTATTTTTGCTCACTCGCATATAGATATTAATGTTTCTATTTATGCTAAAGCTGTTATATGCTCTAATGTTATGTTATAGATTCAAGTGCAAGCCAACAAGGTTGCACTGGAAGTGGCTCACCTGTAGGTTCTCCTGGACCACTGGGGCAATGCCCCTTGTACTGTGGCTCAGATTCCTGACTCGCCCTCCTCCTCCTGTTATCGATCACCCTCTCGGGGCCGGAAGCGGAGTGATTCCACGCGAGCTCGCTCCCAACCTCCTCCTCAGAGGGATTCTCGGCCTCCCCGACGGACTCGTTCACCTTCGCCGCGACCTGGTCAAGGTTGGCACTCTAGTGGTGCACCAAGGAACAGTGGTGGCCTACAGATGCTCCTCTTGACTCTGGCTCTAGTTGGCCCTCCTCTGGTAAAAGCTTTCCGCGGCTTGCTCTTGCAACCTCGCCTTAGCACGAGGATAAAGAAGATAAAAATGATGATGGTTGGGGTGCTCCTCTTTACGTCACTCCTAACCCCACTGATGTATGGGGTAGAAATTTGGATGACCAAGAAATTTGGATGACCAAGATCCCCCAGGATCTACTGGCACTGCCTTAGTTGCATAGTTTTCATTCTATTTTTTTTCTGGGCTAGGCCCATGTGACTTTAGTTATTTTTGCTGGGCTGGGCCCATGTCACTTTCGGGGTGTGCTTTCCTACCACCCAACCCTTTTTTGTGAATTTTGTACTTTATTTATATTAATATAGATATCTGGAAAATTCATCAAAAAAAGAAAAGAAAGTATTCTAAGTATGGAAACACTACGCCTTGCTACGAGGGAGGTACTTGTGCAATCAACGTGTAAGTCAACTTTGTAGTGTCCGTACATGTAAAAATGGTGAAATGTAGTCACGTACTTATGTCAGTGGCAGTAATGCTTCAACGCAGTCAACTCAACAAGCGACATGGTGTTCACAAAGCGCTAAAGAAGTGAAATCATCAGAAAATCACCAAATCTAGAGACAGTTGCGCCCCTGTAGGCTAGGGGCACCCTTGAATTTGAAGCCCTAGATGCAGTTGTTAATGGTTGCAAAAACATTCATCTTCTTTAGATTTCTGCTAGCTTTCCAATGAATCATCAAGTGAATCCATCAGATTTGTGAAACACTGACAAACGACGACAAAGGCGAAAGACACGTGAAGCAACAAAAGTCAAAGATGGCAGCCAATTTCAGAAATTGCACCCCTATAGCCTAGGGGCACCCAAGAATAAAGCCCGCTAGATGTCAGAATTTGTAGTGACCATCTTCGAGTAATCTCTCCAGTTTCAGCCCACCTACGCGATGAATTTGTTTTCCAGTCCATAAGACATATCAAGTGATCGTAGCTATTGATCCGATGATCACATAAAATGGAGGATATAATGAAAGTCAAAATGTCAAAACGTACCTCTGCAAGCTAGGGGTACCTAGCCTTTTGGTCAAGTAGATGAGGTTTTCAACAACTGTCTTCTTTAAGAGACCTATGTAGAATCCTTATAGCTACATGATGAATCCAACCATTAGCTCTTGAGACATGTTAAACACCCATGAATGAAGAATCAATGTAAAACCCCAAAGATGAAAGCAAGTAGAAATTTGACTGTGTTGAAAAGATGCAACCTTTTTGGAAAAGGTGCCCAACTTTCTAGGTCCTCAGATTCAGTCTTCTGGCTTCGTCACTCCTAGGATCATCTCTTCCAAGTTGTTCAATCTCCATGATGAGATCATCAGTGTGAACATTAGAGCAATCCTACTCCCGACAACAAGGGTCAAAGTGAGGCATTTCATTGAAAGTTACAAAGTGCAAAATCAGTCTCAGAAGGTCAATTGCATCCCTGTAGGCCAGGGGCACCCTTGAATTTGAACACTTTAAATCAACTTTCAAAACTTGCACATATAGTCATCCTTTGTGGAATTATTTCAGACTCATGATGAATTAAGTATCTAGTCGACAAGAATCGTTAGTCATTGACAGTTGCAGATTAAAGCACGAAGGGTTAAAATTCAAAAATGGCTAAAACTGGTAAAACATGCACCCTTTTGGAAAAAGTTACCCTTGAATTCAAGGCACTAGATAAAGTTTTTAGCTTTCGTTGCTTCCAACAACATCTTTTTAGACTTGATCCAGCTACATGATGAATCTGCCAGCTTAGTTTCAAGATAAACTGAGCATTTAGAATTTAGGGTCAAACAAAGGCTTGAGTGATGTTCACAAAGGCTAAAAGTTGGAAATTTCAAGAAAATTTCTAAGTCTAAGAATAATGGTGCCTAAAGTCAAACTTTAACTTTTGAAAATAAAGTTATTTGGTCACCCTATAATGGAGGGATTTTTGAATTGAAATAAAATAATAATAAAAATTTAGTTTCACCTCCAAATCAAACTGAAAAATACTCCATTATTTTTGCATGTGGCTTGTTTCTTCTTTGCATGTTGAGTGGCGCCTATTTAAAGGATCACTCTTCATTTTTATGAACTGAATGAGGTCCAATGAGAATGTTTCATCCTAAATTTAGGGTTTTTACTTGCATATGATGCCTTAACTCATAAAAATTCTTTAAACATGCACTTGGGTGTCCATTTTCTTCATCATAGGTTGAAGGTAAACACATATTTTCTCATGCAAGTAAGATTTGGAGGCACTATAGGAAGAATTTTTCAGTGTTCTTCGTAGTTACAACTCTAGATTACTTAGTAGGATAGTTTTCCATGCTTTATTTTTCCAACAGATTCTTGGCAAATTTCATTAGATAAAGACAAGGAGGAGATTTTCTTTAAGATTGACAGAGGCATAATATAACTTCTATCTTCTCTCTTACATTTCTTCTATCCTTGTCTTAGGTTTTATCTTGCATGCACAAGTAAATGAAATCTTTTTCAAAATATAGTCATCTAGGTTCACTCAACATAGTGTTGGCAACAAAACCCATGTGCCGGATTTTTTCGAGAAAATTGCCCCACTGCCCCCTAAAATTAGGGTTTATGGGAAAAGTCAAAATTTTAAAAAATGAAGAAATTGGGTTTGATTAGCTCACATGCACCAAAAAAACCCATATAGCCCTAGTTCCCTCTGTAGCTTCTACACTGAAAATTCATTGCATGCATAAATAAAAGTTAGTTTTTCAAATGTTTGATGATCTGGGTCGACTTAGAAATATATTCTCTACAAAACCCATATCTCAATTTTTTTTGAAAAAATTGCCCCTCGATAGGCTACTTTTAGCCTCATCAGAAGCTATTTTAGCTCATTGGAAAAAGTTGTCAGAACATATTCATGTTTACATTCAACAGGCTAGTTTTTCAATATGTAATTCACTCAAATTGAATTCAAGACCAAATTGGTCTTGATTCATAATTTCATAGGAAAAGTTGACACCAATTTGCATCCAGTGCATCTGGGGGGTTGATGCAAATAATTTGATAGGTGTAGTCGCTCAAAGTCCACATGGTTTCATACCTCATATAGCTGATTTACTTTCAAGGCCAGTTTAGAGGGTTGATAGCATTGGAATTCTATGTGTGCGACAAGTTCGTGTGCACTTCTCACAACTAGAGTATTCACAGTCAAAATTCATAGTTTCATCATGCAACACTCTTTTTAGAAGAAAAGTGTCAAAAGAGTTAGAAGCATAAAGTTGTAGAAGAAATAGAGGCCATCACTCCAGTTATGGAGCTACTAGAGTTACCAGTCAATGAAATGCCCATTTAAGTGTGCAAATATTTCTAGGATTTCTTGAGTTACTAACAAGTAGTGAATTGACAATTGAGACATGTGACGACCTCTAGATGATGAGGCAGTTAACAAATTCTTGGAGGAGTTGATTGCTCATGATCACAACCAATGAACTACAAAGTCAAGACGTCCCACCTTTCTAGGATAGACATTAAACACAATAGTTAACTTGATGCCTCTTTCCAAGTTAACTTGTTGTCCCACATATCATTGCATGTCTATTTTGGAGATACCTATATGGAGCTTTCAGTTAATTTTTCAGTTAATCGATGTTCGTTATTAGTTGACTCTCATATCAATAAGGACTTGCATGTTGCAAGGTCCAATTAATTTAGTTTAGAATCAGTTAACTGAGGTAGTTTTCCAATTAATTGTTAAGTTGCATACATTTAGACATAGTAATATCTCTTGCATACTGGCAAGGATGAATGTGAACTCAAGGAGATTTTAGGGTTACCTACTCCTTTGGGCTTCTATAAAGAAGAGCACCTTGCTCATTATTTCTTTAACTTTTGTCATGATAACAAGTTGTTGTGCCCACCTTTCCATGCAATATTGCTATTTTATATTAGTTCACTTTGTTTAATATAAAGATGGTTTGATCATTCATTGTGTGTGTGTCTCATTATGCAATTTTTTGTCCCATATTTATTAGTGTTATAATAATCTTTCTTTCACATCTACACCTTAGATAGGTGATCCACCTCCTTGGGAATTCAGAAATAAAGATTATCGTTTGATGTTGTTTTAATAGTCTTTCTTTCATACCTACACCTTGGATAGGTGTTCCACCTCCTTGGGAATTTAGAAATAAAAATTTTCATTTAGTGTTTGTTTCCAATAATTTACTTTCATCCTACACCTTGCATAGGTGTTCCACCTCCTTGGGGATCCTGAGAACTAGCTTGTCGTTTGATGTTGTTTCCAATAACCTTCATTTTAGCCTACACCTCTGATAGGTGTTCCACCTCCTTGGGAATCCTAAGATAGAGTTTATCCTTAACCATTCCCACTTGCTCCTAATTCCTCTTGCTCTATTTTTCTAGAGGAGATAGGATAGTTTTTAGCGTTAGCCTAGTTGTAGTTAAGATTTGCGAAAACCAAAGAAAACTTAACTGTAATGTATTTGGTTTTTAAACCTTGTGCCTCCACCAGCTAAGTCAAAAAGATAGGAATTTAGATTACTTTACTTTATATGCATATCAACAAAAGAGGGAGATTCCCCTCCTAATTTGAAGAGCAGTTAATACTATGCATAGCTGTCTGTTTCCAATACGCACTCTGAAGGTGTGAATTGAAATTCCAATGGTTTTCTGGTGTCCACTGTGAGGCATGAGGCAAAAAACTTCAAGAAAAAGCTTCAAAACTTTTATGTCATAGGAATGACCATTTGGCATCCTACTGCTCCAGTACAACAACCAACTCTCACATCTACCATTATACAACTAAACTTCATACTGATTCAAGGGGAGCAGTCAGACATCATTAGTAGCTTGCGTAGTTTCATCTTTGACAACTATACATCATCTACTCAGTGGAGAAACACAACTATTACTTTGGACAAGGAAGAAGAAAGGGCTGATCTTGTAGCTAGAAGGCTAGTTTTACCAGCTCTTGCATGGCAATAATTCATCCTAGCTTACCAAGTATACACAAGAAGGATAAATAATCCTCTCTTTCAAGAAGAAGAGCCAATGTTTCAAGAGGTTCATAATCATTTCTAAGAAGAACCACAAGAAGAACCTTCGGCTCAAGCAATGGGCGACAATAATGACAACAACAACAATGATAATGGCTGAAATGGGAGAAATCCAAGATGTCCAACCCCACTACCTTGGGGTGATAATATTGGCCTGTTGGACTTGCAAGGACACCATGAGCTACCCAAAGGTTTGAGAAAGAACTTCCCAAGATTTCACGGTGATAGGGCTCGTCACCCCGATGAGCATATCTCAACATTCATAGCGGCTTAATCTGTTTTGCGTGTGTCACATGAAGATATCATCATTCATCTCTTTGTTGAGACTCTTGAGGAAAAATTTGTAGACTAGTTTAATCATCTAGAACTAGGTATTATCACAAGCTGGGCAGTCATGAGCAAAAAATTCTTGGTGAGATCCAAGCCCGTCGAAGATAGTCATCAACTATTTGTGTGACTCTCAAACTCAAAGATGGAGCCAATTGAACTGATGAGAGAGTCCATGGAAAGGTTTAACCACCTTGTCACACACCTCTCCCATACACTTAATCCATCTAATGAGATTGTAATGAGCAACTTCATCAACAATCTCTTGTCAGAAATTACATTTTTCTTGAAGTTAGGCCATGAAGTGGATTTACAACTTACACAAGAAGAAGCTATCAAGCTTGAAGACAATATGATCACAACTAAGAAGATGAAGAATGATGCAATCAGATTGCTTGTTCAAGCATCTAAAGATCCACTACTACAGAAGGTAGCCAACGAGGCGACTATCTTAAAATTATAGTCACCCACTTAAGGGAAAATAGCACTGCTTGCACCACCACTGTATCAACCTCAACAACCATATTGGTCAAAGAGGAATAAATTCCAGCCCTTCAACAACTACAAACTGAGGTTTCCAGTAGCACAACCAAGATAACCTATTAATATTGAGAAGTCTACAACTTTTTGTTCTTTCCATGACATTGATACGCACACCAGATCTACATGTCCAAAGAATCTATGAATGAACCAGATCATGGGATACACCGAGGCTTCTCCAAGTACAAGTTTTGTACCTTAACAAGTGAAAATGTTGTCTCACTACAAACATACAACTTTGATGGCAACTCCATAATGGGATATTTTGACAGCAAACCTGTCAATGAAGAAGAAGAAGAATAGTGTTAGTACTCTCTCGTGATGAATCACAAAAATATTTCATGACCTCTGTTCACATGTGCACAACACTTCAAAGCAAAAAAAGAAGAAGAGGAAAAGCGGAAATCAAGTGAAAAGGGAAATGAAGTACCTTCCACTTCTAATCCCAAGTCTTCACAAGAGAACATCATACCGGTTGCTCAAGATCCATCTTCAAAAAACTTTGACATTGTGCCTTCCATGATGAAGATGAAGGTATAGATTTCACAACTAGAGTATCTTTAGGACCATCTAGAGAAATTGGATAGGATTCTCAAGGTTGTGAAGAAGAAAGTTGTAGTCCAGCCTACGTTGCTTGAGTCATCCATACCAGCGGAGGACAAACCAAATCCATTCTATATATCTTTGTATATAGGAGGTTTCAAACTTAGCAACTACATCATAGATTTGGGAGCTTCGAATAATGTCATGCCCTTGCAAATCATGATCGTGTTGGGAATCTCATGCACAAAGACTCACAACAATTGTTACTCACTTGAATCAAAGCCAGTGTCATTGGCCGGCTAACTGAAAGACACACAAGTAAGGTTGATATCTTGTCTAGAAAAGAAGATAATGATGACCATATTGGTAGCTCATATTCCAACTAGTTATGGGATGCTTTTGAGTAGAAGCTTCTGCAAGGATCTCAGAGGTGAGATTCAATTGGATTGGTTGTTTGTGATAATCCCATTAAAGAAGGTTAGTTTCAAGCTAGAACATGAGGCAATGTCAAGATTCATGGTGGTAAAATCATAGGACCCCCAAGCACAAGTGTTGTATCAAGACATGGGTCCTAGCACATATGCTATGATGTCTAAGATAACCGAAGAAAGTTAAAAGTTTTCTCTCTTTGCAAACACATCAAATGAAAATTTTAGAAGTGTGGACGATGCAATTTGACAAAAGTTGCTCAACATCAGGCTTGGGAGTATGAGTTGTTATCACTTCTCCCGAAGGATGTTTATATCCTTTTGCATATCGGTTGTAGTTTGAATGCACCAACAACACAATGGAATATGAGGTGCTTCTACCAAGTCTCAAAAATGAAAAGGATATGGGAATCAAATTACTTAAAGTCAAAGGAGATACATAGTTGATTGTCAAAAAGATAAGAGATCAATTCCAAGTTAGGAAAAATCACCTTCGGTCCTATAGAGAAAGAGTGTGGAATATCATCGATCGGTTTGAAGCATTCGACATCAAATATATTCCATGAGAAGATAATAGAAACTTAGATGCCCTTGCAAGATAATCTACTTTATTCATACCACATTTTGAATTTCATCAGAATACCTTCACTAATGAGCTGATATATAGGCCAACTATTCCTGATAATTCCAACAACTGGCAGGTCTTCAACAATGATGATGACATTGAAGAGTTTCTTGTCATGGGAGACAATTATAAAGAATTGTTATTTGAAGGTAGTTCTACTCCTTTCAAAGAATCAATTACAGAAGACTCTGAAGTTATAGACTTTGAGATCATTCAATTGAAGGGAAATCAAATTCCTAAGGGTCTTGCTTCTTTAGAAAACATTTTTGATAGGCACGACATATATATTCAAGGTCAAAATAATTTAGGTGATAATACTTCTGTTGAGCACTATCAAGTGAACAATGGCACTACCTCGACTTGTTAACTTGGGCAAATGTTGTACTGTAGAAGAAAGCGAGAACTTTATCTCCCTTTTCAAACAATATAAAGATGCTTTTGCATGGTCTTATGAAGACTTGAAATTCTTCACACCCATTGAATTGTCTCACACAATTCCTCTAAAATTTGATGTCAAGCCCTTCAGGCAAAAGCAAAGATAGTATAATCGACAAATTCAACACTATCTACGTAGAAATTTAGAAAATGGTGGACTCAAATATTATTTTTCCAACACATCATTCCACCTGGGTGTCAAACATAGTTCTTTCATGCAAAAAGAACAGAGAAATCAAAATTTGTGTAGATTTCAAGAACTTGAATCAATCATCCTTGAAGGACAATAATCCCTTATCGATCATGGAGCACACTTTGCAAAAAATTATTGGTTCGGAAATGCTATCATTGCTTGATGGTTTTTTCAGATATAATCATATTACAGTGGTAGAGGAGGATAAAAAAAATAGCTTTCACCACCCCATGGGGTATGTTTGCTTATGAGGATGCCTTTCAGCCTCATCAACACCGATGCAACTTTTCAGAGAGCCATGGATCTGGCTTTTGGGGATCTTAAAAATAAAATCATAGTCATCTACCATGATGACCTTACCGTTTTTCAAACAAGTGGAAAGATCACTTTTCACATCTCATGAAAGTTTTTGAAAGATGCAGGTACTACAAAATTTCATTAAATCCTAAAAATTCTATCTTCGTAGTGACGAAGGGCAAGTTGCTTGGCCACATCATCTCCAAAGAGGGGACTAGGATTAACCCAAATTAGGTGGATTCAATCAAGAACTTGACTCTTCCAACAAATAAAATAGGAGTGCATTCCTTCTTTGGTAAAGTTAATTTTATAATAAGGTTTGTACCTGATTTCTCAGAGTTGACTAAGGAGATATCAACTATGATGAAAACGATGCCTTCTTTCTAGTGGACAGAAGAAGGTACGCAATATTTCATCAAAATAAAAGAAGCCATTGCTAATGCACTAGTGTTGGTCTAACCTGACTTTGAAAAGGATTTCATCCTTTATTGTTATGCATCGAAGTACACTCTATCTACCATACTAACTTAGAAGCTGGATGAAGAAGGAGAATCTCCAATTGCTTTCATGAGTATTAGCTTTAAAGATAGTGAATCACACTATTCTCAAATTGAGAAGAATGTATATGTTTTCATTAGGGTTGTCAATTTTTTTAGATTCTATATCTTGAACACTCACACAACGGTGTTTGTCATCAATCTAGTGGTAGAAAGCGTGCTGAATCAATAGGAGATGGGAACCAAAAGAGGAAAATAGATTTCTAAAGTTCAAGAGTACGATTTGGAGATCAAGCCAACCAAGCTCATTCATGGGCAAGGTCTTTGTAATTTGTTAGTAGAAGATGGAGATCAAAAGCACCAAGGAAATGGTGAACCTAAACCTAAGATTAAAGAGGAACTTCCTATGGTCCTACTAGTTGAATATGCCAAGGAATGGTACATTGAGATATCATACTATTTAACTTATGGAGAATGTCCACGTCACATGGACAAACAGTAGAAGAGAACTTTAAAGTTGAAAGCACACAACTTTGTTCTTATGAATAATGTTCTGTACAAGCATGGCCTTGATGAAACTTTTCTATTATGTGTCGGTAATGATCAACAACAAAGATTGTTGGAAGCATTTCATAGTGAAGCATGCGATGGTCACTTCTCATCAAGAGTCATGACATTCAAGATCCTATGAGCATAGTTCTATTGGCTGACTATGTTTTGTGACATACGAATGGGTGTACATATGTCAAATGTTTCAACAATTTGCTGACATAGTCAAATTGGCAACCATTCTGCTCATGCTAGTAATCATTAATGCTCCATTTCAACAATGGGGTATGGATTTTGTAGGTCCCATCAACCCACATTCTAGCAAGGAGCATATCTATGTCCTTATAGCAACAAACTATTTCACAAAATGGGTTGAGGCCATTCCTACCAAGTGGGCTACCTCAGAAGTCATTTGTGACTTTTTGAAAGAGAATATCATCTCACGCTTCAAGGTACCTTGCAAGATTATGACTAATAATGCAACTTGTTTCTCATTTGAGGAACTACTAGAATTTTGTTTTGATCATAGCATCACATTGTCACATGTGTCAGATTATTACCCTCAAGGTAATGGACAAGTCGAATCTTCAAACAAAAATATAGTCACAATTGTGCGTAAGTTAGTTGAATCAAATCAGAGAGCTTGGAACAAGAAGTTATATGATGGTCTTTGGGCCAATAGAATCACTCCCAAGAGATCCATCAACACTTCACCTTTTATTCTTTTGTGCTATACAAAAGAAATGCTACCCATCACATTGGAGTTGTCCACTTTGCAGCTGGCGTCCACAGTGGAAGATGGAGAGTTCATAAATCCAATTGAGAAGCGGATTTTATACCTGATGAAGCTAGAGGAAGAAAGGGTGGAGGTAATCGACAGAATCACTTAGCATCAAGAGCAAGTGAAGAAGATCTTCAATAAGAAGGCTCATCAATGAGACTTCGATATTAGAGATAAAGTCTTGTTATGGGACAAGAGACATGAGCCCAAAGGAATGCACATAAAGTTTGATTCCTTGTGGTTAGGGCCATTCTAGATCCATGAGTTCACATTAGAGAACACTTACATTCTCTTGCATTCAGATGGAAGGATGCTCCTACTGCCATAACGACAAGCAGTATCTTAAGCATTTAATCCCTTTGGGGTTGGAGTGAATTTTTGTACATACTTTTCGTTATGTTGTTATGTATTTCCCTGTTCCGTATAGTTCCATCGTGTTTTTAGGTGATTTAGGTAGTCTTGTTTTAGGTGATTTTAGAAACATTTTCAACTCTTTAGGTGATTAGAAAAGTCTTGATTCCAATGCCCAACTAATATCACATTGGTCTACGTTTTTAACTAGAGATTCTCGGTTCTCCTATGCCATAAGTATTCGACATGGTCACCAGATGGAGCCTAATGTTGTACCCAAAATATTTTTTTTGCTTCATTAAGGCATTTTGATTAAAATGGTCTAAATCTTGTAAAATTATTGTCAAAAGTCAGTTTTAGGTCAAACAAAGCATGGGATTTTTGTGGGTTTAATGTCTAGAAGATATTGGTAAAATTTGAAATTTTTTAAAATTAGGATTTTTAGGCCCCTATTTTTTAGGAAAAACCCTAAAAAATAGGGTCTTGCTAGAATTGATTGAAATTTATTTTGATCAGCTTATTTCACATCACGATCACATTGGCGAAGTTAGAATCAAGAAAAGTCAGTTTAAGTCTGGTGGGTTGTTTTCACTTTTTCAGGAGAAAAGTTAGGACCTTTAAGGTCATTAGTGGTAGTTGGCCAGTACCAGGTGTTGAAGTCTAAGCCTCAAACTCATCGTAGAAGATTCTATGGTGAAAGATGCTGAAAAAGATGCTTTGTGACAGAGGGGATTTTCAAATGGTGAAAATTGTAAAAAATATTCTAAGTCTGGAAACACTATGCCTTGCTACAAGGGAGGTACTTGTGCAATGAACATGCAAGTCAACTTTGCAGTGTCCATACATATAAAAATGGTGAAATGCAATAATGTACTTGCATTAGAGGTAGTGATTCTTCAACACAGTCAATTCAACAAGCTACATAGTGTTTGTAAAGTGCGAAAGAGGTGAAATCATAAAAAAATCACCAACTCTAGAGACAGTTGTGCCCCTATAGGCCAGGGGCACCCTTGAATTTGAAGGCCCAAATGCAGTTGTTAATGGTTGCAAAAACATTCATCTTCTTTGGATTTCTACTAGCTTTCTAGTGAATCATCAAGCAAATCCATCAGATTTGTGAAACACTGGCAAATGACAACAGAGGCGGAAGATGCGTGAAGCAACAGACGTCAAAGATGGCAGTCAATTTCAAAAATTGTGCCCTTGTAGCCCAGGGGCACCCAAGAATAAAGCCTGCCAGAAGTCAAAATTTGTAGTGACCATCTTCGAGTAATCTCTCCAATTTCAGCCCAACTGCGTGATGAATCCGTTCACCAGTCCATAAGACGTATCAAGTTACCGTAGCTGTTGATCTGGAGAGCACGTAAAATAGAGGATCTAATGAAATTCAAAATGTACTTCTGCAGGCCAGGGGCGCCTAGCCTTTTAGTCAACTAGATGAGGTTTTTGACAACTGTCTTCTTCAAGAGATTTATGTAGAATCCTTCTAGCTACGCGATGAATCCAACCATCAACTCTTGGGACCTGTCAAACACCCATGGATGAAGAATCAACATAAAACACTAGAGATAAAAGCAAGTAGAGATTTGACTGTGTTGAAAAGATGCAACCTTTTTGGAAAAGGTGCCCAACTTTTTAGGTCCTCAAATGTAATCTTCTGGCTTCGTCACTCCCAAGAACATCTCTTCCAAGTTGTTCAATCTCCATGATGAGATCATTAGTGTGAACATCGAAGTAATCCAACTCCTCGCTACAAGGGTCAAAGCGGGGCATTTTTTTGAAAGTTACAAAGTGCAAAAATCACTCTCAGAAGGTCAATTGCACCCCTACAAGCTAGGGGCACCCTTGAATTTGAAAACTTTAAATCAACTTTTAGAACTTGCACATATAATCATCCTTTGTGGAATTATTTCAGCTTCACGATCAATTTAGTATCCAGTTGACGGGAATAGTTAGTCACCGATAGTTGCAAATTGAAGCACAGAGGGTCAAAATTCAAAAATGGATAAGTCTGGTAAAACATGCACCCTTTTGGAAAAAAGTGCCCTTGAATTCAAGGCACCAAATAAAGTTTTTAGCTTTCACTGCTTCCAACAACATCTTTTCATACTTTATCCAGCTACACAATGAATCTGTCAGCTCAGCTTCAAGATCAATCGAGCATCCAAAATTCAGGGTCAAAAAGAGACTTCAATGACATTTGCAAAGGCTAAAAGTTAGAAATTTCAAGAAAGTTTCTAAATTTGAGAATAATGGTGCCTAAAGTCAAACTTTGACTTTTGAAACTAAATTGCTTTGGTCGCCCTATAATGGAGGGATTTTTGAACCGAATTAAAATAATAATGAAACTTCAGTTTCACCTCCAAATCGAACTACAAAATACTCCATTATTTTTGCATGTGGCATGTTTCTTCTTTGCATGTTAAGTGGTGCCTATTTAAAGGATCAATCTTCATTTTTATGAACTGAATGAGGTCCAATGAGAATGTCGCATCCTAAATTTAGGGTTTTTACTTGCATATGATGCCTTAACTCATGAAAATTCTTTAAACATGCACTTGGGCATCCATTTTTTTCATCACAAGTTGAAGGAAAACACATATTTTCTCGTGCAAGCAAGATTTGGAGGCACTACAGGAAGAATTTTTCAGTGTTCTTCGCTGTTATAGGTCTAGATTGCTTAACATGATAGTTTTCCATGCTTCATTTTTCAGCAGATTCTTGGCAGATTTCATTAGATTAAGACAAGGAGGTGATTTTCTTGAAGATTGACAAAGGAAAAATATAACTTTCATCTTCTCTCTTACATTTATTCTATCCTTGTCTTAGGTTTTCTCTTGCATGCACAAGTAAACGACATACTTTTTCAAAATTTGGTCATCTAGGTTCACTCAGCATAGTGTTGGCAACAAAACCCACATGCCATTTTTTTTGAGAAAATTTCCTCACTGCCCCCTCAAATTAGGGTTTCTGGAAAAAAGTCAAAATTTAAAAAAATAGAGAAATTGGGTTTGATCAGCTCGCATGCACCAACAAAACCCATATGTCATATTTTTTCGAGAAAAATAGCCTTGGTGCCCTTTGCAACTTCTAGACTGAAAAGTCATTGCATGCCTAAGTAAAAGTTAGTTTTTCGAATTTTTGATGATTTGGGTTGGCTTAGAAATACATTCTCTACAAAACCCATATCTTGAAATTTTTCAAACAAATTGCCGCTTGATAGGATACTTTTAGCCTCATCAGAAGCTATTTTAGCTCATCAGAAAAAGTTGTTAGAACATATCCATGTTTATAGTCAACAAGCTAGTTTTTCAATATGCAATTCACTCAAACTGAATTCAAGATCAAATCGGTCTTGATTCATGATTTCATAGGAAAAGTTGACACTGCATCAATTGCATCTAGAGGGGTGATTCAAACAATTTGACAAGCGTAGTCGCTTAAAGTCCACATGGTTTCATACCTCGTATAGTTGATTGCCTTGCAAGGCCAGTTTAGAAGGTTGATACCATTGGAATTCTTTGTGCACGGTGAGTTCATGTGCACTTCTCACAGTTGAGTATTCATATTCAAACTTCACGGTTTCACCATGCAACACTATTTTTAGAAGAAAATCATCAAAAGCATCAGAAGCATAAAGTTGTAGAAGAAACATAGGCCATCACTCCAATTACAGAGCCACCAAAGTTACTAGCCATTGAAATGCTCGTTTAAATGTGCATAGATTTCCAGGATTTCTTGAGTTGCTGACAAGCAGTGAATTTATAGTTGAGACATGTGACGACCTCTAGATGATGATGTAGTTAAAAACTTCTTGGAGGAGTTGATTGCTCATCATCACAACTAGTGAACTACAAAGTCAGGATATCCCACCTTTCCAGGATAGACATTAAACACAACAATTAACTTGATGCCTCTTTCCAAGTTAACTCGCTATCCCACATATCATTGCATGTCTATTTTGGAGATACCTATATGGAGCTTTTAGTTAGTTTTTAGTTAATTGATGTTGGTTATCAGCTGACTCTCATATCAATAAAGACTTGCATGTTGCAAGGTCCAATTAATTGAGTTTAGAATCAATTAACTGAGGTAGTTTTCCAGTTAACTGCTAGGTTGCATACATTTAGACATAGTAATAACTCTTGCATGCTGGCAAGACTGAATGTGAACTCACAGAGATTTTAGGGTTCCCGAATCCTTTAGGCTTCTATAAATAAGAGCACCTTGCTCATTATTTCTTTAACTTTTGTTGTGATAACAAATTGCTATGCCCACCTTGCCGTACAATATTGCTATTCTGTATTGGTTCACTTTGTTTAATATAAAGCTGGTTTGATCATTCATTGTGTGTGTCTCATTATGTAATTTGCTGTCCTAGATTTATGGGTAAAAGGACAAAGTCGTGTCACACTTTTAACCAACTTACGAGCACAACTGAATTTAAGTATTTCTAACTAAAAATGAATTTTGGTCAAACATATGATCTAGTAAGATTCATTCTAGATAAGTTAGATACTTCCACAACTTTTTAAACTAAAATTGTTGGCTAAGAATATATGGAGCACCACTTTGAGTCCAATTTATAAAAAAAAAAAATTATTTACAAAACTTGAAGTTTCAATAACTCCTATTAATGTAAATAATATTTTTAAAAAAATATAAAAATACCTTTTTGTAGATCCATAAATGTAGTTTTCAAAAATATATTTATTTTAATAGTTTAATTATTATTTATATTTTATATTTTATTTTTACTAAAAGTAGGTTATCAACACAAAATATTAGGTCGATTACCATGCCAAGGAAAAATACTAAAACTTATTAAATTGTTTTGAAAAAAGTATGATGCACTAGATAAAAGAATCTATTTGAAGATGGTATAATTTTTTTCCATTTCAGATAAATATTTAATATGAAAGTTGATGTCCAATGGAAACAACTATTTTTTGATTCATGAACATTTTAATATTTATTTAAAAATATATATCCAAAATTGGAAAAAATAATATCCATGCACTGAAGTTAAAAATACACACAAAAAATTTGAAAGAAAAAAAAAATTACTATAAAAAGTTTTGTGTCCCATGCAACTTCATTTTTCAACATTTTACCAGCAACTAAATTATAGTGTTAATTTATTAAAAACTAGTTTAAAATAATTTTTAAATTTTTTAAAAAAATATAAACATAAAATATATTAAAAAATACATATTTTACTAGTTTACACCATTTCAAAATTTAAAACATGTATGCCACTTTTTAATGATTCAAGTTTAAAAGTTGGATCAACATTGGCCATTTCCTTTATAAAGTGTGACACAACTTTGTGCTTTTATCCTTATTAGTGTTATAATAATCTTTCTTTCATATCTACACCTCGAATAGGTGTTCCACCTCGTTGGGAATTTAGCAATAGAGATTATTGTTTGATGTTGTTTTTAATAGTATTTATTTCATATCTACACCTCAAATAGGTGTTCCACCTCCTTTGGAATTTAGAAATAAAGATTATCATTTAGTGTTTGTTTCCAGTAATCTACTTTCAGTCTATGCCTCAGATAGGTGTTCCACCTCCGTTGGAATCCTGAGAACTAGCTTGCCATTTGATGTTGTTTCCAATAACCTTCATTTCAACCTACACCTCGGATAGGTGTTCCACCTCCTTGGGAATCCTAAGATAGATTTTATCATCTACCATTCCCACTTGCTCCTAATTCCTCTTGCTCTATTTGTCTAGAGGAGATAGGATAGTTTTTGTGTTAGCCTAGTTGTAGTTAAGATTTGTGGAAACTAGAGAAAACCTTAGCTGCAATGTATTTGGTTTTTTAACCTTGTGCCTCTACCAGCTGAGTCAAAAAGATAGGAATTTAGATTACTTTAATTTTTATGCATATCAACAAAAGAGGGAGCTTCCCCTCCTAATTTGAAGAGCAGTTAATACTGTGCATAGATGTCTATTTCCAATACACACTTCAGAGGTTTGAATTGAAACACCAACACCTTTCACGTTTTCGACTTTCTATTTTTGTGTAATTAATGCTTGAAGTTAATGTTTTCGATAGCGGTAGGTTTATGATTTTTTCGCACTTGCATCATTTTTAGTACTTTTGAGTTTTTTGCCACCTGCCCTAAATGCTCACATTTGACATACATTTTTTCTTTTGTCTATGCCCTTGCTCGAGATTTTGGCTTTTGATTTTCTTGTTACATTTTGTCTACTTTTGTTAAAAATTTGTGCTTTTGAGAAAGTTTTTTCTTTTGTTTTTATCACTTTTTCCTTTCTTTTGTATTTTCAACAAAACAATATTCACATTCATCTATTTTGTTCGCTTTTGTAAAAAATATAACCGGTTTTGATAAAAAGTTTTCGCTTTTGCCATTTTTTGGAATTTTAAGTCAATTTATCAATGTCATAGGTTCATTTCACGTTTTCATAGAGAAATTGTTAACATAGTGTGTTGAATGGTTGTAGGTGGTTCTTAATCTGCTCATGTCGAGGGAGCAACGATCGTGAGAGCTATTTGATTTGATCGTTGGGTTTTAGGAGTTGGAGCGAGATGTTTTAGATGTTTGGGTTGTGACATATTTGGTACATGTCGACTATTCGATGTCATAGATGGATGATGATCGCTCTTGTGGAGAGGTGGCACTTAGAGACCTCATCCTTTCATTTACCTATTGGGGAGGCCACCATTACCCTAGAGGATGTGTGAAGGATCCTCCATGTACCCATTCATGGAGAGATTGTGATATATTCCATTCAATGAGGTACCTATACTATGCACCAAGTACTTGGGGTGAGACATCTTAGGGTTCACGAGGTAGAGATAGACTTATCTAATTTTGTGGGCGGTGTTGATCCTATTTCCTTGGTTCTATGTGGTTTGGTCATGGGGCTCATCATTCCTGATAGGTGAGGTAGATAGTTCCTAGTTGGTTGGGGTTTGTGCATCAAGCAGATATTCAAGCAGACACTAGATATGCATGGGGCCTGTGTATCCTTGCACACTTATATCGAGATATGCATGAGGTTGCATATTATGGAGGGAGATCTTTACTGGTGTCTCTCTACTACATGTATGGGCCTGGGAGCACATCCCAGTTGCTCGGCTTGATGGTATCTTGGATCAGACTTCAGAGGATCCATATTCTTATCGTTATGGTGATTTTCTTCATTACACTTGGCCTGGACAACTTCCCTACTAGTGTCATGTTTTAGATGATATGCTAGGTTTTGTATGGAGGCCATATTTGGATTGTGAGGCCTGGCATGATGACCAAGAACATTTACCATTTTGTAGACAAACTCGGTGGCTCATTGGTCGTGTTCCCTCTTTGTTAGAGAGATATTTCCCAAATCGTGTTAGTTGATAGTTTGGTGAGAGGTAGGGCCATTTTACAAATGGTTATGAGGCTCGTTTTGGCTAGACTACTAGAGAGGTCCATGTCTAGGGTTTACAAGTTGATCATGATGCTGCCATTGCAAATTTTGGAGCTCTTTCCCCATTTAGGTGGGGGTGGCCAGTTTGTTTAACAGATCTTGGGACTACCCAAAATTTTGATCAGTGGTGGACATAATGTATTCCATTGAGAATTATAGATCCTATCAGTGTTCCTGCAGTAGGTAGAGTAGACATTACTAGTCGCCATGGGGAGAGACAATGTGTTGATATTGTTGTTGAGCAACTTGCTAGGGCCTGACAAGATGGTGGACGAGGCAGACATGATGATTCAATGCAACAAGATCAAGGATAGGTTCTAGGTCCTCCTCCACCACCTAGAGACAAAGTAGTGTAGCTAGTGTAGACATGGAAAATATACAATTCGATCATGCACACTTGATCTTGACTACTAACAACATTTCTTCCAAAATCATACTCTCAACTTATCATCACTTTTCATCTCTTAATTAGATAAAACATTATTTATTCAATTAAGTCTTTCTCCTCTGTTAATTAAATTAATCAATTTAATTTAATTGATCCTTTGTCTTTGGTCATTTAAATAATTTATTTTATTTAAATTAAATCTCTAAAGTCCTCTTATTAAATCAAATTGAATAAATTAAATATTATTTAATTTAATCTAACATCATCCCCTTTAGTTAAATAAATCAAATCATTTATTTAATAAATCATTTTCTCTTAATTCTGATTCATCTATTTAAGTCTAAATTGTCACATCATCTAATTCTTCATTAAATTAATCAAAACCTTGATTAAGCTAATCTCTCTCACTAAAATCCTCTGGAGAATGCAACTTGCACAATAAATCAATTACTTTGATTTATTTAATTTTCTATTTTTCCTCACAAAGCATCAAAAGGGAATATCCCCTCATTTGAATTCAAATTCAAATGGACTTAGTCCTTCTAACAAGGAATTTAAGACCTCTTACATGTCCTTTGCATTGAGCCAAGTGACATTAGCTCCATTTCTTTCACCCCCCCTAAACATGTCACTTCATCAAATTCAAAATTCAAACTTGCACATTGATCAAAATGTGCTCAACTTTCAACCATTCACATCTTGACAAATGACACTCAGCCATTGGATGTTGAATGATCCCACATTGCTTATTTTCATTCCCTCTTCCATTTTTGAAATCTGTAAATGAGAGACTCTTCCTCTCATTCTATCATCCACAATTTGAGTAAACTTACTATACTCAACTTCATCCTCATCCACAGTTTTTATGCAAAGTTACTCTCTTCACATTGAGAGCTAATTTAGCCCATTTCATTCAACCATTCATCATCTTCAAAATTTGTAACAAGGTTATGCTCAAATCTCTTTGGGAGATTTGACCATTTCTCAATCAGCCACAATTGCAACTTAGGAGTTGGGAAATGGCCAATTTCAACATTCAATTGGCACCAATTCCCCCATGGGATCACTATTGTATTTGCTTAATTAGGATTAACTCTTATTTTGTTTAAGTTTTGTTCTTCATTTCTTCCTAGTTTAAGTTAAATAGATGGATTTCATGGGGAATCTCTCATGCTTGTTTGCATATTGAGCTAACTATTTGACATGTTTGTTTTTAAGTAGAAGGTTTCTTCCACAACGTTTCAAATTATGATATTGCTATCAGAATTCAATAGTGTAGTTTTTGAGTCAAACTCATTGACCCATAATTCATGAGTAGTGGTTCACAAGAACCCATCTCTCATGATAATGAATGGTCCACTTAGCACTCATTGCATCTAGGTGATGCTCACAGAGGTGAAGCATTGGTCTATCTCGGGAGGTCACCCATCCTAGTATTGCTCCAGCTCAAGCACGCTTAACCACGAAGTTTCCCCCAAGGTTAAGCCAACTTAGCTTGCTACCCCATTTGCAAAACCTTCAACAAGTGTTGTGCCTTATGAACCATTCATTAAAGAGCCCCTTGAGCTCATCAATTGATAAGTAGAAGGTTTCTTCCACAACGTTTCAAATTATGATATTGCTATCAGGATTCAACCGTGTAGTTTTTGAGTCAAAATCATTGACCCATAATTCATGAGTAGTGGTTCACAAGAACCCATCTCTCATGATGATGAATGGTCCACTTAGCACTCATTGCATCTAGGTGATGCTCATAGAGGTTAAGCATTGGTCTGTCCCGGGAGGTCACCCATCCTAGTACTGCTCTAGCTCAATCGCGCTTAACCACAAAGTTTCCCCCAAGATTAAGCCCACTTAGCTTGCTACCCCATTTGCAAAACCTTCAGCAAGTGTTGTGCCTTATGAACCATTCATTAAAGAGCCCCTTTAGCTCATCAATTGATAAGTAGGAGGTTTCTTCCACAATGTTTCAAATTATGATATTGCTATCAAGATTCAACTGTGTAGTTTTCGAGTCAAACTCATTGACCCATAATTCATGAGTAGTGGTTCATAAGAACCCATCTCTCATGATAATGAATAGTCCACTTAGCACTCATTGCATCTAGGTGATGCTCATAGAGGTGAAGCATTGGTCCGTCTCAAGAGGTCACCCATCCCAGTACTGCTCCAGCTCAAGCGCGCTTAACCACAAAGTTTCCCCCAAGGTTAAGCCCACTTAGCTTGCTACCCCATTTCCAAAACCTTCAGCAAGTGTTGTGCCTTATGAACCATTCATTAAAGAGCCCCTTTAGCTCATCAATTGATAAGTAGGAGGTTTCTTCCACAGCGTTTCAAATTATGATATTGCTATCAGGATTCAACCGTGTAGTTTTCAAGTCAAACTCATTGACCCATAATTCATGAGTAGTGGTTCACAAGAACCCATCTCTCATGATAATGAATGGTCCACTTAGCACTCATTGCATCTAGGTGATGCTCACAGAGGTGAAGCATTGGTCTATCCCAGGAGGTCACCCATCCTAGTACTGCTCCAGCTCAAACGCGCTTAACCACGAAGTTTCCCCCAAGGTTAAGCCCACTTAGCTTGCTACCCCATTTCCAAAACCTTCAACAAGTGTTGTGCCTTATGAACCATTCATTAAAGAGCCCCTTTAGCTCATCAATTGATAAGTAGAAGGTTTCTTCCACAGCGTTTCAAATTATGATATTGCTATCAGGATTCAATCGTGTATTTTCGAGTCAAACTCATTGACCCATAATTCATGAGTAGTGGTTCACAAGAACCCATCTCTCATGATAATGAATGGTCCACTTAGCACTCATTGCATCTAGGTGATGCTCATAGAGGTGAAGCATTGGTCCGTCCCAGGAGGTCACCCATCCCAGTATTGCTCCAGCTCAAGCGCGCTTAACCATGGAGTTTCCCCCAAGGTTAAGCCCACTTAGATTGATACCCCATTTGCAAAACCTTCAACAAGTGTTGTGCCTTATGAACCATTCATTAAAGAGCCCCTTTAGCTCATCAATTGATAAGTAGGAGGTTTCTTCCACAGTGTTTCAAATTATGATATTGCTATCAGGATTCAACCGTGTAGTTTTCGAGTCAAACTCATTGACTCATAATTCATGAGTAGTGGTTCACAAGAACCCATTTCTCATGATAATGAATGGTCCACTTAGCACTCATTGCATCTAGGTGATACTCACAAAGGTGAAGCATTGGTTCATCCCGGGAGGTCACCCATCCCAGTACTGCTCCAGCTCAAGCGTGCTTAACCACAAAGTTTCCCCCAAGGTTAAGCCCACTTAGCTTGCTACCCCATTTGCAAAACCTTCACCAAGTGTTGTGCCTTATGAACCATTCATTAAAGAGCCCTTTTAGCTCATCAATTGATAAGTAGGAGGTTTCTTCCACAGTGTTTCAAATTATGATATTGCTATCAGGATTCAATCGTGTAGTTTTCGAGTCAAACTCATTGACTCATAATTCATGAGTAGTGGTTCACAAGAACCCATTTCTCATGATAATGAATGGTCCACTTAGCACTCATTGCATCTAGGTGATGCTCACAAAGGTGAAGCATTGGTTCATCCCGGGAGGTTACCCATCCCAGTACTGCTCCAGCTCAAGCGTGCTTAACCACAAAGTTTCCCCCAAGGTTAAGCCCACTTAGCTTGCTACCCAATTTGCAAAACCTTCAACAAGTGTTGTGCCTTATGAACCATTCATTAAAGAGCCCCTTTAGCTCATCAATTGATAAGTAGGAGGTTTCTTCCATAGTGTTTCAAATTATGATATTGCTATCAAGATTCAACCGTGTAGTTTTCAAGTCAAACTCATTGACCCATAATTCATGAGTAGTGTTTCACAAGAACCCATCTCTCATGATAATGAATGGTCCACTTAGCACTCATTGCATCTAGGTGATGCTCACAGAGGTGAAGCATTGGTCTATCTCGGGAGGTCACCCATCCTAGTACTGCTCCAGCTCAAACGCGCTTAACCATGAAGTTTCACCCAAGGTTAAACCCACTTAGATTGCTACCCCATTTGCAAAACCTTCAGCAAGTGTTGTGTCTTATGAACCATTCATTAAAGAGCCCCTTTAGCACATCAATTCATAAGTAGGAGGTTTCTTCCACAGCGTTTCAAAGTATGATATTGCTATCAAGATTCAACCGTGTAGTTTTCGAGTCAAACTCATTGACTCATAATTCATGAGTAGTGGTTCACAAGAACCCATCTCTCATGATAATGAATGGTCCACTTAGCACTCATTGCATCTAGGTGATGCTCATAGAGGTGAAGCATTGGTCTGTTCTGAGAGGTCACCCATCGCAGTACTGCTCCAGCTCAAGCGCGCTTAACCATAGAGTTTCCCCAAGGTTAAGCCCACTTAGCTTGCTACCCCATTTGCAAAACCTTCAGCGAGTGTTGTGCCTTATGAACCATTCATTAAAGAGCCCCTTTAGCTCATCAATTGATAAGTAGGAGGTTTCTTCCACAACGTTTCAAATTATGATATTGCTATCAGGATTCAACCGTGTAGTTTTCGAGTTAAACTCATTAACCCATAATTCATGAGTAGTGGTTCACAAGAACCCATCTCTCATGATAATGAATAGTCCACTTAGAACTCATTGCATCTAGGTGATGCTCACAGAGGTGAAGCATTGGTCCATCCCGGGAGGTCACCCATCCCAGTACTACTCTAGCTCAAGCGCGCTTAACCATAGAGTTTCCCCCAAGGTTAAGCCCACTTAGCTTTCTGCCCCATTTGCAAAACCTTCAGCAAGTGTTGTGCCTTATGAACCATTCATTAAAGAGCCCTTTTAGATCATCAATGTTTGTTGTTTTTGTTCATTTGCAGGTTTAGGGGTTCACATTTTGGCACTAGAAGGAGGGCAAACTCAAGAATTTAATCACCTTTTTAAAAATTTCCGTGTTTTTTAGCATTTTTTTTGTAGTTCACAAGAAAACAATCCTGCGACGTTATATTGCCCCACTTTCAAAAGCGCGGCTCCATACTGCACTACTTTTAGAGGCGCGGTGCTATACCGAGCCGCGTAACATTTCTTAACTGCACCGCTTTACTTTCCCGTCTGTGAAATTTTAAAATTTTTAAACGCACTGCTTTCATCTCCACGATGCTATATCGCACTGCTCTTAGAAGCATGACGCCATATTGCATTGCATTTTTCCCAAATTGCGTCGCTCTATTCCCATCTCCAAAAATTTTAAAATTTCAAACCTTGCCGCTTTACAAACTGCATCACTTGACCATATTGCATTGCATATTCAGTCTCTATTCCTGCAGAGCGCCGCTCACAGTCAAGCGCGCACGCTATATAGCACCGCTTTTTCTCCAAACTACGCCGCTTTTGTCCAAACTGCACCATTTTTACAAACTGTACTGGGGAAAAACAGTCAAGTTTAAAATTTGACATAACTTTTTGATTTTTTGATTTTCTAATTCTTGACCTTGTTTGCTATCTTTGTGCTCTCTGATTTTCTATCATTTTGCAGGTTGGAGCAAGGAAACAAGCAAGGTAGAAAGTTCATCATGGCATCATGTTCTTTATGCACAAAGTGTTTTTTAAACACTAAAGTGTTGTTCAACACTCTTTAAGGATTTTTAAAATTTTGTTTAAAGGAAATTTGTTAATTTCATTTGCCTTAAAAACAACTAAATTTCGTTTGGGTATAAAAAGAACAAACAAAATTTCTCTTTCAAATTTTGCAAGAACTTCCTGAGGTCATAACTTTTGAGTCGGATGTGGGTTTTGGCTGAAATTTTGCAAGTGGTTGGTGACATGTGGATTCCCAACCTATCAAAGTGGCGATTTTGGCATATTTTTGGGGCTTGAAACTTTCATCGTGACCCTCAAAATGACATTTTAGTGTTTTTTCCTAGTTTTTTGAAAGTTGTTTTTGTTAATAACTCAAAACCCATGTTTCCAATTTCAAAAATTAGTTGGCAATTCATCCTATCTTAGTATTGGGTAGTTTTTGGGAAAAAATAGGACTCTCAAAGTCATGCATGCAAAATTACCAAAAATGAAAAAATCTAAAAAATTGTTGAAATTTCATTGTATCAAGTGTTTTTTAACACTTTGTGAGAACTTATAATCCCTTTCTAAGGATTTGTTTGTTTCATACTTTAAGAAACACTAAATTTCATTTGGGTCCTAAAAAGAACATTACAAATTCTTTCAATTTTTTTTGTTGCAAACAAAGGGCTTAAAAAGAACTTTAGAACAACTTACTAGATTTTGTTTAAAGGTTAACAATTGAACAAGACAATCTCACATTTCCTTTGGT
This sequence comes from Sequoiadendron giganteum, assembly GCA_007115665.2. Classification (NCBI taxonomy): domain Eukaryota; kingdom Viridiplantae; phylum Streptophyta; class Pinopsida; order Cupressales; family Cupressaceae; genus Sequoiadendron; species Sequoiadendron giganteum. The sequence continues at coordinate 746,643,809 of CM021100.1, read as the reverse complement.
GCTTAAAAAGAACTCATTATTGCTTTGAGGGATTTAAAATGAACACGTGTTTTTTGTTCCTTGTAGTCCTTTTTGCAAAGTAGTGTCATTTAAAAAAGATGTATGCATTTCTCTCGTGCTTCACGACGATCTTGAGAATCAAAAGTCTTTTTGGTGACACTAAGTTGCATAAAAGATTGCCTCCACATTTCAATTTGGGTACTTAACAATTGAACAAAACATGCGAGTGTGAGCACGGTATATTGTGAGTGTTCTCCCTTTGTTTTTCAACGAAGGTCGATTGAACTACGAGATATGCTAGCTTGCTATTGTTTATCTTAGAGGGCTTGCCTTGTGGAAAAAAGTAATCACCCAAGGGAACAAACCAATCGGGAACACGCTAAAGCCAAGAGACTTCCAACCGGTATATAAGTGTGGATTCTTGAGGAAAGTTCAAGAATCACGAGGATTATTCCGACGAGAAGGGCAGCAATGGTCTGTCGCCACATGGATAGTCCCCCACGAACGAAATGCCCGAATTAAAAACCTCTTGTTTAGAAAAAGCCAAATCTTATCTATTTGTTGGTGCAAAAGGTCATATCCTTTGAAGCCACCCCACATTATACATGTGGTTTTGTTGTAGAGATGAAAAGTACGCCATGAGAGATTCATGGGTACTGATGCTTGGTTGACCCGAGAAGTGTGTGTCGTGGAGGGGAGCTAGTGTGGTCAAACATCTAGTCATCCGCACAGAATATGCATAGTTGGATTTATCCAAGTGGGAACCCAACAAATACTGTCTTTTCAGCCTAGTGTTGTGCATGTTATTGAGACACCTTGCTTGGTTCTAAAACAATTGAAAAACAAACATCCACAAAGAGATCCAAATTTCAAACCTCTTGGAGGAAACAAATATCCTTTGACGAATCTAAGTACTCTTGCTTTCGCTAGGGATCATATCCTTAGAGGTTTCTAAGTGCTTGGATTTTATCATCATTTTTTTTCACCAAGGTTAAACACTAGGAAACCTTTGCCTTGATTTCCACATAATGCACTTTGTGGGATGAAAGAAAATTAGGATATTGGACATTTAGTTTGAAAAGCATAATCAAGAAAGTGTTTGTGGTAAAAAGAACCAAATCTAAGCAAGATAACGGACAATTGAACCCCACATGTGCTTGTAATCTTTTGTCTTATGGTTTTCCATGTGAACATTGGTCTTTTGGTTTGAATTACTCCTAGGGAAAAGCATGTTCTTCATTACATTGGTCTTGTAAGTACGTCCTCATTGGGTCATCTAAGATCAAAATCATCACTCTCACCCATCCAAACATTTATCAAATTCCATTTCACCAACAAATTTTGGAACCCTGGAAACATCATTTATGCTAGACTTTTGGAAAATCAACATCACCTTATTTGACTTAAGGCACCTAGTCAAATTATCAATCCTCTTGAACAAATTTGCCTCTAGGATAACACTTCTTCCTGAGGTCTACTAGTTCATAGTCACTTTGATTGGCTTAACACACTTAGCCAATTCATTCTCTTATGCGAGTTTTCCCTAGGATAACACAACTTCCTAGGGTTTACAAGTTTACCATCACCTTGTTTGACTTAACACACTTAGTCAAACTATCCTCAATCAAAATCAAATCAAATCAAGTCCTAAAGTCTAGCATTGATCCAAAGTTCCTAAAAGTTAAAACACCCATATCATTCACCCCTTTCATCCTTCATCTCATCAATGGTCCTAAACACATTAGAGATTCACTTTCGCAACAAGGTAAAAAACACAAGAGAAACATGGAGTTTAAACTCAACACATACATCGTGAGTAATCCGAGTCAACCAAACTATCCAAGTCTCACAATGCCAATTGATTATCGAAATTGATATTTATACATGGCATCCTTATCTCCTCCAAACCTCAAAAGTACAATGAATGTGAGTATGCCCAATCAAAAGTTTGGAACACCTTTCCCAATGGTAGATTTAAATCCAAGTCCAAATTTGCAAATCTATCAACCAAACGCTCAATGCATGAGTTTTCCAAACAACATTATCCCACCAAATCCATACATGCCAAGTGAAACTTTACCAAACATGACCATTTCAAATCCACACTTGGTAAACTTTGGGGTTGATATGTTTGCAAATCCCATCAATGTTGTTCAAAATCCAAGCAATATGTTGACGACTCTAGGTATTGATCCAAGTGAAGGTAACACCATGCAAAATAAAAGTTACCTAAATCAAGGCAATATGATTCTCAACCACAACAATGTTCAAAGTCAACCTATAATGCCAAATCAAAACATCATACCAAATCCCCCCTTTTGCCATCGATATCACAACAACAGATGACAACCATCCAAGCAACCCCAACAATCAACACCATTCCCAATCCACCATCACCACCGCCAAAACACAACATGACAAATTTATTCTCCATCATGTTGCAAGCCACTCAACAATCTGCCCACCAAAAGACACTCCATGCCCAACAATCCACACAAGTTGCACAAACGGCTCAAGCTCAAGCCCAACACCAAGCTCGACAAGCACAAGCACAATTCTGGGCACTATTGCAAGCAATCCATGAACAAGTCCATCAACAAGTAGCACAACAAAGAGCCCAACAAAAAGCTTTGTTGGCACAACATCAGCTAGACCAACAACAAGCTTTGTTGGCACAGTAGCAACAAGACCAACAACAAGCTTTGTTGGAACAACAACAACATAACCAACAATAGGCGTTGCTGGCCCAGTAGAAAATGCATGCCTTACTCCCATAGCAGAGCTTGCAACAAATTCCCATCACAGTCGTTAAAAATGATGATCAAGATCCTTCGACCAATGATCATGTTGAAAATGTCTCTACATCACCTAATGAGTTAGAGGACATATCTCAAGAATTTATCCCAAAGCATGATCAACATCTGTCACCAAAGTCTAGCAATGGACCTTTCCAAGACATATTGACATCCTTTGACCTCATGGTTACAGATATTGAAGAAATTCTCAACTCACCATTTGATCCAAGTCCACTCAAAGATCAAGAGGATATTGAGCCACTTCCCATGCCTTATGATGATGTCCAAGAACCCTTTGAAAGAAATCCATCCTTTGAAATTGCCTCATGTCAAGAACTTGATCCAAAGCATGTTGAAAGCAATTCTGACATTAATCAAGATCAAGAATTTTTATATCCAAGATACTACAATGAGGTGATGGCCACTCTCCTACAAGGTATCGCAAATGATGATCATATCCATATAGCACATACTCCTCCATCTACCCATGAGATGATTTATTTGGATGGACATGCAAATGATCGTCATTCAAAACAAGAGTCTCATACTCTTATTGAGGAACAAGAGTCTCCTACTTTTAACATTTGTACACATGATCAAGATATAGAGAAATCCAGAGACATATCATAAAAAAATCATGAAGAAGGCTTCTACATAAGTCATGAATCAAAAACATCCTGTGAAGTGAGTCATGAGGAAGATTTTTGTGTGGATAGTGAAGCATCAACACTTCTTGAAGAAGTACTACAATCTGATATCTCACAAGAGCAAGCTAAAGATATCAATCAGGAATTCATTCCACATATGAAAGATCCTATCACTTATAAACTTGGATCACTCACCTTTCTTAGGGAAAGCTACCTCATCAATAAAGAAGTTGTCACTTTTGAAGGTCCACCATAGAACAGAAAAGGATTAGCACCTTGTTTCCAAGGTAAATCATATCCTATTGCAGATAAAAATTTTCAGTAGATGAATTATCAAGGTAGAGGATTAGGCCTACATGAACAAGGTATCCTAGAACTAGTGCAGATTATTGGCAATCCTAAGCATCAAGGCCTTGGTTATTCAACAATCAAGGGATCTAAACATGTAAGTGATACCTCTATAAAATTGGGGACAACTTCATCTCGAGCAAACGTCAACATAAGGAGTACGAAGAATCCTTATGATGAAACCAATGCCAATACTACAACCAGCCACGTCATGAATCTCCATCCACCCATCACCCCATCCACAAATTGGGACCAACGTCAAAAGAAAGGCTTGAATTGAAGCATGAAGAATGTTATCAAAGAAAATGAAGCTAAGAAGCATGAAGGACAAATCAAATACATATGGATACCAAAGAATACAAAGAAATACTATTCCTATCAAACTCCATTAGTCAAAAAAACTATGGAGAAAAATAAAAAAGGGAAAAGTATCCATCAAAGATTTCGACAAAGGAAAAAGGAAGCTTCTCAAGCAACATAAAAAGTGTATCAAGAAGTTGGTCCCAATTCTATTCACACTTCCATATCCACCCATCATTCCTCATCTTCCCAAGTTTGGAGAGTCAAAGGTTCCAAACTATCGACCAATCCATCTTTTATTCCTAAGCACACTCCACCATCCATGCCTCCATGCATAATATCCAATTCTCACATTGACCATGTATTGGTGGTGACCCTTCACCATAAGGATTGAAAAGGCACTCTATTGTGATGTGCGCACAAAGACAGAGTTTACTCCGGTATCAACAAAGTAGATCAGGGATCTCAAAAGTTGCATTCAAGTGCATGTATCTTGGAAAGACAACTTCTTCAAACGAGATATCGATGGCACATTATGAAAAAAGAATCTACATCAGCACCACCAGGTGGTTCAGCATGAGCTTAAAATCTCTCAAAAAATACAAAAAAATTCAAAAATCATAAAAATCTAAAAAAAATAAATAAAAAATCAGAAAAAAGGATTGAAAACAGTAAAGAAAAAAATTGTCCTCTAGTGAAAACTACATGGGCGACGCTTTGGACAAGTACCATGATGAAAACCTGGCAAACAAGCGTCATGTGCAGAATCGAGCATCCACGTGCACCATTTCAGGAGGAAGCATCTTATCACATCCATAATAAAGCCAACATTCCAGCCATATCATCCATTTTCATCTATCTGCATCCATACTCCAAGTTATCTTGATCTTGGAAAATTTTGGTGTGCACTTTATACTTGTTTATAGTAAACATCTTGACATGGGTCATTTTCACTGATCCTATCCGATCCCAATGTTATTTGAGCCTTGAAGCATTATCCAAATGAGTATTCCTTTGTTCGAACACCTTATCTTGTCACAAGATAATCCTTGGCATCCTTTGCATGATTATCGTATCTATTCATTTGTCTATCCAAGAATCCACCCATGGCATTCCATACATTGCTAGACACTAGGGGAAAATATTTGCATCTTGCTTCAAAAATAAATCTTGATATATATCATCCAACTTATGTGGTGATCTAAACATTAGAGAACATGAAATCAAACTGGTCAAAGCATTTGTGAGCCAAAAAATCCAAATCACTATCCCCATGGCATATTTTGACGGGAAGACATTCCTTATCAAGCTTTATCTTTCGTCAAACATCAATTTGAACAATTAATATTAGTCGCATCTAATGTATACATCTTTATCACATCAAATTATCAAAGCTATTTTGTTCCAAATCAAGCTTCATCAATCTTGATCAATTTAATCCAATCAATTATCACCTTGTTTGACTTAAAACACTTAGTCAAACTATCATCTTGTGCACGAGTTTACTCTAGGATAACACAACTTCCTGGAATTTACAAGTGCATTATCATCTTATTTGACTTAACACATTTAGTCAAATTATCCAATCCATCATCAACTTTTTTGACTTAACACACTTAGTCAAACCATCCTCTTTTGTACAATTTTACTCTAGGATAACACAACTTCCTAGATTTTACAAGTGCATTATCACTTTTGTTTGACTTAACACACTTAGTCAAACTATCAATCCATTGATCTGATCAATCAACCTTAAGCTTGGTTTCCAACAAAATCCCAAAATAGAGCATTGATATCATCACATATCCATATCCAAATCATCAAAATCATGCGAAAAATCCAAAAAAATTCAAAAAATCCATCAAAAAATTCAAAAAATTTAAAAAGTTTGAAAAATTAAAAACAGGGTCATCAGGTCGAACTACGTCATCTCTAAGCTTGAACGTAGGCAAGGTTGATCTTTAATCTTCCCCCGAGATAGTAAGGTCAATCGTTTAGGTGCCTGTCACATTGGCAATCTGTTTTCCCATGTAATCTACATCTTGGGTCAGTCCTTTAAGCAATAACATGGCAATCCGTTTGCCCATCTAACTCATCATTGAGTCAAGTACGTTGTCAGTTGAACTACGTGGTCTCTGCGTGTATAACGTAGGCAAGGCTAATCTATGGATCAGCTCTCGAGACCCCTAGGATAGGTCTTTAAGTTAGTCTCTTCGTCATAAATCTTGAAAATACCAAAAACATTTGTATAAAATCTCAAAATCCAAAAAACAGCCTCAAAATATCTGAAAATCCAAAATGGTGCTTTCATCTCATCTTGCTTTCACCCATGATTATCATCTCATAATAAAATCAATCATCACCTTCATCCTTTGGTGAAGCAATAAGAAGAAAGTATAGCATGTTCCAAAGTGAACACCTAATCGTCAGAGTCTTAAACCTAAGTCAGTAAGCAAGCAAGTTGGTCAACTCAGAGTATCAATAGCTTATCACCCAAATCAATCTCACCAAAACCCTGATCACTACATGTCCTAGGATGAATCCTTCCCATGATGGACATAAGCATCAGGTACCCCACAATAGTTTAACCTTAGCTAGTGATATGAAGAACATTAGCTTGTCTGTTTGCTTTTTCTTAGTCTTTTTGACTTATCTTATTTTGCGCTCATTCCAAGGACCTCTCGATGATGCCTAAACAAAACAAGTTTAGAGAGAAAGGAATGGGGAAATGATCATTATCTTTTTATCTACTGTGCTTGTTGGATATTCTTGTAAAATAACTCTGTCATGCATGCTTTGTTTTGTTTGTAGGGAGGATGTTATAGATGTCTTGTTGACCACATAAGAAGGCTTGCCTTTTTATGTTTTGGCCCGAGATGTTTAGAATATCTGAACTGCATTTCGAATAAGGTTACTGTATGTCAAATGTGAACGAGAATACTCCTATCTAATTGCTGAGTCAAAGTCCATCACACTAGGTATAACGCCATCCCGGTCCTTTATACCTTGATGCATCGTACCTATGTGTGTTATCAAACATAAAGTAATTAGTCCTTTGAAAATCCCAACTCCTGGTAAGCAATACATCATCATCATTGGTAATAATGTGAACTTGTGTGGATCCTTCTTCTATCCATTTTATTCTTCTTATTCTTCTATCTTTACTAACATTTCTATCTAAAATCGGTGTGTTGTATCAAAATATACACGAGGCTACCCATGGCCGATGACTCTTTATACATCATTAGAATTGTCTACATCAAAGAATTATCTTTCATCCTCTGATCAATAGAACCACTCCTCTCACATTTTATTGCGATCTCGATCAAAAAATCGTACATTTTCGCTCGATCTCTCGAGGGGGCAGTATACCAGTGTAATCCTTCCGTTGGAGCAACAGTGGAGCATCTGAAAGGCATTCGAAAAATCGAGAAATTTTGAACTTTGATCACAACAATTTATTCTTTGAACCAATGCAACAAGTACATTGCTTCAAAGTGGGGCAAAATGTAGACATAGAAAATATACAATTCAATCATGCACACTTGATCTTAACTACTAATGACATTTCTTCTTGAATCATACTCTCAACTTATCATCACTTTTCATCTCTTAATTAGATAAATCATTATTTATTCATTTAAGTCTTTCTCCCCTGTTAATTAAATTAATCAATTTAATTTAATTGATCCTTTGTCTTTGGTCATTTAAATAATTCATTTTATTTAAATTAAATCTCTAAAGTCCTCTTATTAAATTGAATAAATTAAACATTATTTAATTTAATCTAACATTATCCCCTTTAGTTAAATAAATCAAATCATTTATTTAATAAATCATTTTCTCTTAATTTTGATTCATCTATTTAAGTCTAAATTGTCATATCATCTAATTTTTCATTAAATTAATCAAAACCTTGATTAAGCTAATCTCTCTCACTAAAATCCTCTAGAGAATACAACTTGCACAATAAATCAATTACTTTGATTTATTTAATTTTCTATTTTCCCTCACAAAGAATCAAAAGGGAATATTCCCTCATCTGAATTCAAATTCAAATGGACTTAGTCCTTCTAACAAGGAATTTAAGACCTCTTACATGTCCTTTGCATTGAGCCAAGTGACATTAGCTCCATTTCTTTCATCCCCCCTAAACATGTCACTTCATCAAATTCAAAATTCAAACTTGCACATTGATCAAAATGTGCTCAACTTTCAACCATTCACATCTTGACAAATGACACTTGGCCATTGGATGTTGAATGATCCCACATTTCTTATTTTCACTCCCTCTTTTATTTTGGAAATCTATAAATGAGAGACTCTTCCTCTCATTCTATCATCCACAATTTGAGTAAACTTACTATACTCAACTTCATCCTCATCCACAATTTTTAAACTTCATCCTCATCCACAATTTTTATGCAAAGTTACTCTCTTCACATTGAGAGCTAATTTTTCCCATTTCATTCAACCATTCATCATCTTCAAAATTTGTAACAAGGTTATGCTCAAATCTCTTTGGGAGATTTTACCATTTCTCAATCAGCCACAATTGCAACTTAGGAGTTGGGAAAGGGACAATTTCAACATTCAATTGGTACCAATTCCCCCATGGGATAACTATTGTATTTGCTTAATTAGGATTGACTCTCATTTTGTTTAAGTTTTTTTCTTCATTTCTTCCTAGTTTAAGTTAAATAGATGGATTTCATGGGGAATCTCTCATGCTTGTTTGCATATTAAGCTAACGATTTGACATGTTTGTTGTTCTTGTGTATTCACAGGTTTAGGGGTTCATAGCTAGCACAAATGACAACTATGAGGGATGCAGAGGTAGTGCAACGACAGGCCACAAAGGCTCAAATTATTACACTTATTGTGACGAGAGACAAATCTCAGTTGGAGAGAGATGGCTTCAGGGTAGAGCATGATATCAAGATTGGGCATCATGTTGCTGAGACATAGTTGTAGGTTATTACCATTGAGAGGGATAACTTTAGGACAAAGCATGATAGCCTCTGTGTAGAGCGAGATCGATTGATGATGGAGGATACATATTATCATACTCTATATGATGCCTTCATTCCTAGAGATCAATGGCGTCCGTGGTTTGGATAGCCCAATACTGCTATGGGTGCTGTGTCCAATGGACATTCCATTAGACAACCCGATCCTTAGAGTCCTCCTCCTTTGACCAGGTAGTAGTTTTATTGTACTTGATCTTCATGATGTTTTATTGTTTCAAAGACATTGTTGTAGACATGGTTTTGTATATATATTCATCAGCCCAACTGAGGCCTCATATATATGTGTATTTTTATATTATCCTATCACACATGCTACATTGATGATGTACTTGACATTCTCATTTTTGATGATGATATATATGAGATATACATGCTTCGATTGAACTTCATTATGTGTTATGTGATGATTATGGGTGATGATGTATGATTTATACATGCTTTTTTATAATTTTTGATGTATACATATGATGTTGATGGATGAACGATCGATATATCATTATGATATATGATGTTTTATTATGTATACTTTTGATGTTGATATACTATGTATGTGATGTATGATTATATATGATGCATGATATTTTTATTACTTCATTATCATCATGATGTGTATTGACAACATTTGTGGATGTAGGATGGAGTTGTTAGATAGAAGAAATGTTAGATTATGAATAGAAATTTGATGTTTGTTAGTTATTTGATGAGTTACTTTTGTGTTGCATAGAGGCTTTGTATCTTTATCAATCCTTTTTGATGTAGCAAATAAATTCAATGCACCAAGGTATTATAACCAAGGTGACTTTGTATTTATTGCGTGGACTTTGACTCGAAATATAAAGAATATTATTGCTCATACCGGACATATAGAAACTTTGTTTAAAATATATGGGTGGGAAGTTTTAAAACATTTCAGACCAGTTACAAAGAGAGGTATACAATACCTATCATGCAACTGCTACACAAATTGTCATAAAACAACCTCCATACATTGAACGAAGCAAGTATTTGTTGTGGTAGTATCACAAAAACACCTTACAAACAACAAAGCAAAATGATGCTCAATTACCCCCATTCCTTTTGTATCACCTAAAAATGTCTTGATGGATCACATTGGCTAACTAACATCATTTCATCCTCAAACCCATCCTCTTTTCACTTGTTTAATTAAATAAGCTTAATTATTTAATTAAATGCCTCATTTTCACCTATTAATCTAATTGACCTAATTGGGTTAATTCACCCCCTCTCACACTAACATTTCATCTGATTTAATTAAATAATGCAAATTATTTAATTTTAACACTAAGTCCTCTTATTTAATTAAATAACCTAAACTATTTAATTAAATATCATATTTGCATCTCCTTTTCATTAAATAAATCAATAATTTAATGAATATCTCACATTCCTCATCTTGCACATTGAAATTTAGTTTTTGTTGATGCCAAAATTTGACAAGGTAACAACCTTTATGGGAAACTCAGTTAAAGGGGGGACCTATTGTGCTAAACTGTGTAACCTCTGAATTTTAAAGAAGCCAACTTCTTCTATAATTGGGGTTTTGAATGGGAAAAGAAAGCAAATATAAAAATAAAGATCTAACTAGGGTGATGCACCAAGGTTTAGATGTAAGGCACGATAAATCTATCTTTTGGATGCGATTTAAGGGCCCGTTCAACAATCTGCTATGTCCCAAAATAAAAAAAATCAAAGAGAGAGACCCGAATAATTCATTTCATAACATAAAATAATTTGCATAGAGATTTACTGAAAAGAAAGAGTCGGAGACATGGTCCTAAATCAACATTCTATTCAAATCATTGAAGTTGCAAACAAGTTATTTAGTAACAACATAGTATAATGCTTTTCAAATAGTTAAGAAACAAAGAGACTAAATTACAAGGGAACAGTCTGTGAGTCCTTACAATTATCTAACAAAACAAAAGGCCTGTTGTCTTTCTAATTTTTTTGCAGGTATTTCAAACTCCTTCTTCGGAAGAAGGAGCAGTATTTATAATAAAATCCCCATCCTGGTGAGCTAGTAATCGAAAAGATCCTTCGATCATGAGCAGTGATGTATATGGAAATGATTTTCCCTAGCCGTTGCAACAGAAAAAGATTCAAGCCATGAATGAGGTCATCCCAATGCTAGATGCATCCCCTATGAATGATGGCAGTGGTCCTAGTAGAACAGAGTGTCGTCATGTGTTGCCCACTCATGATGATAGTTATAATATGTGGCAACTATTGTGAGGTTGTTGCTTTCTTCATTCCCTAGCATGATGAAGCCTTTAGAAGATCCATGTGGCAAGCAGTCGGGGCCCGAGGTTCATTCTTCCCTCTTTGTGATGAAAACTTGCGTGGTGAAGACACATGGAGGTCTCCCAAATATATTGTGCTATGTATGGGGATTGCCAAGGAATGTGTACGAACTGATGCTATGTGCCATACGGTTAGAGCCTGATAGGGAAGTGACGAGAAGAGGCACTAAAGAGTGCGAACCGTCGACACGTGGAAGCATGGCAGGTGTCATTGAAAAGCAAAGGAAAAAATCCTTGCGACGAGTGCCTGGATGGCAAGTGGAAGCATTCAAATAAAGCCTTGTGAAAGGAACCTGATGTTGCATTCAATAGATGGGCGTGACCGATCCTAATAAAAAAATAAAATAACTCGAAGGGAGATTGGGGAAATTTATATTCACAGCTTTTGGTGACTATCAGGGGTGTTTCGCCTACGAAATGAGGAGCCCAAAATTTATGGTTCATAGACCAGAGTCCTATCCATTGGGTGACATGATTATAGCTTGGAGAGGGAAGATTGCAGAGGCAACCATTCAGCCTTGGATGGAGTCAAAATTTCATGCAAACTTTCTTGCGCTTCATGTAGATCGATCATTTCTTTGTAAGGAAATATCGTCGATAAACTGGCCCAAGACTCAAGTTGGGAAAGAAGCCATGCAATCAGATGAGTGACACAATCAATATCTTCTGCAACAAGGGGCTGACTAAAACTTAGAAAAGTAGATGCATCTCATTGCTTCTCTTCAATTTTTGCTGCAATATGCTTCGCCATGGCCACCGATTCATCTCCAAGAAATGGGGATGGTAAGCCCATCTAAGTTAGGTGGGAAAATCTTGCCTGCATGCTATCCATAGTCTAATCCAATGTGGTGGTGCACTCGTCGGCATGAAGGATGGCTGCATGGCAATGAATGAACCTGTTAGCTATTTTAGCCGCGACCTTCCGATCTTCAATCCCTATGCTCACAAAGACTTCATCTGGGACCATATATAGCCTGTCCAACAACCTTTTGGCTTCCAAAACTCTCTCTAAGATGGATCGAGGGAACCACTTGATTGCTTCACAAACATCCCTGCCCAAACTTGTTGCCTCCGCCATAAATTGGAGCGTTGGCTATAGCGTCAGGTAGAAGGCCTTAACTCTTTCCTAGTATGAAATATATAACCACTGGGATACTTGAAGAAGGTTTGACTAAACAATAGGAGGTTGGAAAGAATTCTTCAATAGGACTATCTTTGCATCGCTTAACTCCATATTATGCATGAGCTCCACGACCTTTTGGTTTGCTGTAGTGAGTTGTCCCTACAAGATCTATATTTCCATGATCCATCTTGCCTCAGATCGTTCCTGGTTTGCTGCTTCCTTTTCCCAAGAAGACCTTATTTCGTGGACCTCATTCTCCAGTTGGACCTGATGGACATTGAAATCAACATCTTTCTATTGCATCTATCGCTCTAATTGAGCGCGCTGGTGGAAAAAATCTTCATCTCTTCATTGCACTTCTTGCTCCAAACATGCTAACTGGTCTTGATATCCCTGGTTCTTCTATTGCAGCTCAACAACCAGGTTAGGATTGATAGATTGGAACTTTGCAAGCTCCTCCCAGACCTTCACCTACTCCATCGCTATTTGTTGGGAGAAATGCTTAAATTCAACTTCTCTTTCCTTTTCCTTGGTGATCAAGACCTCAATGCTTAACACTTTTTAGCTCTTCTTCCCTCTTCTTTAGCCGACGAACAGACTTAAGAAAGCTGGTGGTCACCACCCGCTACATTTCCTCGATGAGCTCTTCCTTGTCTTGAGGCTAGGCTATGCTTAAATCGAGCCCTATGGTGTACATATTGTAGTCATTCAGCTGCATCTCTCCTTGTAGTTTGCTTACGGTCGGGTACATAGTCACAAAATATAGCGACTGTTGAGCCTCATTAAAAATAGTCTACACGTTTGGCTCTACTGGCCTTTTATAGCATCTTTAGCTTTTTTCTTCTGGGCTCTGATTGCTCATGCATGCTTATTTTTGTCACCCTCTGATAAGAATTCTGATGGTGATCTAATGAATCCGCCTGCGAAAGGTGCACCAAGAGGAAGGGAAAAAGGAAATGAGATGGTAGCGGTCTCGGGTGACTTCCTCTTTGGAACACTAATTGTTTGAGGAGAGAAAGGAGGAATATTCCAATACTCAACTTGTGAACTAGTAGGAGGACTTGAGGGAAATGGTGTCACAGTGGATTCCATCTTTTGGGAAGACTGGATTGGGACTGACATGACAATGACATAAGAGTTATCAACAACGGTAGCAGAGGCAGAATGTGATGTGCTTGGAGATGTAAAATGGGCCAAGGGGAATGGTGTAAGGGTCCACAGAGGATTAAGGTAAAAAGGTGTCACATGAGAGAATTGCACAAAACCCCTCGCAATCATTGAAGCAAAGGCCAAAAAGTAAGGGTCAACGCTTAAAATGAGAGGTGCAACATACATAGCAGGGGAAACTAGGGACTGTGAAACAAGAGAAGACGGAGCGAAAGATACCTGCGATGTGGATTATTGTGATCCTTGGCTCATTGTAGGTTCTTGGATCGCTTTAGGCTCCTGCAAACACTCTCCGAAAGATGCTTCGATGTGCTTCCGCTTTGCTGGTGGAAAATCTTCTACCACTACAATTTTAGATTGCTATAGGTGGGTTGTTCTAGCCCTTCTTGTGGTCCAGGTTTGAGTAAGTGAAAACCTCACACACGATATGTTTACCTGCATGTTAGAAAAAACCCTGCTAGGTTGCTTCATGGCTTTCCCCTTCTGTTTCGCCGAGGCCGTTTGAGCTTCTATTTCTAGTTCCGCTCCTTCATCTGATTGTGCTTCGACCTCCTCTAAGCACAAGTCTTTCTCCTCACTATCATTGGAATCTGGATGTTCATAATTCCATAATTTTTCTAACTTGTCATCCATTTCCACGCTATCATAAGGGGCCTTAGCGCACCGGGTCTCCTGGCGGTATATCCAAAAATTGTTAATCTTCTCTTCCTTTCTTCGCCAGTTTGTTGCAAAGAGTAGCCCCAATTTACTTTATCTTATCATTATTCTCGGTTCAATAGTAGAATTCAAGCCAGGGAGGCCGATAACCTTTGGTCAGAATATGAGCTAGGTTGACCATAAGTTCATCCACATTCGTCATTGGATTTTGACGCTTCTCCCAATAAGGCTGAGGGTTGTGTGTTACCGTGACATACTCATTTGGCAAGTCATCATCAGAGTTGTAATTCTATTTATCGCAAATCCATACCAGCCCCAATGAGCCAACTTTGCTTCAAGCAAGTGATGAGTCCTCTTCTTGGCCATGATCATGGTCTTGAAGCTCATTGGGTAGTTGAAAAATCCTCTCTTTTATTTTTTGATGCAAAAGGTGAAGTCAATAATTGATACCTAACAAAATACTTCAAGCACCAATATTCGATTTGGAGGACACGTCGGGAGCCGAAAGGGTTCCCTGGTGAAGCCGCACAATTGAATAAACGTGAAGTCCTTGCCTAAAAACCAATCACGCTTCAAAGTAAAATTTTGCATGAACTCAGTCTGGTCCGAGTTGAACCGTAAGACACTGCTATCCTTCCTCAAATCTTGCAAAATCGGATTTAAGAAATAATCCAAAAATGTGTAATAATCATATGTTGACGAGAGGAGAGGAGTCCAAGTGGAAACCAATTTCTTCCTCTGGTTTTCATAAAAAAATGGACAACCCAAATGCTTTTGGAAGAAGTCAGGGTTCTGATGTAAAAACATGTGGGTGAGGAAGGATGGAAACCTAAACCTCTGTTGTAGTTGGTACTTTGCTATTTGGTTGAGCATCATCTAGATGAGGAATTCAGTGAAATCGTACTAGAAAAGAGAACGTTGCCTACACAACTAAAAACCCAAGCCCAGTTGAAACTTCTGAACCTCTCTGTTGATGTCTAGGCCGCAAAAAATGCCATCATTGAGAAGGAATCCTTCATATCATCCTTGAAGTTTTTATGCATTGTCGAGATCTGTATTGGATTTTTCTTAGCTTCTTTCTACCTTTGTGCCTTTGTGTTCTAAAATTTCAAAGCAAAATGTTTGGTTCTCCAATAGGTCTCTCCCTTTGTTGGTGTGAAGGACTCGATTTCAGATACTTTGGAGCTTCGTTCTGGGATGCACAACATGTCCCAGATAGCCTCTTTTTAGATAATAACACTTAGCTCTTGACCCTCAATGGTATTGGTATCTAGGTTGAAATGTTTGATGGCCTTGTCAACCAATTCAGGGTAGTAGTGTACGAGTGGGACCATATATTGTGGAAGCCCACTGAACCAACATTTTTGTGCCAAGGAATCCAAGTCGCTATTCCTTTTCATTCTTTCACAGGCTGCCTCCCTAAGGGTCTTAGGGTTCTTCGCAAGGATGGGATGATGAATATTATCCCATTCTTCTTTTATTTGACTTTGATCTCTAAGGGGACTTGTTTTCTGCAACCCATGTATTCACCCATGTTGGCTTGTCTGGTATACCAAGTGAAGCATAAGAGATATCTTCGAAGAAATAGGAGGCTAGTGTTGCACACATGGCTTCAAATAAACTTTGGGCTCTCTCTTCTTGCATTTCTGGTTAGGAACTCTGAGCGGCCTCCATCTTTTGCAAACTTCTACTTGTTGATGGTTAAAATGACACAAATAACATTAAAACAAAATATTTCTACTCTATTTCTCCTGAAAGAGAAAGACAACATGTAGTAGCCTAACTCCCAAGGTCCTGGTAGTTGGTTCTCAACTATCTGATGTCACTCAATTGGTTCATGCAACTGTAATATTCAAGGGGCCTGTGCTGGTAACAAAGGATTCAAGCTATGACTCTTTTTATCAAAATAGTTCCTGTAAATCAATGGGTTTTAAATAAAAGAAAAAGATAGAACAAAGGGGTAAACCAATAAATATGAACTGAATTTATCTAGTATCTAGACATATAATTTAAATGATGAATGTTTCCTAACAGATCATAAAAACCATAAGATGATACAGTCTGTAGCATAATCTATACCACTGCATACATTTTAGGTGCTTAATTAACTTCACAATTACTCTTCACAAATATTTCAAGGATTTTCAAAACAACACACATTCATTCATCATCAAAATTATAGATCAACAGACTTTTTAATAACTTCAACTCAATGACAATCTAATAAGATGATCCTTAAATCTGATTCCTTCAAATGACTTTCATCATTCAAGAAACTCTTATGTTTAGCATAATCACTGCATACAGATAGATCATAACTTTATTAGCCTTATCAAACAAACAATTTAATTCCAAACACCATCTTTCGAGTGAACCTGTAATTCTATTAAATGTAAAAGATTTAAGTATAATGTATCTCTGCAAAACTCTACAAAATTCTATCTCTTAGCATTAGGCAAGCCAATCCAATTCTCAATTAGCCGACCCTTACAATATGATACCCATCTGGTATTTATAGCTATACAAAAGAAGTTCGAACTTCACTTCTATTTTAGGCTTTCCACCTTTTTAGGAACAATCAACTTTCTTGGAAACTCAGATCAAATTTGATCTTGAGTCCTTACATTATATATACAGTTTGATCTAAAAATAGAAGATAGAAATAGAAGAAAAGAAATCATGCGCCCTTAAGACTATCAGTGCTGCATGCATGCAACATGCAAGGAAGAAGAACATCATGCATGCACGATTTTTATGCATGTGAAGCCGGATTCGCCATGAACTCATCATAACTAGTGAAGACTTGTTGTAGAATATCCATATCTGGCCCATCAATCCAGTCATCTTCAAATTTGATCTGATCCAACTCAACTACAGCAAAATCTTTCATACTTTTAACCTTGATCAATTCTCTCCCTGCAACTTTTATTTCTTCTTTGACTTCTACAAGCCGATCTATCACCAAGTCTCCTCCATCATCTTTCTCCTACATGAGTCCTTGGAATCTTTCATTCCATTTCTCTCTAACCTGACTCAAAGCTCAATGTATAAGGCAACTATTTTGGTTTCACCTTCTATATTTTTGGTGCTTTCTTTGATGTTCCAGCCGGTTGATTTCTTCGAGCAACCTCTCCTGAGGTTTTTGACATCTTTCAATTTTCCTGCAAGAAAACGTCTAATTAGATCTTTAGATATCATCATAAAACATGCTTTTAAAACATACCTGTTACACATACATCGGAGTTGGAACCAGACAGAAGCTCAAAATAATCTCTTTTACAACACTGGTGGACTCGGAGCAAAAACCGATATAGAAACTTCACCTAATAACAAATGGGCTCGGAGTCGGAACCGGGATAGTGGTCGGGACCGGGATCGGAACAAAAAACGGATTCGGTTTTCTTTGAATTTTCATTTTTTCCATATTCTATTTCCATTCCGCCTCCGCCTCCGATTAGGTTATCATTACTTTGAAGAAAGACTTTCCCATTACACGTGGAGCCGGAAACAGGATGAGAACAAAACAGATAACCTTCACAAACAAAATTCTTAAGTTTAAGATCGGTTCCGATCCCGCCTCCGCTAGTTATCATATACTTCAAGGAAACCTTTTAAAACTCAGAATCAGAAATGGGATGAGAACATAATTGATGACTTTTGTAAAACAAAACTCTTAGGTCCATAATCCATTCCAATCCCACCTCTTCCTATGCTAATCATGATGTCATCAAATACTTTATTCATTTTCAACACAATTTCATGATTAAGACCTAGATCGCTATAAGATGGCAAAGGAGCTTTAAAAACACTACACTCATATGACCGTGGGGAACAATTGCACTTTAGGATATCATTTAAATCTTATTAAAGTAATTATAGAGACCAATGAAACCCTACTCTAACAAACTCGATAAAAACTAGGGCACAGGTTTAAACCTTGCCATTTTACCAAACGATGAAACCCTAATTTAAACAATAAATCTAATCTACCCTAACTCACTATAAAACCTCTAATCTACCTCACTGTAGATTCCTAATTTAACAAACACCATTAAAAACCCTTAATCTAATCTAATCTACTGCAAACCAAAAACAAACATGACACAATCACGATTAAGACGTGAAAGCGATGGTGCCCTTAAAATAGAAAGAAACGACACGATAAAACAAGAAAACAAAGATTTAAAGTAAAACAAACAAGACAAAACAAGAACCTGTTCATTCCATCACATCGATGATCATAGAATTGCTTTAAAACACAATGATTGAACATGCGAGCATATATAAAGCAAAACACAACGAACACAACTGCAAATAAACAACAAACAACAAAGATAAAAGACCTACCTCAAACACAAAGAAACCCAAGCTAACTTTTTGAATCGATTCGCACACAATATCCCTTCTCTATCTCGATCAATTTGTTCAAACGAACTCTGCTATTGCTCTTCGCACTCTTAGACTTGTAATAATAACAATAATGATCAGCTTTAACCCTTAATAAAGGTAAATACATGAATTTCTACCTACACCGGCAACCACCATTAATGCATTAAAACACAGTAAATGTGGAGTTGAAACTATAGGAGAACGAACACTGGTCTGCAGTGCAACTTCAGTCAAAAATTCAATGACAAAGAGTGGCGGGGGTGGAACTAAAATGGAATCGAGATCTTAAATTTATAAAATTTCCAAACCTCATTCCCATTCCAGCTTTGCGTCCGACAACTAAAAACAAATAGTTAAATAAAAGACCAACCTAATAGAACAAAAGACAAAAACCGAATTAAAACAAATATAAAAAAGTAGCGAAGGCAGGATCGAAATCGATCGTGATTTTGCAAATTTTGATAACAACCATCCCAATTCCCACTCCAACTCCGCTTCCGCTAAAGACAAAAAACAAAGGCAAAGAAAAGATTGTCGGGATAAAACCAAAAACAAGCCTCAAAAGAACTTTTAGAACCCGATCCAGTTCCGATTTCGATTCCGACAGAGAAACCAAGGAAAAAAAGAAAGTATTGGCAAAACTAGACTCCAAAATTTGTTTCAAAAACAACTAAGTACAAAAATAACAAAGGGGACCCATTTTGACCAAGGCAAAAATATGGGGTGGTTATGCAAGGCATAACAAATGTCGACTCGACTGGAAAAATGGTTTACCTATTTTCAAAATACCCAAAGAAAATTTTAGTCACCCAAAAACTACTTGGCTTATAAACACCTTACCTTGAATGAGATCAAATATTTGTAGGATAATCTTGAGTTTGAATCTCAGATGTTATGTGCTCATGAGTTATTTCTGAATCTGAGTGTGTGCTTATATTGTGCATCATTCTTTGTAGATACTTTCTCTGCTTGTGAACAACTATACCTAAGTTTCAAGCTACATAAGTTGAGTCCTTCAACCATCGTGCAGTAAAATCCTGGGTATTGCTCCGCTACCAGACAGGCATCCATAGCCCTGACGGAGATACCTCTAGTCTTCTCAAAGCATTGCTCTACTGCCAGACAAGCGTCCATAACCCCGATAGAGATACTTGGTTACCCACTTGATATTGAGCTTGCTTTTCTTCTTTTCTTTCTCTCTCTTTTTTTTTTTTGGATGGAAACTCTTTTATGCATCTTTCAATACTCAGATTCAATGAATCTAAAATGTGGGTTGAGTACTACAATGGATTTCATGATAGTCTTGGAATCTGATTTTTTTCACTTGAAACATAGATAGAGTCATTCTAAAACAAATAGGTAATTACTCATGCAGATGTTTTTCTAATTTGGTGACAGATCTTTGATCACAATTCATGAGATATTCACATTTACATCTTCTATCCTTAATAAATTTTCCAACCCAAACTAGAATGATCATAAAACATAAGTTTTAGAATGAAATCCTTTTCAATAATTATAATGAGAATACCTAAACCAATTTCTCTCCTAGTACCAACAGTATACTTTTGATAACAACCCCCTAACTTGAGATGAGAAAAATAAGAATCCCCAACGAAACAAGACAAAACAAAACAAATAAACAAAACAAAGAATAGAAAAGAAAACAAAATAAATAAAACAAGCAAAACAAAAACTAAAAACTAAAAACAAAAACTTAATTACATATGATACATATAGTACATTCCTTTTCAAAACACCAGACTTTCTATGCACCAAAATAGTGTTTGAGAAACTGACCATTAACTAGTAATGGAACAGACTCTCCTGTTAAGGTACTCAAACGAAAGACATTCTCCCCTAAGATTTCAGCTATTTGGTAGGGACTTAACCAAAGTCTATCGAATTTCTGATGGTCTCCCTTCCTTTCTCTAGCCTTATCCCATAATAGCACAAGGTTTGATATTCTAAAAGATTTTACTTTGGCTCTTTTGTCAAACCAGCTCTTGACAACAACCTGATGTTTAGACAATTGCTGCAAAGCAGCATCTCTTTGTTCTTCCATGTTCAATAAGTTAAGCAGTCTAACCTCAATCCTATCATCCTTATTATAAAACTCCTGCATAAATTTCAGACTAGGTATTTGTAAATGTATGGGGAAGATTGGATCTTGGCTATAAACTAATTTAAAAGGTGAATTCCCTAGGGCTGCTTTGATTTTGGTTCGATCTGCCCATAAGGAAAATCTCAGTTGGGTATGCCAGTCCCTAGGATTACTTTCTAACAACTTTTTTATTACTTCCAATAAATTCTTATTTGTGGACTCAGCCACTCCATTCTCTTAAGGGTAATAATTGGAAGAATATTTTAACACAATCTTATGCTCATAGGCCCATGAAATAAATTCAGCAGTAGAAAAAGCAGTGCTGTTATTACATTCCAGAGCAAATGGAACCCCAAACCTGGTTATGATGTTCTTTGTCAGGAATTTAATGACCACCTTTGTGGTGCTATTCTTGCAAGGTAGGGCCTCCATCCAACGCGTGCAATAATCCATCGCAGTCAAGATGAATTTATGCCCTGCAGATGAATTTGGATTAATCACACCCACAAAATCAAGTGCCCATTGGGTAAATGGCCTTACCTCATAAACTGGTTGTAGGGGCATCACATGATTTCTTTATCTTGATGCAGAAGTTTGACATACATGACAAGTCCTGCAATGTTGATGCACATCCCTAAACACATAAGGCCAATAGTAATCTGACCTTAAAATCTGATGAGCCAACGCATCAGCAGATCCATGTCCTATTCCATACCTGCCATGAAATTCACTTATAGCATGTTTAGCTTCTTGCTGATACAGACAACGCAAGTAGATCCCTTGGAAATTCTTCTTGTAGATTGATCCTCCTTTAAGCATATAATGAGCGCTTTTCATCTTTAGTGCTCTTCTTTGAGTAGCATTCATCCCTTCTAGACACTTGTTGTTGAGGAGGAAAAAGACTAAATCAGTATACCAGGGATCTTTTGTGAATGACTGAACAATGTACTATTGGCAAATTATACTTCTGTCCACTTCAGCCATTGCCTTTGACAAACCTTGACCTCTTACAAGCTTCATTGGGTGAATCTCCAAGTCAAATTCTTGTAAAATGGCCATCCATTTCCCTCTTCTTTCCCATAGCTCACTTTGCATTAGGAGGGACTTTACAGCTGGATGTGGGACTATAGCCATCACTTGACTTCAGATTATGTAGTGTCTAAACTTTTTCACTGCTCGGACCAATGCAAAAGCCTATTTTTCTATTGATGAATATCTTACTTCTGCATTCTTAAACGGAGAGCTCATAAAAGCAATAGGCCTCTCCTCATTCTCTTCTCTTCTCTGTGTCAAAACTGCTGCACATGAATGCTTAGAAGCAAAAGAATAAATGTAAAATGGTTTTAGATAATCTGGGCTTGTTAAAACAGGTGCCTTAGATATAGCTTGTTTAATCTACATGAAAGCAGATTTAGCCTCTTCACTCCATTCAATCTTCGCATCCTTCTTCATCATTTCATTAAGTGGTTTAACAATTTCTGCAAACCCTATTATAAACTTCCTGACAAAATTAATCCTTCCAAAGAAAGATCTCATCTTCTTCTTACTTCCTGGCCTTGTCAACTTCAAAATGGCTTCTACTCAATCAAGATCTATAGAAATTCCCTCCTCTGATATAATGTGACCCAAGAGCTTCCCTTCAAAAACTCCAAATACACATTTCTTTGGATTGAGAGAGACACCATAACTGATACATTTCTTCAATACTTTCTCTAAATCAGCAGCATGATCTTCTCTACTCTTAGAGGAGATGGTCAGATCATCAACATAGATGATTATACACTTTCCTATTAGGTCTTTAAAGCTACATCCATCACTCTTTGAAAAGTAGCACCAACATTGATTAGACCAAATGGCATCCTCCTGTAGGCAAATGTGCCCCACTTTGTAGTGAAAGCAGTCTTAATCCTATCCTCATGACTTACCAGTACTTGATTGTATCCTGAATATCCATCCAAGAAAGACATCATTTGAGATTCATTAACTTTTTGCAATACTTCATCAAGAGAAGGTAATGGATAATTGTCCTTCTCAGAGGCTTTGTTTAAATTTCTAAAATCTACACATAACCTGATTTCCCCATTGTTCTTCCTCATAGGAACTAGATTAGCCACCTAGGTAGAGTGTCTAACTGGAAAAATTATTCTTGTAGCCAAAAGCTTCTGTACTTCTCTCTGGATCAGAGGCTCGATTAATGCATTGACTAGGCGTTGCTTTTGGTGAAACAGCTTGGCTTCTGGCTTAAGAGGAATTGTATGTGTGATGACAGATGTATCAAAAGTTTTCAAATCATCATAGCTCCAAGCAATTGCTTCAATATTCCATTTCAAGACTTTGATTATCTCATCCTTTATTTCCTGAGGACAGGCCTTCCCTATAAGAACATTCTTTTCTACCCCTGAGTGAGCCAAATTAACGAATTCATACTTGCCTCCCTCACTCTTTGTAGGAATTCTCTGAAAAGCTCATGGATTTGAATCAAATATCCTTTCCAATGCTATCATCCCTTTTGGAATGTTATTGCTCTTTAAATCCATTATCCCTTCTAGATTGTCACTTTCTGTTTTGTCACTTTCTAGATTCCAATCTCCTTGATCCATGTCAATATCATCAATTATCTATCCTTGAAATACATTAGAACTCTCCAAAAAGGCCAAAATATGTTGATCACCATTAAACACCTGGAAATGTCGAACATTGTCAGGAATTGTAGGGACTGAAATCAACTCCACAGAAAACCTCTTTAGATTTGAATCTTGCATCGGCTCTAATGTACTTGCTGCAATGACAAGAGCATCTACTATTTGATTTGCTTCCCTTGGAATAAGAGTAATCCCAAAGGCATCAAAATCTTCTATTAAATTCCAGACCCTATTCCTATAAGCAGCCAATCTTTTATTATGACAATTGTATTGGCTACATACCTGTTTCACAATTACTTCAGAGTCTCCCATCACTGTAAGAGCAGTTACCTTCTTCTTATGAGCAAACATAAGTCCTCTTGCAAGTGCCTCATATTCAGCCACATTGTTAGTGCAACCAAACTGCAATCTATAAGAAGCAAAATAAGTTTTCCCTTTCGGGTTAGTTAGTTCAATTCTTGCTCTACTTCCTGCTTTAGATTTAGAACCATCAAATTTAAGAGTCCATAACTGGTCTTTAGCTGGGAGCTCTTTCTTTTTAGAAACTACAGGGATTTTGTCACTTGTGACATGTGGCGGCTCGAACTTTTGCTGTTTATCAGAATTCGTGTTGAGAAGAAGCTTAGTTAACGATTTTCCTTGTTCCTTAATTTGTTCAACAACTACCTTTTGAGCGATTTCTTGGGCTGAGTCAGGATCTAACTCATCTTCTATTAACTCTTTTGGTATTGACAAAGCCTCTGGAATAGGAGTATTAAAATTAAACTGAGATACTTCCACTTCCTCTTTTTCTGAAAACCCTAAGACCTGAGTATGTTCTACTGGTAAAGAAATTTCTTCTGGAGAAAGACTGATCCATGTAAGAATAGTTGCATCCTTAGCTCAGAAAGAGAACTCATTGATAAGATTCTCAGTTACCTCTTGAAATTCTTGCTTGGGTAGATCTACATGCCTTAGAATATCTATGCATGACTGACATGTCAACTCCGAATGGTTGTGATAGTGTATTCTACACCAATTAGGAAGCAATAAATTACTCAAATCAATTTCTCTTCCTAAAACTAGCCTATCTTGTTGCAATTTCCTTATTAGAACTTGCTGGTTGATGTGAATCATCGAGTCAGTGTGATCTAAGGATAGTGTATCCTTAGCACTAACTACAGAGAAAGTAAGGACTTCCTCTTGCTTGTAAACACCTATCTCAGTCTCAAAGAATGCTACTTCATTTGGAGTATCATACTCTGTAATCATGTGTTTGAGCCTAGGTTCACTTTCAATTCTTATCTGAGTGGCAACCCCTTTCCATGGTAACCACATGTGTGAGAAGTCCAAGGACAGATACCCTCCTATGCTTTTCATTAGCTCTCAACTTAAGAGCATCCCATATGTTTTTGGGATGTCAGCAACTTGAATATCTACATAGGTCTGGATCCTTGGGTCTGATCCAACCTGCACATGCATGTTCTTCAATTCACCTACAACATTAACTTTGGTTTTATCCAATTGAACCACCTTTTTATTGGTTGGAATAGGATTCAATCCTAATTTTTTACAAATCGAAAAAGGCATGACATTCCCTGATGCTCCAGAATCTAATAGGCAATTGTGTAGATTCTTTCCAAAGATTCTCAAACTTAACAAGAAAGATGGGGTACTGGTCTTACCTTTATACATAGCAGCATTCATCTCCTTTGCCGGAGTCACTTTACCTTTCCCTTTCAAGCAATCTGTTTCTTCCAAAGCTTTCAATACCACCTCCCTTTGAGCTAGGCACCACTTCATGATATCAAAGAAAGACAATGATGTCTTCTGCCTTTGCAATTCTGCAACAAAATCAAACTCTGAATCATTCCTAAATTGGTACTTAGGACAAGAAGGCTGATTACCTCTATTCTGAGCATCAGAAGGTCCCTTTGGTGGGGGTGGATTGTTATCTGCATTCTGATTTGGTGGAACCATGTTGTTAGGGGGTGTAGATATAGTGAATGACCCTTTATTCTGGTTCCTCAGAAAGTGACCACCCTTAGATTGGAAGGTTTGAGCATCATAAACATCTTCCTCTAGCTCATTATCCCCTTGCATAGGGAATTGATACTTTTTTTCAATGGTTTCATAAGTCATGGTAGTGCTGACTGGCCCATTGCCTTGATTGGAATTTCCTGCTTGAGGATGGGCATCAGCCTGTGCAATTTTCACCATCTTCTCCATTTCTGGGCAATTGACCTCAGAATGGGCTGCTGTATCATGCAACCTACACCAATTTGTCATAAAATTCAAATTAGCAACATTAGCAGTATTTGATCTCTCTTCACCTACTTGATAATTATGGGGAACTCCTCCATTATTAGGTCCAGTGTTCCACTACCTATTATTGTTTTTGTTATTGAACCTTTGATTGTATCATCTGTTTTGATTTTGATAATTTTGATTTGAGGAATTATGACTCTGGAAGTTCCTGTTGGTGTTCTGATTTTGGTTCTAATTAGCATAATTGCCCTGATAGTTATAACCTCCCTGATTGTTGTAATTCTGGTTTTGATTATTGAGAGGGTTTTGTCTGAGCTTTGACATGTCATTTGACATCTGAGAGAGAGAGTCTTTTTGAGAGTCTCTACTTCGCTTGTAAGTTGAACAGTTTGCTCATTCTACACATTTTGGACTATGGCTGGGGAATGGACTAGGTTGATCCTCCCCCTTATGGTGGTTGACCTTGAGGTTGATGTGTGGTATCGTGCATGCTATTGCTAAAGAAAGGCACAGTTGGTGGAGCTTGCAACTCAGATACAGGTCCATAATGGGAATAAGACGTCCCTAGGATAATATTGTATAATGGTGGATTAGGCATCTGATAATTCATTGGAGGAAAAGTTGGTCCTAACCCTCCAGATTGTAGATTTGTCTGCTGTTGCAATTTGATAGCCAAATGATAAATCTTAGACAATGAGTCAATCTCATCAGGTTGATAAGTTCTTTGTAAGAACATGCCAATCAAAGAATCAACAACTCTTAGATATGCCTGTATGGCCATAGCTTCCGGCACTAGGTATGGCTCTTGTAGCCTACGATACATTCTATGGAACCTAGTGTTGAACAAGGGCAATGGTTCATGATGCTCCTTTCTAATAGTGGCAAATTGGTGATAAAATATTTCAAGGTCCACATAAACCCTGAATTGATTAATAAAAGCATTTTCTAAATCTGTCCAACCCATGATAGATCCCTGGGGAAAATTTAGATACCAATTATATGCCATATCTCCTAGATAGTAGGGGAATAGTCTACATACCACATCTTGATGAGCAAACTTGAGCTCATGTGCAGGCATCTTTGAATGCCTGTATATGTTCCTCTGCACTTTTTGATTCTCCATGCATGTATTTTGGACAAAACTTCTCTGAGTTCTTTGGTAAATCATGGAATCCGCTTAGAATAGTCCCTAACGGGGAGGGATTACCCACAAAATAAGCCATTGGTGGGATTGGTTGGGTAGGTGGTGGTGATAAAGGCCAAATTGGTGGTGACAAAGGCCTATTTGGTGGTGGTGTGGATGGAATTGGTGGAAATCCTGGTGGAGTAAGCGGTGGTGGTAATGTAGGTATTTCTACCCTACGAGGATGAGGTCTTGGTCTAACCGGGGTTTGAAGTTCTTTGAATAGTTCACGATTAGTAGAGGATCTAAGAACCCTCTCATATCCCTCCGGTGAAAAAGATCTTCCGCGAGCCAGCTTGTCCTTGCAAGAAAATTGAAAGATGTCAAGAACGTCAGGAGAGGCTGCTCGAAGGAATCAACCGGCTGGAACATCAAAGACAACACCAAAAATAAAGAAGGTGAAACCAGAACAACTGCCTTATACATTGAGGTATGATCATAGGAATCCGGTGGTGAAAGTGAGCAAGGTGGAATTAGACTGGTTAGATATCACGGATACCAATCTGGGCCAGTATAGCTTTGAAGAATTACATGAAGAGACCTTTGCAGAATGAGCAAACTTGACAGGGAGAACACAAAGGATTGTTGATTCTGGTCTTGCACATATCACTGTGTTTCCTGTATTAGTCCAGTGTCTAGAGTTGATATTGACAATAGCTAGTACTTACAATTCTGCTACAAGATTATGCATGGATTCACAAAAGAATGTGATTATAGATCTTACTCCACAAATTTTCCAAAGCATATTTAATATTCCTGATCCCAAGAACTTGGTGCAGCTAACTGAAGCAGAGGCATTGGAGAAATATAGCAAGCATAAAGACTCCAATAAGTCTCACTTAAACAAAAGATGGCATGCCTTTGAGTCAGGTTAGAGAGAAATGGAATGAAAGATTCCAAGGACTCATGCAGGAAAAAGATGATGGAGGAGACTTGGTGATAGATCAGCTTGTAGAAGTCAAAGAAGAAATAAAAGCTGCAGTGAGAGAATTGATCAAGGTTAAAAGTATGAGAGAGTTTGCTGCTGTTGAGTTGGATCGGATCAAATTTGAAGATGACTGGATTGATGGGCCAGATATGGATATGCTACAACAAGTCTTCACCAGTTATGATGAGTTCATGGAGGATCCGGCTTCACATGCATAAAAATCTTACATGCATGATGTTCTTCTTCCTTGCATGTTGCATGCATACAATACTGACAGTCTTGAGGGCGCATGAATTCTTTTCTTCTATTTCTATCTTCTATTTTTAGATCAAATTGAATATATAATGTAAGGACTCAAGATCAAAGTTGATTTGAGTTTCCAAGAAAGTTGATTGTTCCTAAAAAGGTGGAAAGCCTAAAATAGAAGTGAAGTTCAAACTTCTTTTGTATAGCTATAAATACCAGATGGGTATCATATTGTAAGGGTCGGCTAATTGAGAATTGGATTGGCTTGCCTAATGATAAGAGATAGAATTTTGTAGAGTTTTGCAGAGATACATTGTACTTAAATCTTTTACAGTTAATAGAATTATGGGTTTACTCGAAAGATGGTGTTTGGAATTAAATTATTTGTTTGATAAGGCTGATAAAGTTATGATCTATCTGTATGCAGTGATTATGCTAAACATAAGAGTTTCTTGAATGATGAAAGTCATTTGAAGGAATTAGATTTAAGGATCATCTTATTAGATTGTCATTGAGTTGAAGTTATTAAAAAGTCTGTTGATCTATAATTTTGATGATGAATGAATGTGTGTTGTTTTGAAAATCCTTGAAATATTTGTGAAGAGTAATTATGAAGTTAATTAAGCACCTAAAATGTATGCAGTGGTATAGATTATGCTACAGACTGTATCATCTTATGGTTTTATGATCTATTAGGAAACATTCATTGTTGAAAGTATATGTCTAGATACTAGATAAATTCGGTTCATATTTACTGGTTTACCCCTTTGTTCTATCTTTTTCTTTTATTTAAAACCCATTGATTTACATGAACTATTTCAATAAAAAGAGTCATAGCTTGAATCCTTTGTTACTAGCACAGGCCCATTGAATATTATAGTTGCATGAACCAATTGAGTGACATCAGACAGTTGAGAACCAACTACCAGGACCTTGGGAGTTAGGCTACTAATGTTGTCTTTCTCTTTCAGGAGAAATAGAGTAGAAATATTCTATTTTAATGTTGTTTGTGTCATTTTATTGTTTTTATGATCTGTTAGGAAACATTCATCATTGAAAGTATATGTCCAGATACTAGATAAATTTAGTTCATACTTACTGGTTTACCCCTTTGTTCTATCTTTTTCTTTTATTTAAAACCCATTGATTTATAGGAACTATTTCGATAAAAAGAGTCATAGCTCGAGTCCTTTGTTACCAGCACATGCCCCTTGAATATTATAGTTGCATGAACCAATTGAGTGACATCAGATAGTTGAGAACCAACTACCAGGACCGTGGGAGTTAGGCTACTACATGTTGTCTTTCTCTTTCAAGAGAAATAGAGTAGAAATATTCTGTTTTAATGTTGTTTGTGTCATTTTAACCATCAACACTACTCAGAAAGCACACTGAAGTGGTATGAATGGAACCTAGAACACCACACAAGGTTTTGAACTCAAATCCAGATAACCTCCTGCTTCAGGTTCAATCCACACTAGGGTAGTGAATCTTCTGTAATTACCTCTGTGTTCAACTTCTTTGTTGTTTGATGCACCACACCTAGTTCCCTTAACAATTTTGCTCTTCCAAGTCCCTTTGTTTACTCAAGAAGTTTTATGCTCTGTTCAGCCCTTGCATGCGACACTTAGCTTTTTCTTCAATTTCCTGCCTTCAACCGGTAGACAACGGTTGCCCTTTTGCGTTTAATTCAGCATGTACTTCCAACTTTTCCATCCATACGAAATGAAATACTTTCCCCTTTTGAAAAGATAAGAATTCATAATTACATTAGTGATAACATCCCTTCGACGTGATTTTCTTGGAAAATTGAGCCACTAGTGAAATGCTTGCTATCCTTTCGCATGCCTTAGCAATTAATATTCCAAAAAGAATAATTAAGCTAAAACCGTAATGAGTACTTAGTAAAGATTTGCGTTCAACCTTGGAGCTTGAAACTACTTGCATCTTGACACCTCAACATCCATTCGTATGAGCCATTGCTTGGGACTGCCACCAATTTGCACTAATTGATTGAAGCTCCTTAATCTTGCACGTAACAATTCGTATGAACGGATGTAATTGAGTTGGAATATTGAGCTAGCCTTTTGGTGGGATTTTTGAGTTAACACTTGATTATCATTGCGCTTGGTATGCAGACTACCTCAGATATTTCTATAAATAGGCCCTCATACAGTAGCAAAATCACACTTAGCGATTAGAAAAAGATAGCATTGGGTGAATAGATAGGATTGTCATTTAGGTGGTTGAGTAGGTTCTGAATTTGCGTAGGGCTTAGACTTGGGTAGTTGAGTAGAGATTGATACAATGAATACTCCGATCAGACTAGTGTGTAACAAGTCTCAGAAAACCTTTCTAGGAGAGATTTCAAATAGGCACCTCAAGCACATGACTAAAAAAAGCACTCATTGGCTATTATAGCCATGCAATGGGTCCTGGGTAGGGATTGTATTGAGTATGAAGAAAAGTATCAGGTGAATACCGATATCTGCTCCCATTTCATTGCCTTGTTTCTTTATATTCTGGTTCCAAAAGCCATGATTCTTCATTTGACGCTCCAAATTTTTCCAAAGAGGTACCTCAAAGGTCTCAGTGAGGCGGTGAGCAATGTAGTGTATGGGCTAGGCCTTCCTATTGCGAGTGACCTGCAGAGGCATATTAAAGAAGATGCGGTGGTACCATGGGTGCCATTCCTGAGCAGGTTTTAGCTTCATTCACTCGTTGAGCATCATGAGAGGGCCACTCGTGTGTGCCACTTTCAGTTGTGCTGCTACAATGTAGTGTTGTTTTATGATGTGGATTGGTACACTGACTTTAGGAACCTTGTGTTCCCTTCGCAGCTCATTTTGGGTGCTGACGTTGTTGCTCTAGGTCCCGTTACTGCTAGTGATAACCTTCCTACTACCTCCAACAATGCTCCTGCTGGTGAAGATAATGCTCATGTTCCAGATACTTGAAGCTTAAAATGTTCTTTCCCTTTTTGTATATATATGGCTGGAAAAAGGGCTTGCGTACATACATATATAAGGAAGCCATATACATATAGTCATACTTTTGAGTGCATGGCCTCAGAGCCATTTTAATAATATTTCTATCAAAGTATATATATAACAAATATACCTGCTTATCTTAAACTCCTTGTTTTCATTCTTGTGTTTGTGGAGTATGGATTAAATTGAATTTTTCACATATGAATTTATTTTCTACAATATGAGCAAGATAGTCCTTCTCTATTCTCGTAATAATGAGTTTCATGAATTTCCCTACTTCCAGTATCTGTGAAATTATTGAAAATATCGACTGACAAAACATAAATGAGAAACTAATTACATTATTCACATATTTACACCTGCGTGAAGTGACTGAAGCTTAATTGAACAATTTTAAGTGAATCCCATTAACCAGAATTCCTAGTGCTTCTTGTTCCATGTTCTCTAATTCGAATGCATTATGTTGTTTGCACTGAATTATTTTGAAAGGACCATCCCAGATTTTGTCAATTTTTATATGCTAGCTAGGCTTTGCAGCCCTTTCGTTGAATTTTAGTACTAGGTCTCTGTACTTTAGACCTTGGTTTGAAGCTTTCTTGTTGAACCACTTCTTAACTACCTGCTAGTGATTGGACATGGCTACTAGGGCTTTCTCCCTTTTTTCATGCACTTCCAATAATTTGGCCAACCGAACCTCCATAGCTTCATTCTCCTCAATTTCTAGATACTTGAGTAGCTATAGTGTAGGTATCTCCATAGAGATAGGCAACAATGCTTCCTTCCCATACACTAGCACGTATGACAAAGTTTTCAGGGCTTTCTTAGGAGTTATGCGATCTTCCCATAATGCTATGTGGAGGTTCTTGTGCCACTGCTTCTCATGATTAGACCTGATCCTTTAATGAGTCGAACTAGATTCTTGTTAGTTGACCCGGCTAAGCCATTCCCCTACGGGTATTAGTTCGATGATGTTTTCAAGAATATGCCAAGCATAAATGTGAACCGACATACCTTAGAGCCTAGGAAAGCTTTGGTGTTGTATAAAATGAAATTCTTTGGCAGGCTGAATCTCGTTACTAGCCCCTCGAGAAATTCCATAATTTCTTCCTTTGTCACATTATTCAGGGGTAGGGCTTCTATCCACGTCGTTAAGTAGTCTATGGCTATGAGAATCCACTTGTGGCTAGCACTAGAGGCGGGATTGATCATTCCGATGAAATCTAGTCCCCATTGTGCAAATGATTCATCTGCTACTATTAGATTGAGAGGCATGGAAACAAATTTTCTTCTCCCTATGTAGAATTGACATTCTTTGCAATATTTTATCATGTTGTAGGAGTCATTGAATAGTGTAGGCTAGAAGTACTGAGCGCACAAAATTTTGATGGCGGTGGTCTTCGCAGAGAAGTGGCCGCCTTCAGGGCTGCTGTGAAAGGTGCCGAGAATTTTCTTTGCCTGCTCCATGGTGATGCATCATAGTAGAACACCGTTGAAATTCCTCTTGAAGAGGATCCCTTCAATGAGTGAGTACCCATTGTTCTACAGTTAGTAGAATCTTCCGTTTTGAGAAGGAAGTCCTGGTGGATACTTGCTAGTGTACATAAGTCTTACTCTATTCACTAGCCAGCAACCTTCGGGTTTAGACTCATTTGTTAGGACTAGCTCCGCTTGCTCTTTTTCAATTTCCATTTCTTCATCATGCACCAAATATTCACACAACCCTCTTCCTTTGATAGTCTTTGTAGACTTGACCTCGATGTCATATTCTAGGATCTTGGTGATCCAATTGGCCCTTTTTTCGATGATTTCTCCTTCCATAATGTATTCGCACACACTAGAATGTGCGACATAAACACTCACCTTATTGCAAGATATAAGATGTCAGAACTTCTTGAGTCCTTTTACAATTGTGAACGCTTGCCTCTCGATGAAGTTATAGTTCATCTCATATTCCTTCAAGGTCTGAGAGTGAAATTCTATCAGATGTTCTCCCTTCCGTTCATCATCCTTCTGAGTCAGAATAGTAGCGATGCTTGTCTTGCTACTAAAGATGTACATTATGAAGTCTTTTGACAAGTCTAGATTTACCAGCACAGGAGCCAAAGAAATAATGTCTTTCACCCTCTCGAAGGATTCTCTTGCTTCTTTTGTCCATTTAAACAATTGGTCCTTTTTCAGCATTAGGGTGATCGATTTAATTATTCCTCCAAAATCAGAAATAAACTTTGTAGTTGAACTTCCCCAGAAAATATTGGAATCCTTTCCAGTTGACTGGAAGGGGAAGTTCCCTGATTGCTTTTACCTTTTTAGGATCAATAGCGATTCCTTCTTGGGACACTACATGTCCCAACAATTTTCCTTGCGGTACTCTGAAGACACACTTTTTTGGGTTCAGGGATACCCCAAACTCTTGGAATCTTTTGAAAACCTTTTCTAGATGATCAAAATGGTCATCTTTAGACTTGGAAAATATAGTTAGATCATCTAAATAGATGAGGATAATTGTAGTGTCCTTAATTAGGTTGATAACTAGGAACATATATTCCTCTACTCAGGGATTAGATATCACAATTGGCAGTTATAATCTACTAAAAGACATCATTTAATTGTCAACCCAAGGATGTTAGACTTGAAATGGGCCTGCATAGTATATGCACTAACAACCTATTTCAGACATGTGTTCTTCCTTGAAAATAACATGCTAGAATTAAAATTGTTGGAAACAAAATTTAGCTAACTAAGTCTTCTCAAAATGAAAACTAAACCCAGTGACAGGAACTACTCTGTCCCTAGTGGCTGCAAGAATAGTTGACAGCTTTGTAATTCTGCCAGCTACAAGAATAATCACGCTGAAGTTCTAGAAAAATAAAGTACAGTTACTCTAATTGCAGAAATGGAAAAGATAGATAGCGTCCCTAAGTGGTCCCCCTTAGGTAGTGCCTCAAGTACACAATAGATTGAACTGCAAACTCCATGAAATGATTTTATTGAATTGAAACTAAAAAACTACATTGCTCACAACTTGCAACTTGCAATTGTATTACTTGAAACTAAGGCTATTACAATAGTAAAATTCCAGCCCTTTCTCTGAAGGAGAACGTAGCTATTTATTTAAAACTGAAACCTAAAAACTAACCTTTCCCACATAAATGGGAAACCTTTATTACATCTTGACCTTTACATTGAAGAAGTGGTCACACGAGAGAGAACTGAGTCAAATCAATTTGAAAGGATTAATGCACCACTATCCTAGATTTGTGTGTCATCAAGACACCTTCTACTGGATTCTTGGAATGCTTCCCTTGCATGGAAGATAACTTCTCAGCTATCTTCTCATTTCTTGCTGTTGAATCAGTTTGCTTTGAATCAGTCCTGTAGTGATCTAGTGGAGGCTAAATCTTCTCCTTGAGACCTAGTACCTACAATAACTAACAACTATTCCTATGGCAAAGGGTCAACTCAGCACATTCAACTCATTAAATGATCCATTATCTCATTCATACATTCATTAGGTATTGACTTCGATCAAACAACATTTCACATATGGCTATAGGAAGGTGAAAAGTAGTTGCTGTAGGAAAGACATTTTATCTCATAGAGTCACAAGGCACACATCCTTCATTAAACTGATAAAACATCAAGCAATAACCATGGAAAGACTTATCATAATAAATTTGTTATATTAAGCATAAAGTCTATGTATTACTTCCATAATTACTACTTAATGTCTGTCCTAGTATAATAAAAGGTATAAAGATACTAGAAAAATAGCCTAAAATATGCCAAAAATTGGGCTCATCATTCCCCTCAACCCACTACTTGCTGGTCCCTTCAACAAGTCTGA
Organism: Sequoiadendron giganteum; assembly: GCA_007115665.2. Classification (NCBI taxonomy): domain Eukaryota; kingdom Viridiplantae; phylum Streptophyta; class Pinopsida; order Cupressales; family Cupressaceae; genus Sequoiadendron; species Sequoiadendron giganteum. Next base: position 746,608,848 of record CM021100.1, on the reverse strand, counting down.
CATTCTTCCTGTGTGGAAATTATCTTAAGTTTGCATTCAATTGCTATCCACATTCTCCATTCTGAAAGCTCCAGAAGTGAGCCCTCATAGACTCCAACCGTTGCCACTTGTTGTCCTCCGATTCTCTGTTATAGGTACTATTTTCTCCCTGCATGGCCAAAAGTGGCCATAAGAGAATGGGTGGCTAGATGACCAATGGTAGCCAATTCTCTTTCTTTTTCCTTGCATTCTTCATGTACTTTTCTTCTCTTCTAGTGGCTGCATACAAGTTGTGTGGGGTATGTGGTTATGCCCTCTTTAACTGCAATGGCAACTGCTCCCATCTTGTCCTACTGTGCTATGTAGCAGCATCAAGGTCATCATTCACAATCTGAGAGTATTGGGAAAACACCTCTTGCCTCAAGGGTTCTATTACTGGTCTAGCCCTCTCATCAACCCATAGTTTCTTCCAATCAAAATAAATGCTCATCCCCTTCTTGGATTCATTCCTTACTGCCAGTGGCATGTTAGCTTTGTCATATTTATAATTATTAAACTATTCTCCTTTGCTTATCTCATTCTTGATCCAAGAGATCAAAACACTAATGTGTATGTCTCCTATATATCATAGAGGATTCCACTCTGTATCACAAGGCACAACCGAATTATGTAATTAGAATTCACACAGGAGATGTTTGATATGCTGTGGTGACTATCGATATGCATCATAGAATTCCTGGGGAGTTCTCAAAGAAGGTTTCTGACCTTGCCAAATCCTTATTAATTGAAAATTCAAATATAACTCCCTTAAATACATTGCATAAAATGGAGAGGGAGACCTACACCGAACTATCTGTCGAACAAAATTGATTACTTGATTTAGGGTGTCCGTAAGGTTAGCAATTTCTACATCTTTGTTCTGGATTACCCTTTTCAATTTCTTTATTTCCAATTCATAGGAAGTCTTCTGATCTTGAAGTTCTTTATAACATGACACCCCTACAGAAAAAACTTGTGAAATTAAGAGGAGGCTTATGGTTATTCCATTTTGGTACCTCTACAGAAGATGAAACAATCACTACACCATCTTGCTGTGTTTCTTTTACCTTCTGCAGACCTCTATCCTACAACTCCTTTTGTTTAGGTTTAACTTTTGGCTGCTAGTTTGCTGCAAGTGGTTCCTAAACTTCTTTAGGTACACCAACATCTCCATGATGCTCTGAGGCATCAACAGGGTGCTCTTCTATCCCAATTGTTTCCTTATCATCTGATTGTTTGGGAACTTCCTATTCCATTTTGACATCCTACTTCATGTTCTCTTGTTGTTCTTGTAGCATCTGATGTTCTGGTGTATTTCTTGGAATAGCTGGTGACTCATCCATCCCTTCATCATTTTTACCTCCCTCATCTGATTGATCTACTACTTTTTTTCTCTTCTTCCTCAATCCACACTGCCCCTTCTTGCAGCTATTCTGATAAACCTTCTTGCATCTGCTCTGCAACAACTGGCAATTCCTCAAGGCCAACCCCCTTAGAAATATGCTCTATCTCACTAACAAATTGCTCCTTTTCCTCAAGTGCTGGACTAGGAGGATTTAAGGGTGATGGTGAGGATTGAGAGGTGCTAAGTGAATGCGATGTTGTCTAGCTCTGAATCCTGGAGCTTCTCCATATGGGAGTAGGGGTTGCCTTGGGTTTCTTTGGGTATCTAGATGTAGGACTAGAAGATTCTCCCATTTGTTTTCTCTTGACGGATTTAGGAGAAGATTTAGGGGTCTTTTGCTGAGGTGACACCATTGGTGACTTCTCTTTTTTCTTTTTAGAGGAAGTCCTAGTTTTAGTAACAGGGCTTTGTACCGACAGTCTAGAAATTATTTTAGATAGAGGGACATTGTCTTGTGTGTCTGAGGTTTCAGGCATAGGGGGTTCAGTCGTAGAGGCTTCAGCCTTTGATTGAGAGGTTCGTTGCTTAAAAGTAAGAGTTTGACCCCTAGGTCCTTCAACTTGAACGTCTGGTTCAAAAATAATAACAATATCCTCCTAGGGCATGGGTGACACATCCCTAAGAGATCTCTCTACAAAAAATTTAATGAGGCAATGATGGGATACAAAATTGATTCTACCTTTCTTATACTCTCAAGCATTATTGGAAAGTAAATTGTACAAGAAATCTGGTATATTCATCAATAATCCATGATGTAAATGAGACAACAGTTTGAAATGGTGAGAATGTAGAACATAGAATTGACCTTCACATGTTAGGTATTTGATGACATAGCTTTCCCGTGGGATCCAATCCTGCAGCAAACTCTTTCGTTGAGTTCCTTTCTTATCTATGTGGAGAGGAGGATCTCCAGGTTGAGTAAATTCTACCCTAGCACTTCGTGCATTTTTTGTTCGGGGAAATAATTTACCAGTTTGAGGTAACCCCATCACCTCTATAATTATTTCCACTGTGGCATCAATTATCACTCCCTTCACCTTGGCATTACCATTGTGAAATATCCTGGTAAATTCTTCAACAATATCTTCATCAAACATGACAAGTTTGAGAAAATAAGCGAGCCACCCATACTGCCTGAATGGTGGAAAATACCGTGCATCTTGCAACAAGGCACAATGGTATATTGGCTCATGCTTAATGGGCTGTCCTCCCATTCTTAATACTTGCCTTGCAACTTAGCTCACTACCAGGAATTCAACCTGATTACTTCAAACTCTTCCTTTCTCAATTTCAACCTCCTGCAATTCAAACACACAGTCCAGACATAAAAAGATTTATAGAGAGGAACTAAAGACACATCAGGGAATTATTGTAGGAAGTGATGGAAGTTTATTAATTCATTTGCAAATTTCCTCAAAATCCCGAGTTTTGGAAAAAAGGACAGTAGACTTGATGTGATCAAGTCTCTTGGTGGTGGAAGGTAATGACATGGCCATCAGTTAGGAGTTAAGAAAAATGGTTCAACATGTGGAAAAGACTAAATGTGATTGCAGCCATATAGGAAATCTGTCGTCTAATTTAATACCACTTAAATATAATAAATGAAATATTAATCACTTCTTGAGTTAAGTGGAGCTTACCTGCCATGATGCACCACAACTGACTGATGTGACTCCATTTCTTTTATTGCAAAAGTTAATTTTTGGAAAAGTGGAAATGGTGATGAATGAATGATGGATGAGGTGGAAAAAAAGGAAATGGTATGGATGTTAGATGAAATGATGGTATGGAATAGGGATCCACAAGGATGATCCCTTTATTATGGTATTTAATGCACTTTTCATGCATTGCTTAGGGAATTGAGCTGAAACTCAACTCCTTCAACTGCAAGATTTGTGAACTCCTGTTCAAATTGAAAATGCTTCAAGAACTCTTCCTTATCAATGGGCTTTAGGTAAGGCTTCAATCGATGCCCATTGACCAATAATTTGAATATGACATCATCAATTATGCTCAACTGAACTGCACCATTATCAAATACTTCTACAATTTCATATGGCCCTAACCATATGGTCTGTAGCTTACCTTGATTGTCCTTGTATCTTGAATCATATAGCAGAGCCCAATCTCTTGCTTTGAATTTATTTTCCTTTATATACTTATCATGCCATCTGATTCTCTGATTTTGTACTATTTATGTATGCTATAGGGCACTCTTCCTTAGCTCATCCAAGGCATTGAGCTACATGATTCTATCTCTCTGTATAGTTGTTAAATCCATATCTAATTCCAAAGATATTATGAGAGTTTTGTGTTCAAACTCTATAGGCATCATAGATTTCTTCCCATACACCATTTCAAAAGGTGTAAAACCTGTTGTAGTTTCCAAGTATTTCTATAGGCCCATATAGCTTTAGGTGACCTCACAACCCAATCCTTCCTATGCAGGTCCACTATTTTTGTCAAAATGGCCTCAATATCCCTATTAGTGATTTTTACTTGGCCATTAGCCTGAGGATGATAAGGAGTTGAATTCCTATGCCTTATATTGTAGTCATTTACTAAGGCTGTAATAAGAGTAGAAGTGAATTGTGCCCCTTGGTCTGTCACTATTTCTCTAGGAACCCCAAATCTAGTAAAGATTTCTTCATAGAGGAACTCTACTACCTTATTATCTCTAGAATGCTTCATAGGCCTAGCTTCAACCCACTTTGTTACATAATCTGTGCACACAAGAATGTAAGACTTACCATTTGAAGGTGGATCAATTGGGCCTACAAAGTCCAATCCCCATTTATCAAAGGGTGTAACAATAACTTGTGGAAACAAAGGCATTTCATCTGATCTTGTTGGCCTCCCCATTCTTTGACATCTATCACACCTCTTGGTGTACTTGGTTGCATCTTTATGAAGTGTTGGCCAATAATATCCAGTATTTAAGATCTTCATGGCTGTCCTCTTAGCAGAAAAATGTCCACCACAAGGCTCATCATGGCTTGCATGCAGTATGTTATGAGTGTATTCCTCTCTAACACATCTCCTCATTATTTGATTTGGGCCTGTGTAAAACATGCAATTTGCAATCCAAGAGAAGTTAAAGCTTTTCTCTACTAACAATATCTTCTCCTTAGGTGAGAGGTGAGGAGGAGTTCTTCCTACAGCTAAATAATTTTCTATGTCTGCATACCATGGATGAATGAATTTGATGGCAAACAAATGTTCATCAGGGAAGGAATCTTCTATGAGTGCAGGATCATCTTGCCTCTGGATTCTAGACAGGAAATCAACAACCACATTGGCTTTACCTAGTTTGTCCATAATTGTGATATCAAAATCTTGCATCAGGAACAACCACCTAGCTAGTCTCCTTGTAATTGAACTCTTGTTCATGAGATACCTAATTGCTGCATGATCAGTATGGAAAAATATTTGATAGCTTGTGATATAATTCCTGAACTTGTCAAGGGCATAAATGATTGCTAACATCTCCTTTTCTGTAACCGTGCAGTTGAGTTCAGCCCCCTGTAAGTTCTTGCTAATATAATAAAGTGCATGCTCTGTTGAACCACTCTTTTTTCCTAGGATAACACCAATAGCATAATCTATTGCATCCCTATGAATATGGAATGAAAGTGACCAATTTGGTCCTTTCAAAATAGGTGCTTGTGTGAGGGTAGTTTTAAGATCAAGGAAGGCTTTCTCACATTCTGATGTCCAAGCAAACTCGACATACTTCTTTAGCAAACTGTATAGAGGTCCTGCTATTTGACTGAAATATTTAATAAATCTCTTATAGTAACCAGCATGTCCAAGAAAGCTTCTGAGTTCTTTTGTCTTGGTAGGAAAGGGTAGATTGGAAATGACTTCAATTTTGGAAGGGTCTACCTGTATTCTTGTAGCAGAAATGTAGTGACCCAACACTATTCCTGCTTGCATCATCATGAAGTATTTTTGACTATTGAGTGACAAATTATGATCTTCACACCTTTGTAGTACCTTTTTCAAATTATCTCAGGCTTCCTCAAATGTTGCACCATAAATAGTAAATTTATCCATATATATTTCCATGCAATCATATGAAATATCTGAGAAAATACTATTCACAACTCTTTGGAAAGTTGTAGGAGCATTGCAAAGGCCAAAAGGTAAGACTAAGTAGGCAAATGTTCCCCAGGGGCATGTGAAGGTAGTCTTTTCTTGATCTCACATGTAGTATTTTCTTGATCCTCTGGAGCAATATTTATCTGATTATATCCACTGAAACCATCAAGGAAAGAGAAATACTTTTTCCCTGAAAAGTTATCCAGGACTTGATTAATAAAGGGTAGATGAAAATAATCTTTCTTAGTTGTTGAGTTGAGCTCCCTATAATCCACACACACTCTCCATTTTCCCCCTTTCTTAGGGACAATAACCCGTGGAGAAACCCACTGGCTATCTGAGATTGGGTAGATAAAGCCAACATTCAACAATTTCTACAATTCCTCCTTAACTATTTCTCTCAGGGCTGGATTAACTCTCCTTTGGGGCTGTCTAATAGGTTTAAACTCACTGTTGATGAAAGTTTGGTGTGTACATAGTTTTGGATCTAGCCCCTTCATATCACTGTAATCCCAGGAAAAAGCTGTCTTGTGGGTAGTAAGCATTTGGATAATTGACTCTTGCTGCTCAATGGTAAGTTTACTATTGATATTCAAGGTTTTCCCTGCAGCTACTTCCACTTGTGAGGTCAATTCTAGCATAGATACTTCTGACATAAAAAGGAATTTCTACTTCATGGGGCAACAAGGTGTGCAAACAGTTAGTTGTTGCAGGATAATGAGCTGAAGTAGATGGGGGAAAAATTATCTGCAAGGAACATGGAACTTCTTCAAAAAGGGGGTACTCAATGACATAGTTGTTCTGAAGGACATTTGACAATATTTCTTCCTCTTCCTATTTTTCAATAAAAGGCTCTCTTCTAATCATCATCAAGTTTTCCACAGTATTCATTTCTTCTACTTCTTCTCCTAAATCTAGCTAGACTGCTTGGCCAGACTCAAGTTGAGGCTGGGATGGAGCATAAAGGGTGAGCTTCTTGGTGCTATATCCATAAGAAATAGTCATGTTACCAGACCTACATCCTATGTAAGCATCTACGATGGCTAGCCAAGGCCTTCCTAGTATTACAGGATATCCTCCTAGTGTTGCCTTTAGAGACAAGACCATAAAATCAATAGGATATTCCCATGAATCTAGGGTGACTACTAGGTCTTCAACTACTCCATCGGGCTTGACAATTGAACTATCAGTGAGCTACAAGACTATAGGTGTATTTCTTAGGTGTGAAATACTTAGCTATACCACAAGGTCTTTAGTCATGACATTAAGAGCTCCTCCAAGGTCTACTAAAGTATTTTTAATTTGAACTCCATTAATAATGATTTCCACAACAGGACTATCGGGGTCTGAATATTTTGGGATGTTAAGCTTCCCTAGCATCAAATTAGAGAGTTGACCTAAGACATGAATAGTTTGAGGGTCCTTCTTTTTCCTACCCAGTTTCTTCAAGCATGCTTCCTTAATAGCTTTGCTATAGATAGGTACTTCCTTTATTGCTTGGAACAAGGGTACTTTTACACATATGTGCTTTAGTTGTTCAAGAATGTCAAAGGTAGGCTCTTCATGCTTTTGAAAAACTTCACCTTCTAACCTTTGTGGAAAAGGAGGTGAAGTTTTATTGGACACTTTAGGCAAATATGGATTTTGCATGGACTCTTTGGATGGAACTAGGTCACTAATATCTTCTTGCTCATTCTCCTCAGATGGAAACTCTACGATTATGGGAGGAGAAGGTGTAGGTAACACTGTCCTTGACCGTAAGTTAATATTACTCAAGTTGAGAGCATAAGCAGGCTGCTGATTAGGATCGGTGAAATAAACTTGTTGTTGTTTCTAAGGTTGGTTATTTGGGTTAGGTGCTGCTTGAGTAGGTAGCTAGGTTGGTTTAGGATTTTGGCTTTGGTTTGCTGTAGGAGGTGGCATGATTGACTACTGCAGGGGTTGCTAAAGGAAACTAGTGGGTTGATTTGACCATTGTTGGCCTCCCCTCCACTGGTTAGACTACTACCAATTTCCATGCGAAGGCTGCCACTGATTTTGCTGAGGTGGCTGCCACCGATTTTGCTGAGCATTTGGGCAAGGATTATTCCAATTAGGTTGGGAATATGGGCCATAATTTGGAGGGTATTGGTTCTACCATTGACTATTATATGAACCAAAATTTTGTAAAGGGTCCTAAGGCATACCTTGTCTTGGGTCCCAAGGCTTGTGTTGAGCAACAAAGAACACTTCTTCATCTCCTTCTATTGTTTTGAACTCAGTGGGAAGATGCTTCACCTCCAAATTAGCCACCTCCTTGCATCTTCCATCCCTCTTCTTTTGTCTGTAGTGAGGGCAATATTCAGCTAGTATTGCCTCTGCTTCATCTTGCTTCCTCCTAGCTTGCATAATGTCCAGTTGAGTAGCAACATAATTGATGATATCTTGCTTGAAGTCGGACATGAGATTATAAATCTCCCCTTAGACACTCTTGAGCAGTTTGCTTTTGCAATAGAGGATCTAAATCCTCTGCCTTTCTTCACAGTTGCTCTGGAGTAGTTGAGACAGATCTTCTTGATATCATCCCAATTTCTTTGGGTGATATCTCCTCTGGCCATGAGGTCTAGTGCCTCCATGCAAGCATTGTTTGTTTCTTTGAATGAGATTGTATCCTCAAAATCCTCCCAAGATTCCACTATAAAGAAAACCAATTTTGTTGAACCAGTAGTTAGGGAGGTGGCTAAAAAGACACACAATTCTCCACCAGTCCAAAATTAGACTAATCAGCTTGTTGATGATCAAGTTCAAACAAAGGATAAGAGTAAAGAAAAGGATAAAAATCAAGTGGCTTAGGCTGATTCTCCTATAAGTCTATTTCAGGATAAGTAGGAGATTCCTTCTTTTTTGATTTCCATTCACATATTTGGTAAGAATCTACATAATTGCTTATTAGATTCTAGAGCATCAAAAAATGTTATTCCATTCTCAATTTTCAAAGTGCTAGGCATAATCCATGATCCTTCCTAGTGCAAGGTGACACAATTAGACAAAACTGAGGTAAGTGTGGTAGGAGAACTCAATATGATCCTGATGTAGGTTGCATCAGACCCACGTGTGCAACAAGTCATCAATATCCAAGTGGCTGATATACCAAATTCTTACGGGATGATTTTGGGGAGAGACTTCATTAGAGTAATTAATGGATACACCTCTACAGACCACTCTCATATGTGGTTACCATGGAAGGGAGTCCCCAACCAGAAGTGGAGGAGGTACTTATAATGCATGATGTACCTAGGGATTTGACCCAGTGTTCTAGCAGTACTGAGACCCTAGTGGAGTCAAATGAAAATTTTGAATAGGGTGATGGAAATCTTAGTCTATTGGATAATTTATAGGAGTTCATTAAAAGGTGCATTAAAGATCAAGTAAATTTGGGAAGACAAATCAATTTTGAAGAGCCGTTGCTCCCTAACTAGTGTAGAGTTAATAATTTTTTACATCTTGAGCTCGAGTGTTGCCTTTATCAAATTGTTGTAGAATAGGTCAAGAAGTGTATCAGTCCCACTCCAATAATCATGCTTGAGATCTAGGAAATTAAAAATGATCAAGAGGGTAAAAAACTAGTTGTATGAGAAGATCCTTCATCAAGAAAAAATAAGAGTACAAGGAATTCCATAAGTACGTCCTCCTCTAAATTCCAGACTATGCTTTGATGGCTCTAAGTGTAAGAAAGGGGTAGGTGTGGGATTAGAATTAATAATCCCAACAAGTAAAACTTTCTTCACTACACATAGATTGAAATTCTAATGCACTAATAATGTTGCTGAATATAAGGCATTAATACATGGATTTCTCATGGCTATGAAGAAGAAAGTCAAGGTCTTACAAATTTTTGGAGGTTCTAAGTTAATGGTCAAGCAAGTTAGGAGGCGATACTCTTTCCATGGTAGGAGAATGATCAACTACAGGCATAGAGTGTGGGATTTGAAAGAAGGATTTGATACATTTAACATTCAACTGATCCCTAGAAGTAATAATCATATTACAAATGTGTTGGCATAGGAAGCTAGCACCCTCGAGCCATTATCCTTATCTAGAATGAAAAAATTCATGATTGAACTTACTCCAGTTCCCTCCATACTAGATAATGTGACAAATTTTTAGGTCTTTGAAGATGACAAGCATATTCTAGACTTTATTACTAGTTCTAATGTGTTTACTTCTGAAATAATTGATGAAATAGAACCCCAAGAGGAAAAACTAGATATGGAAGGGGTTATTAACTTGAAGATAAACAAAATTCCTAGAGGTATGGTGTAACTTGAAAGGATCTTTGACTTGGATAAGATTAGGGATCAAGATCAATAGACAAAGAAGGATTCAATAGCCAATCAATACGAGGCATGTAATATGGGTACCCTGAAGATATCATGAATTTTTTCATCGGTATAGTATGCACTCTAGAGGAAAGGAAAGGATTGATAAATGATTTACATACATATCAAGATGTTATAGACTGGAGTTATGAGGACCTAAAGACTTATGACATGTCCATAATCACACACACTATTCCTCTAAAGCCTGAAGCAATGCCATTTCGGAAAAGACAAAGACCTATTAATGCAGTGTTGGAGCCTGTTATTAATAAGGAAGTGTAGAAACTATTGTCTACTCGCATCATTCTCCTAGTTAGACATTCAACATGGGTAGCTAATTTAGTCCCAGTCCCTAAGAAGAATGGGGAGATAAGATTATGTGTGGATTTTAGAAACCTTAACCATGCTTCGAAAAAGGATAACTACCTAGTTCCTTCATTGGATGAGGCATTACAGATTATGAACGGATACCAATTGATGTCCTTTTTAGATGGTTATTTTGGCTACAATCAGGTAATGGTACAATATGAAGATAGGCATAAGACTTCCTTTACAACCAAATGGGGAACGTTTTCTTACAAAAGAATTCCTTTTGGATTAATCAATGCAGGAGCCACATTCCAAAGAGCTATGGATATTGCCTTCAAGGATATAATTGGTAAGTGCATTATTATCTACATGGATTATTTGACTATTTTCTCTAAGAATATAGGAGATCATATTTGAAACCTGTGTAAGGTATTCCAAAGATGAAGAGAATTTGGTATCTCCCTCAATCCCAAGAAATGTATATTTGGGGTAACAAAAGGAAAGCTCTTGGGACATGTGATCTCTGAACATGGAATTTCAATTGATCCTGAAAGAATATAGGGTATTCTAAAGATATAGCTCCCTCCTAGTAAGAAGGAAATGAAGTCTTTCTTTGGGAAGATCAACTTTGTACAAAAGTTCATCACTAGGTTTTTCAAAAATAGTTAAACCATTGAATGCAATGTTGAAAAAAAATATGAAAGTGGAGTGGACTGTTGAAGCTAAGCACACATTTGAGGAGATCAAGAGAGCCATAGCTGCTTCCCCTATCTTGGTAAGTCCTAATTATAAAAATCCATTATATATATTCTTTTGCATCATACCATTCATGTGCTAGCATGCTAACACAAAGGATAGATGATGGGAATGAGAATCCAATAGCCTTCATGAGCATTTCTCTTAGATATGCTGAACTAAAATATCTGAATGTGGAAAAACAAGCTTATGCACTAGTTAGAGGAGTCAAGAAATTTAGGCACTATATTTTGAGAGATAAGGTGAATTCCATTATGCCTAACCTAGTAGTGAAGCTCCTTTTGATGAAAATGAGATGGGTGAAAGGGGAGCTAAGTGGGTCACCATATTACAGGAATATGAAATTGAGATTCAACCAATGAAGTTAGTAAGAGGACAAGCTTTAACAAAGACAATGGATGAGACAGGTCTTAAGATTGTAGCATAGCATTATTATCTCCAAGATGTCCCACTTGATGAATGGTATGATGACCTGGTTTATTATCTGCTGAATCAAAAAATCCCTGATCATTTGAATACAATACAACAAAGAGTGTTACATTTGAAGAGTGCCAACTACATGATTAAAGGGGAAATTATGCATAAGAAGAATCATGAGGGAATATATCTTAGATGTCTTGGAAAAGAGGAGGCTGCCAAAGTTATAAAAGAACTACATGACATGTATGGAATAGGCCATGGATAAGGTATGAATACTGCAACTCGTATTATGCGTGTTGGGTACTATTGGCCTACCATATTCAAGGACACATATAATCATGTAAGGTCTTGTCATATTTTTCAAACCTTTGCCACCAGGGAGAAGAATGTTGCTTCACCATTATAGCTCGTGATCGAGGTAACACCTTTTGCACAATGGGGACTAGAATTTATTGGTCCCATCAACCCACTATACTCGGTTGGACACAAGTACATTTTAACTGCCACTAATTACTTCACTAGGTGGATTGAAGCAATTCCTTGTAAGAAATATACATCAGGGGTAGTTATAAATTTCCTTGAGGCTAGCATAATCAATCATTTTGGTTCCCTTTTTCTATTGTGTGTGATAATAGACCTACTTTTTCATTATAGAAATTCTTTGGGTGGGAATTTGATCATGGAATTATAATTAAGTTTACATCTAACTATTATCCCTAGGGAAATGGTTTAGCAGAATCCACCAATAAGAACTTGCTCACTATCATTCGTAAGTTAATTGATAAAAATCCCAAGGAATGGCACACACAGTTAATATTTTCTATATGGGCTGACCATACTCGACATAAAGCTTCATTAGGGATCTCCCCTTACCATTTGGTTTATGGAATCAAGCTTGTCTTTCCTGTCCAACAAAAGACCCCTAATCTTCATTTTATTAATGAGTATTATGAGGAAGAAGAGTGTTTAGAGGTCCATTTGGCTGAATTGCTACACCTAGAAGATAAAAGAGATGTAGCCCTAGAGAACTTTTCTAAGCACTAGAGTGTTGTTAAGAGATGGTTTGATTGCAAGGATAAAGTTAAAGCCTTCAGAATTTTTGACCTAGTTTTGTACTGGGATAAAGCACATGATAAAAAGGGGGAGCTTGGTAAATTTGACAAGTTATGACTTGGCCCCTACCAAATTTCTAAAATCCTAGGAGATAATGCTTTTCGCCTCAAGACTCTCATTGGAGAGGATGTCCCATTGTCATTCAATGGGTAGTATTTGAAGTATTATTTCCTTTCATGAGTTTCCTTCAGCTCATCCTTGCAAATAGTTTGAGTAGGTGTGTTTCTTTCTTTTGGTTTGTTTGGTTTGGTTTGGTTTTTTTTTGGTTAGTGTAGGTTGCTTTGCTTTATTTGCTTTGGTTTTGAGGTCTCCCTATTCTTTTGGTTGGGGATGTGTCTTATTTCCACAATGATCATATATCTAGGATTGCTTCAACTATTTATTTTAAAAACTCTAATCTTTTTCCCATAAGGGATGGTGTAAGTCCTCTATTTAGTGTCACATGTGCTAAACGTATAAAGTGGATGAGTCATTGAATTGAGTTAGTTCCTAAATGTGCTTAAATCTTATATTTCATACACATCTTAAGAACCCCAAGGTTGCTGTCGAATTCCTTGTGAGGTCTTGTTAAGTGAAAAATCATATATTTCTACTTCAGTTCCACTGTGATTCTTAGCCCTGAGTGTGAACTTCATTTTTCATAGGTTGAAAAGAAAAGAAAAGAGTGAAAAGAAATATCAGAAAGGAAAGAAAAGAAAAGAAAATATTGAATATCAAATGAAAGTGAGTTCAACCTTTTTAGGAGGATCTGAATATCTCTACCATGGATATGGACACATGGTTGGCAGTAAAGCTATTTTCGAGAGAATAACAGTGATAACCTCATTGGGGCTATGGACATTTGACTAGAAACAATGATCTATCCAGGTTACTTTTGAAGTTAGAATCTTTACATTGTTTAACTAGACTAAAATTGGTTTCTTTGCAGCATCTAAGGGAGGGAAATTAATACATCTACAAACACTTTGATTTCTCACACATGAAGGGCTAGCTTGTTCATTGGTTTTGAGACTTTAGTTTATTGGTTGACCTGATATGAGGATTGAAACCAAAGATTTTGGATTCTTGATTTCAGTTATTTATCGAAATGCTTTGGAGCATTTCCCTAGTAGAGTCACCATTTTTTGTGCACTTTTGCACACATGCCCCATGCAAGGTAGGGACCCTCTTTTGTTTTCTTTTATTTCAGTTTTTGCTTTAGGTTTGATCATTTCCCCTTAAGGGATAGGTTCCTCTAGGTTTTGGATTTGCTTCATCGGGTTGAATTAAATACCTATCTTCACTTTTGATGCCTTTTTTTGTAACATCTTGATCTCAAATGATGCCTTGAACTTCTTCTCTTCATGAAAACTTGATTGAAGCCTTAAATTATGCAAGTTAGGAGAAGTCTCAAAGAATTCCTCTCCTGCTAGATTTTTTGAGAATCTGCCCTTAGGTGGATTCCCCGAAGGTTAATCCTTTTAGAGATTCCTAACCCTGTCGGATTTTTCGAATCCTTCTCCCCGTCATGTTTTTGAGTTTTGAGGGGTCTTGTCATTGAATTTATTGCTCAATGGTCACCATGCTGGGGTGTATTTATTACTATTTTGGGGATGTTATCTGAAGCTCATTTGCATTTATTTTTTCTTATTATTCATTTGCAAGTTTGAGAACAATTTGCATTCCCCTACCATTGTTTTTGGTGATTTGTGTGGTAATTTTTAGGGTTTTCTTTGTTGATCAATGACTCAACCTTCAGGTGCATTCAACTCATTGATATTGATATATGTGTTTGAAGGTAAGGACCATTGAATCCCTATGATCACAACATGATTTTATATTTATTTCTTGGATTTGGTGATGCATTCTCTCATATTTCATTTATTCATCATCGTTTGGTCTTTGGGAGGCTTTATTTGCATTTATAGGCTTGATTTCACTTGATTTATCATAATTATGATGAGGAGTAGTTGGTGTCTGAAATTATTTGTGATGCCCTTTGAACTCTCTAGGAATTTATTTGAATTCACTTGAACTAGGGAATCGTTTCCTTTTCTATGGTTTTTCCTTTCAAGTTCATCACTATGGAAAGTTAGGGCATGCTAATTTGATTGAAATTGGGGTTTGCATCCAAGGTCTTTAATTGTGTTCATGATTATAATTCAAATTCGATGGATGTGATTGATGTGTGGTAAACCCTAGCTGCATTCACTTTTGTCCTAATTCTGGTTTTGGCAGATTTAAGCACATTATGGTATGGTTTGAGTTCAAAGTTTTTTAGGTATTATAGGTTTGTCCTTGGATTATTTTCTATGGGTGCATCTAATCATGAGTTATATTGAGAAATGTGAATTAAGACTTGGGTTTTTTCTAAAAAGTTGAAGAAATTCAAAAAATCTGCCTAGACGTGGATTCTCTAAAGGTTGATTCTTTCGAAAAATCTGCTCCCATACGGATTCTCCAAATCTTCCAGACTCCTAGAATTTTGAGGATTGCGATGAGTTAAGGTATTGCAGTTATGTGACTTCAAATTTAGTCTAGGGATGATTCTAAGCCGTTAACAAAGTATTTTGAGGTGAAGTTGGCTAAGTCCCATTTGTCAAATTTTTTGTCATGCCCTAGATTCTCCAAGCATCTAGGCATTTGGAAAATCTACTTGCCTCTAGATTCTTTGAAGTCCCTTGAGTCACGAAAATCTTGAACTTTTGTTTGATGCATAAAAATGCTTGGGTGTGATCCCATGGTGTTAGTGAGATTGATTGCATGATGTTTATGAGTGAATAATGACTTGAGTCGAGTTAATTTGATTATGCTTCATAGAATGGTAATTATTGTCTCTTTCTAATAGATGCAAGTTGAGTCTAGTCCAACAAAGGGATCTAAGGTAGGTACATCTAAATATGGTCCGGGAGAACCAAATAGAAGAGCTAAAAGGATGAAGTATGACTTCAAGTGCATCTGGATTGAATCTAAGATTCTCTCAACATGGAGAAAGATCAGTGATACCAATATGGGACATGTCGATTATGATGATTTCAAGCAGATAATGTTTAGGAGTGCACCTTCCCAACTGGATCAAATCATTACCCGCACCAGATTGGCTCAAGCTACAGGATTTCCACCCACATTTCAATATTCAAAATTGATCTTGGAATGTTCCAAACACTGTGATTCAAACAAGAGAGTGATTATTGGTCCTCAAGGGAGAATCATGGCCAACTTAATAGAGGAGTCTATAGTATAGAATTTCAACATTGTCTTACACCAAAATTTAGTAAAGATTAATATAAAAGATGTAGAGGAGTTTTATGCAAGGGATCCTAATAAGGCTTTGGCTATGATGAACAATAATTGGATTGCTAAACCAAAATCACATTACTCAAAGTTACCCAAGTAGTTACATGGGAGTGATTTCAAAGTGGAGTACAATGATATAATTAGCCTATTGGGTAGTATAATGGGATTAGAGGATGCCTTTATATTAGAAAACTAGATGTTCTATGTTATCTCTCAAGTTGTAAAGGGAACTCATTATCACTAGGAAGGAATCGTAAGTGATAACCTGGACTTGCAAATCAAGAATGTGTAGGAGACTAAGAAGTTCAGCATGACCTCCTATCTTGTATATCTTCTAGCCAGGAAGAATAAGTATAAAGGTTTGAGTTGAGCACTTGCAACAGATAAGATATGTGATGTTTTCCCTCAACTCCAATTTAATAGTTCCAATTATAGGAGGGTAAATGATGCCTTTTTCATGTATGTTACAATATTGTTACAAGATGCATTGCATGTCATGATTTAAATAGAGGCCATGAAGTTGATAAAGAAATATGACCAATGGTTCATTCAATATCCAAAGTTATCCTACATCAAAGTGCAAGGATCACTGATAGTTCCCATGAGATTACCAAGATATCCCACAAATAATCTCCTCTTGCTAGAATTGACCAATCAGTTGGTGGCCTTTGATATAGTTGTGAAGGACATGCATAAAATAGGACTCAGAGCTGAATTTCCATTGAGAATTGAAGTATTGGAAGCCCGCCCTTCTATCAAAAGTGCACATTATTCATAAAAGGGGATGGTTCATTTTAATTTATATTCATATACAAACAAGAATAATTTTGATCCCTATGGGATTGCTCAAAATCAAGCAAGTAGGGAATATAAGCACAAGATCCACATAGAGGACTATTTGGCCAACTATAGGGATGAATTTGAAGGGATAAGGAGAAAATTCTCTAGGTTATTTTGAGAATGATCAGACTGTATAGAATAGCAAATGTCCCCAATTAGGTGGATGATGATGATGATCTGTTGTAGCACCATGACTATGAGCAATACAAGGATAACCCACTCCCTACTATCAATTGGTCTAAGGATGAGGTTGTTTAACTCAATGTGCTTAATTCCCATGTATTGAAGTACTCCAAATTATGGGAAAAACATAAGGTTATAGAATTAGAGGTGGATGGTACAAAATTTACATATGATTTGATGGGAGATCTTGAGTCCCACTCAGAGGAAGAAGAGGAAACAACCAAGGAGGACACACCAAAGCTCCCTTCAAAAGAGGAAGGGGAGAAATCAGAATTCATGATCAAAAGAGGAACCAAAAGTCAGACCAAGAGTAAGGAGAAGAGGAAACCTATTGCCAAAGCTAGAATGTCCTCTAGGGAGATTACTGAGGAAGGTACTAAAAGCCTCAACCCTCTAAGAAGATAAAAACTAACCAGTAAGGGTCAAAGATGGCTAAATCTAAAAAGGACAAATTTATTGAAGAAACCACTCGGACCCAGGTTGTTGATATTGAAAGTTCAAGAGAAAATAAACAAGTATATGTGTGAAGAAATTCTCCCAAATAGAAGGAACCCCTTGTAGAAGATATGAATAAAGAGAAAAGGCTGAACACTGAAGAAACACCTATTGATGATCCTACAAGAAACATGGGGAGAGTAGTTATACGAGATAATTCTCCTCCTCTATCTCCAATTCAAAATGTGCAAGTTGATGAAAATGTTTCCAATAAAGAGGGTGGTGTCTCTAATGAACCTAGACAACATAATGAGGAAGATGAAATTCCCAATAAATCCAAAGAGGAGATTGAAGATGAATAAGTATCTACTCCTAAGAGTGGGCAGCTCAATGATTTCATGAAATAGTTGGAAGAGAAAGATGTACAGAGTAAGGATGCAACTTCTAAAGTCATAGTGGAAATTACTTCTCAGCCTCCAGTAAAGGAACACACTGATATATCACATACAAAGGATGAGAGTGAGGAAAAACATAATGGGAATGAGGAACAACAGAATCAAGGGAAGGACAATAGAAATACATAGAATATTGAATATAGTCCTTTCGATAGTCAACCAGAACAATATGTTCCTCATAGAGATACAAAAATAGAATAACCAATTGCCCCATAATGGCTAGAGAAAATAGAATAACCAATTGCCCCATAATGGCTAGAGATGAATTTAATAACAGGTTTATTCATGTTGCCACTACTGTAAATGACAAGTAAAAAGATGAGGTGATGATCTTAGAATACAAAGTATAGACTATTAATCTTGTTCCATTCGCAAAAGAGTAGGAGAAGGAGGAATTTTAGGAATTAGCATAGGTAATCATCAAGAGGCTAGAAAAGGAAACTAAAGAAAATGAAGAATTACAAAAAAAACTGAGGGAGATACATAGGTATGTTCAACATTTGGTGAGGCCCTTGCAAGCACAAAGTAGTGATGGATCTACATTTTCAGAGGGATTTTTGTCAAAGGATGCAGTGTCAAAAATTTAGATGATGAAATCTTCTATGAGGGACAACCAAGAATGGTTGCAAAGTGTGAGTTAGAGAGGTGATGACATGATTGAAAAGGTACTACAAATGTATGAAAATGCATCATCCCTTTCTGAGGACATGGTCCAATTTCTTGTAGAGTGTCAAAATCTACATGAAACTATTATTAGAGAGCTGGAGAAGGTGTTTGAGGTGCCTATAGTATTGATCAAGGAGGGTGTTCTCATAGTAGAAAGTATTGTTTAAGCCATGGACTAGATAGAGGCCTTCAATTTTAGAAATGAGCTAAAGATGAAAGCACCAAAGAAGATATCAAAGGCTCAAAAAAAATTGAAAGAAATTTTTGATAGCTGCATTTCCTTCTTGGAGATTGTTACTGGAAGAAAGAAGCCTCAGAAGAAGAACTTAAATGTGGGACAGTTACATAAATGGTGGCATGAAATTTATTCTCCAAGTGATAGTGGTCCAATTGTAAGAGATCAACTTGAAGATGCTAAAATTTACATTTCTAACTTGGATAGATATGAAGGCATTTATGGTGATTGGGATAAAACCTTAGCTAAATATGGAGGAGAATTAAATTCAATTAAAGCAAGCATTAATTTATTATCAATCCCAACTTAGGTCGACTTGGATAATGTGCTTTCAAAAGTTCAAGAAATTTCCAGAAGGAGGGAAGAAGATGAAGACAAAGAGGATGAATAGGCTAGGCTACCTTGAAGAATGTGCCATCTACATCAAGATTCCCCAGATGTAAGTTGGGTACACCTTGAATTATGTGCCATGTAGTGTATTTAATTATAAAGTTGAATTTTTTTTTTACATTGGAGTATTTTATTGTAAATTTGTATTAGGGTATATTGAAAAGTGTCGAGGCCGACCTATCTGGCCGACCTAATTGTAAAACCCTAATTTGGTCCGACCTAACTTGGAAGTTGCAATAAATGGAGGTCTTATCCTCATTTGTAAGGCTAATAGTCAATAGCCAATAACTGATAGTGCATAACTGAGTAGAGTTTAAGTTCTAGATACAGTTTGCTCCTTGAGATAATCGAATTGTTATAAATTTTGGTTAAGCTAATATAATTGAAGGCATTGTTCTTTGGTGTTCTTCATTATGTTATTCATCTATACATGGTTCTTGTGTCTCTTTTTATTTTGAAGTATTAATTAAGTTAGTTTAAGATTAATATTAGAACTAGTTCCAGTTCATATGTGTTCATGATAAAGTGTTTGAGGTGTTGAAAAATATTTGGTCCATACTTTTAGTGATCTGTTGATTGCAGATTGTTGTGTAAAGTTAGCCTCAACCTGTTCTATTTTTCACTCAAGTTCACTTGTGAATGTTTGAATGCATTTTTGAATATTTACAATCTAAAAATCATTTGATTCCTTTAGAGATTGCACTATATTTATGATACTATGGATTTAATCTTGGTTAAGCAGAGATTGGTTTTGGAAGATTGGTCCATCTTGAGAACTCTATTGTTTGCATACTTGATCTTAGGTTTTAGATTAGATATCTCTCAAACCCTTTATATATTTTTTAGTTTCTTTTACATCACTGATAGAGAAATATTCACAAAGCATCACCATGATTGATATATTCGATGAATATTAAAGCTCCCAACACTTTGCTTGTAAGGTCCCTTGTGATTACTAGGACTGTCAAATTTATCACTAAGTTTTTTTCTACATTGTTAAGACCTAACATTAAAGACCTTGAGGTTGTTTTTTGAGGCTTGTTGATATAAATTTACCTTTCAAGAGAGATAGGATACTTGTATAATGTCTGAGTTGTTACAGTGCTAAAAACACCATCAACGGGCATATTTGTCAAATTTTTATATTATTGAGCATTACTTACTTTTATTTTTGTTGTGTTTGTGAACATGTAGCATTGAACATCATGTCGAGGAATTTTTGAAGGCTTCTTACACCGAATGAATTTGAAGACAAAAATACAAGGACAAAAGTAATAATGAGGAAAATTTATGAACAAAATAAACTAAAGGCCATAGAAGAAGAAACTCCCATGCAATGTAAGAGTGATGTCAAATTCGCATTACAAAGACAACACATGCAAAATCTCTATTAAACGAGAGAAATAAATACCAAAGTTGGAGGCACATCATCAACCATAAGTGAAGTTCAATGCACACCATCTACAATATTTCATGTTCAAAGTATATCAACAATCACATCTCCAATTGAAGACACACCATCAACAACATGTGGTTTTGAAAGTACATCAAAAAACACATCTCTACTTGAAGACACACCATCAAAAACATATGGTTTTGAAAGTACATCAAAAAAAACATCTCTACTTGAAGACACTCCACACACTACATCTCAAGTTGGAGGTACAACATCATTTACATGTCAATCTAAAGGTACATCATTGATTTCATCTTCGATTGAAGATATGCGATATATCCTCGATGTTGTTGACATTCCTAATGTTGACACAACATTACCTTTGAGAAATCCTAGGTTTTTGCATAAAAAACCTAAATATTTGATTGATATTGATGCTAATGTTTTGAAACCTATGGCTGATAAGATTCCAAAATGTACATGTCAAAGATATGCAAAGAGGATATGGAGATTATTTTTTGAAAAGCTAAGTGAGGCTGGAAGATGCTAACTATTTGTTAAAATGATGAGGCAACTCAATTTTAGGCCCACCATGAAGATTTTTGGGCTAAGAACATCAGATGAATCAAGTGAGAAATCCTTTGTAAAGAATTTGATGAGTGCATATGAGAGCATGGGTTCTACCTCACACACAAAAGATAGTTGTGCCACACGACATGTGATGACATCAACATTGGTAAGAAGTCAAACTAGGAATAAGATGATCTTTTCAAAGATGAGTAAATATTTGAAAATAAGTAGATCATCTCTAATGAGAGCCAAAATAAGGTGTGAAAGAGTGGAAGGTCCAAATAACAATGAGTTATGGGAATTCTCGGGTAGACTACCATGAAAAGACAAATAAATTCTTCAATCCTTAAGATCTCTTATACAAGATTTTTGGACAATAACACAAGGGTCTCTCCCAATAAAAGATATGTTGTAAGAAGGAGAATTGGTATTCAAATCCGTGAGCCACATCAATTTTTTTTTTTGGATACCACTCAAATCCAATTTTTTGCTAAATTTGTAGAGATGTATCCTCAAGTCAAAATATGTCAAAGGTTTTTTGAAATGCTAAATCCTTTTTATGTAAAAATAAATCAAACACGCACTACTTGTTGCTGTAGATTACATATTTTGTTTTCTAACCATTACAAACACTCTTAGGCATTGATACCATGGTCAACTAATTTGTGAAAATTTTATAAAACTCAATTGTAGTGGGGTTGTTAAAGGCAACAATATCAAAGATATTACTAAGAATATCCTTAAATGTATTTTACCAATGTTAAGGATTTGTGATATGTTTCATAATGTAGTTGAGGAATCTATGGTGGGAAAGAATAGGTTGGTAGTTCACATTTTCCCGCCAAGTGGAAAGCATGGTAGGAAAGAATAGGTTGGTAGTTCACATTTGCTCACTAATTATAAAGAATGTTGGGGCTATTGATGTTTATTATATCATCATTATGGGTAGGATTTTATTTCATGTGGTTATTATTGAAAGGAAACAATGTTCACATTGTCAAAAAATCCCAAGGAGATTTATAATGACATAAATTTTATTAGAACCTTCACTCAAAAATTCATAATCAACATGCATGAATGAACACACTAAGCACACCATAATGAACACTAGTTATGATGTATGCCTAACAAAAAATCCAAAAGTTGTAGGATTTTTTCATATACGCCATTCAACTTAACATATATGTCGTACTCCATTCAAATAATCAAATATAAGTCAATGTTATTCATTTATGATGCATAAATAAATGCATTAGGCATGGCATACAAGTTTGATGTATACTGGAAATATAATCTACACCATTTAACCCTAATATAGAAGTGGACTAAGACTCATCATGAAACTTGGAAAGGAATGTAAATTTTTTTCTGCAACTAATGCAATCAAACTGATAGTTCCAACATATATATATGGCTATGTTTAGGCTAGGAATGGTCTTGTTTTGCACCTAAACATGTTGAAACAGTCCAAGCTACATTGTACTAGTGATATCCCTTAAGAGTCCAAAGTGCAAAAAGGTAACAATCTTTGATGAGCTATTACTCAGACACCATGTCACATAGAAACATTCCATTAGGGTATGGGATCAAATAATGCCCCTCGGCAATAACCTCTCTTAGTTTTTTTATATCTCTAAGGCATTTTCATATGGTGTCAAGTTTCCAGTTAATATAAAAAGTGTCGAATGCATTGAATGAAAAGTTGTAAAGGGGTGTTAATTTTTCTCTACAACTTATGTGACTGAACCAATAGTTCCAACACTTTTGGATGGGTACATTTAGGCTAGGAATGGTCCTCTTTTGTACCCAAACATGCCAAAATAGTCTGCGCTACATTGTACCGATGATATCCCTTAAGAGTCCAAAGTGCAAAAAGGCAGCAATATTTGATTCGATGTTACTCAGACATCATGTTACCTAGAAATATTTTTTCAAATGATATGCGATCATGTAGGGACCCTCTATAATAACCTCTCTCAGTTTTTGATATCTCTAAGGAATTTTCCTATGGTTTCAAGTTTTCAGTTGCTAGAAAAGTGTCAAATGCATGTAGTGTAAAGTTGCAAAGAGGTAGAACTTTTGTTTTGAAACTCATGTGACCAAACCAATAGTTCCAAAATTTCTAGATGGGTAAATTTAGGCTATGAATGGTCATGTTTCACACTCAAACATGCTGAAATAGTTTGGGCTACATTGCATCGACAATATCCCTTAAGAATCCAAAGTACAAAAATGCAGCAAACTTTAACGAATTGTTACTTGGAAATTGTGTCACTTAGAAATATTTTTTTAGAGGCTATAGGATCATTTAGGGCCCCTCTACAATAAGCTCTATGAGTTTTTGATATCTTTGAGGCATTTTACCATGGTGTCAAGTTTATATTTGATGGAAAATGTGTCAAATGCATGTAGTGTCAAGTTGCAAATGGATGTAACTTTCATTATACAAATCATGTGACCAAACCAGTAGTTCCAACACACCTAAATGGGTATGTTTAGGCTAGGCATGGTCCTATTTTTAACTCAAACATGCCAAAATAGTCTGATCTACATTGTACCAACGATATCTCTTAAAAGTCCAAAGTGTAAAAAGGCAACAATATTTAACAGGTTGTTACTTGGACACTATGTAACTTAGAAATATTTTTCCAAAGGCTATGTGATAATGTAGGGTACCTGTATAATAAAATCTATTAGTTTTTGATATCTCTGAGTGTTTTCCCATGGTGTCAAGTTTTCAATTGATGGAAAAAGTATCAAATGCATGTAGTGTAAAGTTGCAAAGGGGTATAACTTTCATTTTGTAACTTGTGTGACCAACATGATAGTTCCAAAAAGTCTATATGGGTAAATTTAGGCTGGGCATGGTCCTAGTTTGCACCCAAAAATGTTGAAATAGTCTGAGCTACATTGTATCGATGATATCCCTTAAGAGTCCAAAGTGCAAAAAGGAAATAATCTTTGATGAGTTGTTACTCAAACACCATGTCAATTAGAAAAAATATTTCAAAGGCTAAAAGATCATGTAGGGCCCCTCTACAATAACCTCTCTTAGTTTTTGATATTTCTGGTGTTTTCTTGTAGTGTTGAGTTTCCAGTTGATGAAAAAAGTGTCAAATGCATGTAGTATAAAGTTGTAAGGGGGTGTAACTTTCATTTTGCAACTCGTGTGACCAAACTGACAGTTCCAACACATCTAGATGGGTACATTTAGGCTAGGCATGGTGTTTTTTTCTCTCAAACATGTTGAAACAGTCCAAGCTACATTGTACCAACGATAAACCTAAAGATTCCAGAGTGCAAAAAGGTAGCAATCTTTGACAAGTTGTTACTTGGACACCGTGTCACTTCAAAAAAGTCTTTCAAAGGCTATAAGATCATATAGGGTCCCTCTACAATAAATTCTCTTAGTTTTCGTTATCTTTGAGGTGTTTTCCCATGGCGTTGAGTTTTCAGTTAATGGAAAAAGTGTCAAATGCATGTAGTATAAAGTTAAAAAGGGGTGACTTTCATTCTTAAACTCGTGCAACCAAAATAACAATTCAAAAACATCTACATAGGTATGTTTAGGCTAGGCATGGTCTTGTTTTGCACCCAAAAATGCCAAAATAGTCTGAGCTACATTGTTGGAATCAAGGAACACTGAGAGGGGGGGTGAATAAGTGTTCTACAATTTTTAACTTTATTAATCTGATCCTGAAAGCACTTATAACATTCAACCAAAAGAAATATGCATGAACATAAGGCAAACAACCATAACACCATAACACAAAGAGTTTTACATGGAAACCTTGTTAGGGGAAAAACCACAGTGGAAGGACAATCCACAATATGACTATACTCAGAAATAAGTGTTTACAAAATGGGAATGCACTTGCATTCAGGCACATTGCCTAGAGCTCATTGTTCAGAAATGAAGACGCACTGTCTTTCAAAATATTTAGATTAAATCCATCTAAGAGATTTGAACTGAAAGAGTAGCATCTATGAATTCCTGATCACAATTCTAGTTAGGCTTAACAATTGGATTCTTGACCTTCTACCTGATTCTTCTCTTCTTCTCTACTCTACTTCAATTTGTATCACAAATCATTTTATGCACAAGTGAAACTGTGCATAATCCTTCTGCTATTCACAATACACACCAAAACACATCACATGCCTTTATCAAAATCATATAATTGATCACTTATATATATCCGCTACCAAGGATTTAATCGCTACCTGTCGACTCCAACAAAAGTATGAAAATATTTACAAACTATCGGCTTAATCCAAAGTTAATTCTCAATACAAACCTACCAAAGTTGGCCATAGCATAGTAATGAACCAAATCAATATGATTGAACATGAAAATACTTAAACAATTACTCCTTAATTATCTGCAACATGTTAAAATTATGAAGTCAACTTTCTGTACTGATAAACAAGAAATTAATCAATCGGATCTTCTAACTTGCACACCAATGAATGTGTATCCTGATGATTCTCGGATAAGATAGTACGTACAAAAAAATACCTTCCCTGAGATCCACAAATCAAAATTATAATAGGAAATTGCATATGAATCAATGAACACAATTTTGTCGGATTCTTTGTTCTTGCTTGACAGTTAATTACAGAACTTCAAACTGACTTCCTGTATTAGAAAATGTTGTTGTGTGGATCGAATAAAAAACTAGGATTTCCATCAATGACAACACGAAATAGAATTTGCAATGTCTCTTGCCAACAATCTCCCCCTTTGGCATTGATGGCAACACTTAGAGAAAAATGACTAAGTGTCGGATCAGTACCAACATGAATACACTGCCACCTTTCAAAATTTAAAAATAGAACTCCCCTTGAGATGATTAAGGCATTTTTCACTGTCCCATTCTCCCCCTTTGACATCAATGGAAAAGGTAGGAATCCGCATACCAAAAATCAAACAAGACTATTATGAACAAACTGCATATATAAAAACAAGATTCTTCAACTTACATAAACTTGAATAAATCTGAATAATTGTTCTTCAACAAGTTCAAACTCATGTCCCAAAACTTCTTGAGACTCTCCAAGATAAACACATGACCACATAATAAGTAAGATTACATATCTATAGATTTGAGGTTCACCAGATCACTGACCGCCATAGCATCTTGTGCTTCCTTCAAAGCACTTAACATTGTTTCCATCTTAGGACCAATTAGTCCTCTAAGCTCACAAACTCTTTCAACCATTTTAATTTCTTCATGCTTCAATATTTTGATCTTGTCAAGTAGGGATATGACTTGAATTTCTTGCTTTCCAATAGAGACAGTTAGAGGATTGAATGCTTGAGTGATATCTACTAACTATTTTTCTCATTCTTTTATTTTATTTCCAAAGTCCTTAGTGAACTTAGGTAAAGATAGACATGATTTATAAATATTACCACTTTTAGTCAAAGCAATTTGAATGTTCTTTATATAGGTAGCTATAAAATATTTATCCCTAGCTATCATCCCTTTCAATCTACTGAATCTTTTATCATCAAACTCCTTTTGTACCTTATCCTCAACTAATTTCTCAAGGGACTCAAAATGAGTACTTACAACATTAATAAGCTTCTTCAGCTCATCGGATGGAGAACCAAATGGATCCTTAACATATGTAGGCATGCTTTTCTTTAGAATATCGGATGCAAGATTCAACAACTCACTCTCTTCAATACGTGACTTCAAAATTTCTTCCCTCGCCTTGTTCTAAGCGAATGAAGCTACCTTCATTTTTTGAATAGGTGATAAAGTGTCCAAGTTGATAGGACCTTTTAGTAGTTCATAATCAAATTCTTCATGCTTCTTCCAAAAAATCTTTCATTTCCTTAGCAACGTCTCTCACTTTACCATAACTTCCTTTATTTCAACCTTATTTAAATCAATCACTATTTCCTTAGCTACAAATTCTTGCTTGTATTTAGGAATCTCAGCTTCTTCAACTGACATGACCTTAGGAGCTTTAGTCTCCATAGGAATTTCTACATCAGATTTAGTCTCTTCATCTTCATAAACAACAATATAAACTCTTTTGATTTTGTCCTTCTTCCTTTTTCCTTCCTTACTGAATGACTTGGCTTGTGATTTCACAAGACTTGACCTTTTTGTAGAACTAGAAGGGAGAGTAGAGCTTCTTGTAGATCTAGTTCAATTAGAGGATACTGCCGGACTAGTAGATTCAGTTACAGCTGGCTCTCCTACTTCAACTTGTTCTCTCTTTCTTCTAGCTTCTCTCACAACTTTTGTAGATATACCCATGCTTTTTGCAAAGGCTTCCACTTCTCTTCTTACTCTCCTGACTATTACAGGCTTCCTTAGTTGATTATGTACTTGTATATCCTTTTCTAAAAAAGTACC
>CM021100.1:746435029-746581448 GCA_007115665.2 Sequoiadendron giganteum | reverse complement strand
TTGATTGCTTATATATATCCCTCACCAAGGATTTAATCGCTACCTATCGGCTCCAACAAAATTATGAAAATATTTACAAGTTGTCGGCTCAATCCAAAGTTAATTCTCAATGCACACCTGCCAAAGTCGTCCATAGCATAGTGATAACCCAAATCAATATGATCGAACATGAAAATACTTAAAAAATTATTGCTTAATTATCCACAACATATTATATTCATGAAGTCGACTTTCTGTACTGATAAACATGAAATTAATCAACCGGATCTTCTAACTTGTATACAAATGAATGCATATCTTGATGATTCTCACATAAGATAGTATGTACAAAAAAATACCTTCTTTGAGATTCACAACTCAAAATTATAACAAAAAATTGCATATGAATCAATGAACACAATTTTGTTGGATGCTCTGTTCTTGCTTGACAGTTAATTACAGAACTTCAAACTGATTTTCAGTATGAGAAAATGCTGTCATGTGGATCAAATCATGGACTAGGGTTTCCATCAATGACAACACGAAATAGAGTTTGCAATGTCTCTTTCCAACATACATTGTACCAATGATATCCCTTAAGAGTCTAGAGTGCAAAAAGGAAACAATCTTTGACAAGTTGTTACTCAGACATTGTATCATTTAGAAACAACCATCAGAGTTTATGGGATCATGTAGGGCCCCTCTAAAACAACCTCTCTTAGTTTTTGATATCTCTAAGGAATTTTCCCATGGTGTCAAGTTTTTAGTTGATGGAAAAAGTGTCAAATACATACAATGTAAAGTCAAAAAGTGGTGTAACTTTTATTTTGCAACTCATGTGACCAAAAAAAAATTTCTGGATGGGTACATTTAGGCTAGGCATTTTCTTATTTCACACCTAAATATGCCGAAAGAGTCTGAGCTACATTGTACCGGTGATATCCCTTAAGAGTCTAAAGTGCAAAAAGGAAACAATATTTGATGAATTATTATTCCGACACCGTGTCACTTAGAAATAGTCTATTAGAGGCTACAAGATCATGTAGGGCCCCTCTATAATAACCTCTCTTAGTGTTTTATATCTCCAAGGCATTTTCCTGTGGTGTCGAGTTTTAAGTTGATGGAAAAAGTTTCAAATGCATATAGTGTAAAGTTGCAAAGGGGTGTAAATTTCATTTTGCAACTCATGCGATGAGACATTTAGTTCCAAAAAATCTAAATGGGTACGTTTAGGATAGGAATGGTCCTTCTTTGCACCCAAACATGTTGAAACAGTCTGAGCTACATTGTATTGGCGATATCACTTAAGAGTCCAAAGTGCAAAAAGGTAGAAATATTCGATGAGATGTTACTTAGACATCGTGTCACTTAGAAATAGTCTATCAGAGGTTATAAGATAATGTAGGGCCCCCTCTACAATAACCTCTCTAAGTCTTTGATATCTCTAAGGCATTTTCTCGTGGTTTGGATTTTTCACTTGATGGAAAAAGTGTCAAATGCATATAGTTTAAAGTTGCAAAGGGGTGTAACTTTCGTTCTACAACTCGTGCAACCAAACCAAAAATTTCAACACATTTGTATGGTTATTTTAAAGCTATGCATGTTTCTATTTCACATCCAAACATGATGAAACAGTTCAGGATACATTGTATTGACAATTTCCTTTAAGAGTCCAAAGTGCAAAAATGAAGCAATCTTTGATGAGCTATTACTCAAACACCATGTCACTTAAATTTTTTTTGTTAGATGGTATAGGAGCATGTAGGGCCCCTCTATAATAACCTCTCTTAGTTTTTGATATCTCTAAGGAATTTTCCCATGGTGTCGAGTTTGCAGTTGATCAAAAAAGTGTCAAATGCATACAATGCAAAGATGCAAAGGGGTGTAACTTTTGTCCTGCAACTCATGCAACCAAATTGATAGCTCCAACATGTTTGGATGGGTAGGTTTAAGCTATACATGGTCTTTTTTCACATCCAAACATGTTGAAATAGTCTGAGCTACATTGTACTAGCGATATACCTTAAGAATCCAAAGTGCAAAAAGGTAACAATCTTTGATGAGTTGTTACTCGAAGACCGTGTCACTAAGAAAATTTTTATGAGAGGTTTTAGGATCATGTTGGGACCCTCTACAATAACCTCTCCTAGTTTTTAATATCTCTAAGGCTTTTTCCCGTGGTGTCATGTTTTTAGTTGATGGAAAAAGTGTCAAATTCATGTAGTGTAAAGATGCAAAGGCGTGTAACTTTTGTTCTGCAAGTCATACAACCAAACTGATTTTTCAAACAAATTCAAATGGGTACATTTTAGAGTGGTCTGAGCTACATTGCATCAGAAGCATGAAGCATACACATGAGCATATGAAGTATACATAGGAAGCATACAACATACATGTGAATAAATGTAATACATGAATTATACATAGGAATAATGAATCATACATGTGAATACACATAATGCATGAAGTATACATAGAAATCATGAAGCATACACATGGACATATGAACTATATATATGAAGCATGAAGCATACATGTGAATACATGAAGTATACATAAGAAGCATGAATCATACATGTCAACACATGAAGTGTACATAGGAAGTATGAAGCATACACATCAATATACATAATACATGAAATATACAAAAGAAGAATGAAGCATACACATGAATACATGAAGTATACATATGAATCATGAAACATACATGTGAATACATGAATTATAGATTGGAAGAATGAAGCATACACATGAAAAAATGTAATACGTTGATGTAGAGCAGGGGTGTAATAGCTTGAAATAACACAATGTAACACAATTCAACACTCTCTTGAACCTCAAAACCCCTACAAGGGTGATTTGTACTAACTCACTAGTATTCACAACTAGGTCTCCTAATTGATTTTTTAAAGCATATCTTTTAGAGAATTCCATCTCTCCAAGAAACCAATACCTTTTCAAATACCCATTAGGCCCTAATCTAACATATCTCACTTGTGACATAGGTTTTTTTGGAAAAAGACTTCCTAACTAGGTCTATTATGCCTAAAACAAGGCCAATTAGGCCACTTTTACAAATCACCTACTAAGGATTCAATCCTCAAACACCTAAACTCTTCACCAATGGTCTAAAAATGTCATAGAGGGTCCCATTCAAAACGTTTTAACAACAAAAAACACCTACAAGTTGTTGTCCCACACTATCACTACCCTACCTAGCCTAACACATGAGGATACTAGGCTAGGGCCTGGAAAAAACTCTACTAACTCCATCCCTTTCTCCAAAAGATAATGAAAATAATGAAAACAAACCTAAAACCTCCATTCCATCGATTTTGGCTAGAATACAATGGTGGAATGGACTGATATTTACATTTTTTATCACAAACCCTTGAAAATGAGGGTTTCTAGGTGGTATGCAACAAAACACCTCTAATAGGCTTCAAACCTAATAAAAATAAACCAAACCATGTAAAAATGAAAGCTTAATCTCTGTAGAAACTTCTCACATAGGTTTTAGTTTATGCCACTTGACAAGGTATTCATTGTAAACTTTGTTTCATGTTCTCTTTGCATCTTTAGTGTCCAATATGGCTTCAAGTTTCAATGGTTCAGTAGGAGGGAGATCTCTAACCCATTCTTCTTTAGCAACACCTTCATCATAACCTATAATTTCATCCACAAGTCCCTTAAAAGGGTAAAGGTCAGAAAAATTGAATATTGGTGAGATAGCAACTCCACGAGGGAGTTCCATCTCATATGCATTCTCCCCAAATTTGTGGACCATCCTAGATGGCCCGATATTTTTCATTTGTAACTTGGTGTATTTTTCCTTAGGAAACCTCCCCTTATTTAGATGTGAAAGCACCAAATCCCCTACCTTGAACTGAACATTTCTCCTTTTTAAATTTCCATGCTCTTTTTACTTTTCAACACTTTTCTTGAGGTTCTCCCTAACTTGTTCATGTATGTACTTCATGGCTATGGAAAAATATTCTCCCTCTACAATTCTCTTCTCCAATCCACTAAGATATCTAAGCTCAAAGTCACCTCTTGGTTTCAGCCCATACACCACTTCAAAAGGGCTTTTCCCTATGCTTCTATTAATGGAGTGATTATAAGCATACTCTGCCTATGGGAGAACAAGATCCCATTGCTATCCATGTTATTTTGTAAGGCACCTAAGAAAGTTTCCCAATGATCTATTGACCAAATCAGTCTGCCCATCTATTTGTGGGTGATAGGCAGTACTGAAGGTCAATTTGTTTCCCAATTTCCTCCAAAAGTGACCTATGAACTTTGAATCTCTTTCTAAAACTATGGTGAGTGGTAACCCATGAATTCTGATTATTTCCTTGAAGAATAAGCCTACAATATTTGAGGCATCACTTGTGCATTTGCAAGGAATAAAATGAGCCATTTTGTTGAATCTATCAACAACTACCAACACACTATCCACTCCCCTTTGATTTTTGGGTAAGCCTAATACAAAATCCATGCTTAGATGTTCCCATGGCCTACTAGGTTGGTAGGGGCTGATAAAGCCCTGTATTTAAGCTAGATCCCTTGGATCTTTGGAAAATCAAACAACTCTCCACAAACTTCTTGACATCGATATGCATCCTTGGCCAATGGTAGAATCTCTTTACCTACTCTAAGGTTTTAACAAACCCAATGTTTCCACCCAAACTACCACAATGATTCTCCCTTATCGAATTGGCCCTCATAGAGCACTTAGGCACACACAACTAAGCACCCTTAAACAATAGTTCATCTTGCAACACAAAATCATATAATTCACTGTGAAAACTATTCTAAAACTGACTACAAACAACATATGGTTCCTTAAAATCATCATCACCTTATACATACCTTTTAGTACATCTATCCCTATACTCTAGAATTGGATTGCTTGCACCGTCGTGGATCTTCTGCTCAAAGAATCATCAAACTTGTTTGATTTCCATTTATTTTGCTTGATTGTGAAGGTGTAGGCCTACAAGTACTCCATCCACTTCATATGCCTATGACTCAACTTGTCTTGATTGTTCAAGAAACTTAAGGCATGATTATCTGTGAAAATAATGAACTCCTTTGGAAAAAGATAATGCCTCCACTTCTTGAGGGATTGTACCATTGCATAGAGCTCCAAGTCATATGATGAATACTTTTTTTTGGCTTCATTGAGATTCTCACTAAAAAATTCTACCTGCCTTCCCTCTTGACTCAAAACTACACCAATGACATACCCACTTACATCACACTCAATGGTGAACACCTTGCTAAAATTAGGAAATGTGAGTATGGGTTGTTGAGCCACTCTAGTCTTCAAGTACTCAAAAATCCTCTCAGCTTCATTAGTCCATTGGAACCTCTTCTTCTTATCCCCTTTGATAGTGTCAATGATAGGAGAACAAATGTGTCTAAAGTTCCTTATGAATTTCCTATAGAAACTAGCCATGCCATGAAAACTCCTTACATCTCCTACTGATTTAGGGGTTGGCCAATTGAGTATTACCTCCACTTTAGTGGGATCCATCTTCAATGTACCTTTGGAGATCACAAATCCAAGGTAGACTAGTTCTTCTTTAATGAAATCACATTTTTTTAAGTTTATCATCAACTTATCCTCATTCAATCTCTTCAATACCATATCCAAATGTTGTAGGTGATCTTCCTTTGTCTTTTTGAATACCAATATTTTATCTAAATAGACCACCATAAATCTACTCATGAAAGGTTTCAAGACCTCATTCATCAACCTCATAAATGTGCTTGGGGTATTTGACAACCCAAATGGCATCACTAGCCACTCATACAAACCCTTGTTTGTCTTGAAGGCAGTTTTCCACTCATCTCCTTCCCTTATTCTGATCTTGTGGTATCCATTTTTCAAGTCAATCTTTGAGAAGTAGCATGTACATGCTAAACTATCCATCAATTCCTCCATCTGGGGTATAGGAAATCTATATCTGATTGTGATTTTGTTGATTTCTCTTGAATCATTACATAACCTCAAATATCCTCCCTTCTTGGGTTCCAAAATAGTAGGCACAACACAAGGGATTAGGCTCTCCCTTATGAGACCTTTATCCAATAACTCTTGAATTTGATTTCTTATCTCCTCATTTTGCTTGGGTGTCATTTTATATGCAGCCTTGTTTGGAAATTTTTTACTAGGTATGAGATCAATATGATGACCCACATCTCTTATAGGAGGTAAAGTTCTAGGCAGCTCATCCACCACTATGTCCTCATATCTTTCCAATAGGGTTTGAACATCTTTGGGTATCTCATCTTCATCCGCTGCTATCATGACTGATGTAGGATTCCCTATGATGGCATATCCTATGTTCTCTTCACTCAAACCTTTCAATAACTCCTCATTCACCACCATCACACTTGGTCCTTCATGATTAGCCTTATCATCTTTTTGTAAGGGTGTAAGAGTGTATGACTATCCATCCTTTTCTATCATATATGCATTCTTTTTCCCATCATATATTTCATTCTTGTCAAACTGCCATGGCCTCTCTAGTAGCAAGTGGCATACATCCATAGGGATGATGTCACAAAATACCTTATCCTTGTAAACACCAATGTTGAATTCAACCTAAGTCTGCTCATTCACCAAGACTTGCTGACCTTTATTGAGCCATGAAACCTTGTAGGGTGTAGTGTGTGGTATCCTTTTCAATTTGATTTTTTCAACCATCTCTAAAGACACTAAATTATTAGTTGAACCAGAGTCAACAATTACTCTATATACCTTTCCCTATGATTTGCAGTTTGTCCTAAACAATGATTTTCTTTGTGGGGGTTCTTTGGTGGTTGACACCTTGATTAGTGTCCTTACCATCAAGGACTCAGCTACCTCTAGAGTAACACATAGAGAAGGTGAATTAACACTTTCATTATCTTTCTTATGCACTATTTGAGTCCCCCTCTCACCACCATGAGAGCTTGATGCTTGTTTGTCTCGACACTTACAAGCTGGGTGTCCAAATTGATTGCAGCTATAACATCTGCTTGAGAAAGTATTGGATCCTCTCCCTTGTCCACCAAGCCTTCCTCTACCACCAAATCTCCTTCTTGTGAAGTTACCTCTACTGCTTGACTCTCCACTTTGTTCTTGTTGGTTGTTTGGTTCACCTTATTGTTTTTGTGACTGCCCTCTTGCACCAAAGTTTCCTCTACCTCTAAATTTTTTCCCTCTTCCTATTCCTTGCTTCTCTTTCCTTCTTTTGATTCTTTCCTCTACCTTAGTTTCCAATTGGAAACATTCCTCAACTATCCTAGGAGCTGTAATACCAATCTCATATCTAAGGCCATTTAAGTACCTTGCAACTTTCTCTACCACATCTTCAGTATGTCTTTCCCTTATACTCAATTTATGAAATTCCTCAATACATGCCATCGCATCTAACTCTCTTTGCTTCAATTTTTGCAGCTTTCTAAGGTTTGTATTGCATATGCATGGAGGAATTGTGTCTTCACTTTGGATACCATCCAGTCCCATGAATTTATCTTTGACTTACCCTTCTTGACTCTTTCATCTTGGACATAGTTCCACCATGTTAGGGTAGGGCCCTTCAGCTTAGTTTTAGCAAAATTCACCTTCTTATTTTCTTGCACCTCCTCAAATTCAAAGAATTTGTCCAAAGAATCTATCCAAGCCAAAAATTCCTTATTTTCCATCTTACCACCATACATAGGTACTTACAATTTCATCTTTAGAATATTGTCACCCTTGATAGCCTTTAGCATCCTAACCATTCTCTTTTCTTTAGGGTCCAATTCTTCATCCCCATCATGGACTCCTGCTAGAGGGTCCTCATTCTAACCGTCATCCTCCTTATCACTTTGGTTACCATTGACCATTCCTCTTCTATAATTCTTTTCTAGGGCTGATATTATTGCAAGGGTTGCTTCTTGTGACTCCTTGTAGAGGATTTCCTTCTAGAGAAACTTCTCTTTCAATTCCTTAACCTCTTTGGCCGTTGGATTATTCTTTGGAGGCATATTATAAATATGCCAACTCTAATTCACTTTCCCACTTCCAATCAGAACCTATCCTCTGATACCACTTGATATAGAGTAGGGGTGGAATAGATTGAACTAACAAAATGCAACATAATTCAACACTCTCTTGAACCTCAAGACCCCTACAAGGGTGATTTGCACTAACTCACTAGTATTCACAACTAGGTCTCCAAATTGATTTTTTAAAGCATATATTTTAGATAAGGTCATCTCTCCATGAAAACAAGACCTTTTTAAATACCCATTAGACCCTGCGTTGACATATATCACTTGTGACATAGGTTGTTTTGGAAGAATACTTCCAAACCAGGTCTGCTACACCTAAAACAAGGCCAATTAGACCACTTTTATAAAGCACCTACTAAGGATTCAATCCTCAAAAACCTAAGTTCTTCACCAATGGTCTAAACCTATCACATAGGGTCCCATTCAAAAGTTTTTAACAAACAACACCTACAAGTTGCTATCCCACACTATCACTACCCTACCTAGCCTAACACATGAGGATGTTAGGCTAGGGCTTGGAAAAAACTCTACTAACTCTATCCCCTACTCCAAAAGATAACAAAAACAATGAAAAAAAACCTAAAACCTCCATTCCATTGAGTTTGGCCAGAATACAACAGTGGAATGGGCTGATATTTACATTTTTGATCACAAACCCTTAAAAATGAGGGTTTCTAGGCGGTATGCAACAAAATTCCTATAATAGGCTTCAAATCTAATAAAGATCAACCACACCACATCCAAATGAAATATTAATCTCTGTAGAAACTTCTCGCATATGTTTCAGCTCATGACACTACTATATGGCTCCGTACAAATCAAGAAAACATAGAAAATGTACTCAAAATTGTAGAAAATAGATCCTTTTTCACTTCTTTTGTCCTCCAAATGATATCATAATGCTGCCTAAAATTTTGTGAGGCAAAAATAACACCATGCAACTATAAATCATTGATTACAACAAGAAACATTCAATATGATTGTTCAACTTCCACTTACATGCAATTATGCCAAGTTGCAAAGCAACTTTTACATTTCTTTAACAATTTTTTACCAAACACCTAAGAGTGACCCTAGGTGACACCAAACATTGAAAAATTGTCTATATTCGACCTTATTACATTAATTGAGTTACAAAACACCTCAATTACCAACCTAAACACCTAAATTCATCAATAAAACAAAATAGCCATGGTGCCCCTGCACCATACGTGAAGTATGCAAAAGAAGCATGAAGCATAATAGTGCATACATGAAGTATATATAGGAAGCATGGAGCATACATGTGAAAACATGAAGTATACATATGAAGAATGAATCATACACATGAATACACACAATACATGAAGTATACACATGAACAAGTGAGGCATACATGTGAATAAGTGAAGCACATGTGTTCAAATACACATAAGTCATGAACAATATGCATGAATACAAAGTATACACATGTAAACATGTAAGTTGAAAATATACATTGGAATATACATAAGTCACAAAGTATACATATAATTTGTAAATTATACACTTGAATACACATAAGTCATAAGTTGCAAGTCATGAAGTATGCATACGAATACATGTAAGTCACAAAGTATTCACATGTATACATGTGTCACAACGTATGAATACACATAAGTCACCAATATACACATGAAAGGAACACTCATATAGAAATGCATTATTGGCCTACTTAAGAAGAAGGCTGAATAATTTATTAAAGAAGCTAATAGGTTTATTAGCCTTAATTGGAGGAGTGTTTAGATAATTAAATGTCTACCCAGTAACATTTGTCATGAATGTTAGAAAGCTATAGGTGTGTGTGAAATTTTGAATGTAATAAAAATATTCGGTAATTATTTAAGCATCAGATGAATAATTGATGAATATTTAACAATAACAATCAAGAACAAGATGTAAACAACACCCATGCCTATAAAATTCAAGCATAGAATTTGCATAATATACATGATAACATCATTCAAGAATAGAAATGGTAAAATAAAATTTGCATTAATCAAAAATTTGTAAGGCTATACAATGATATATGTCGATAAAAGTATATAATGTATTCAATAAATTCATATAGGATTACTACAAAAGAGCCATATGGACATAAATGTCACATATATTGATAGTACAAAATATATGTTCAAAAATTTCATGTACACATACAAAAAACAACCCTAATACATAGTCATTTCCCACTAGGGGAAGGAAAAATATCATGTTCTACTTTTTATGGTCAGTTGTATGGAGTGTCTATTGATTCTTTTGACTTTTTGAATGCACTCACTAGTCCTCCTCTCATCACTCATCTAGAGATGCAACTGTTACAATAAGAAGTATAGATGTTAATATATGCAAATTGAATTGTTGGAATGGTATATAACAAAATAATCACTTACCAAAAATAAATAATCATCACACTCATTCATAAAATTAGCACATCGATGATCTAGAGTGACAAGCACCTGTAGTAACCACTAAGATAGCAATTAAACTACATAAAAGTATCATACAAATTTTTAATAATAGACCATAGAAGAGAAAACATAATGTCAAATTTACTGATATGTCACATACCTCTGTTAAAGGATTAGAACTAGATACTTCTATAGAAAATCCATGGTCCATCATGCCAATAAATCGCCAAGGTTGTTTGATGTCAACTTCTAAAAATGAAACAATAAATATGAAGTTTTTTATCACTTTCATTAGTTTCTTTGTTTAATTAAAAGAATAAAATAGGTAGTGAGCTATTTGAAAAAATTCCTCAAAGAAATGTGGTCTCATGTTGATGGTAAGAAATGATAAATACCATTCCAAGAAAATTTCTATGGATTTTCTTGATGTCTATTTTTGGATTACTTATAAGGTAGTTATTAGGGTCTTTTTGAAGGTATATAACCATATATTTCCCGTTGAATCCATAAAGAATGGAGAACTTGTTGATATTCATTGAATTTTAAAAAAAGACTTATTGAGAGACCTCATGATTACAAATATATTTCACCTACTTTATAAAAAATTGTAGTAGATAAGGACCTTTGGTCTCAATATGGAAAAATAAAACATTGCAAAATATATATGTTAAGAGTTTCATAATAAAAGATGAAATGCATACAATGGAATAGAGGACACAATCTCATATAGAAATGGATAGCCATAGTAAAATTATAACAAAACTCATACCAATAATGCAAAGGGAAGTTAATTTTAATAATGATAGGTTTTTGAAGAATGAAGGAAAACCTTAAACCATGTTGATGAATTAGTACCAGTCACTATACAAAAAGAATAGTTAATACCTTTGTGATGAAACTAGTGAAGGGTTATATTCTTGAGCATTCATGAGGAAAATAAATTCATAAAGTTTATAATGGAGGATGATCTCTTCACAAAATACAGTCAAGTTTTTAATCTACAATAACCTCCTTGATAGTAATTCATAATTGTATAGTGACCTTGAAGAAAGTATTGATGAATATACAATGACCCCTATGAAAGAGGTAAAATATGAAGATAAGAGGGGTAGTCCAAGAAGGTAAATACAAGGAAAAAGACAATCCTATGAGAAGGAAAAAAAGGATATTCATTAATTATTGTGATAAATATATAAATGACCATGATTTAGGATTATTAATTTTTCCCTAACATACAATTTATGATTGTGATTTTAAATGATTGAAATAATTCTTGAAGGACACTAATCTTGTTGACAGTCCTCATGAATGTGATGAAGACTTTTGTATTGTTGGTAGTCTTAATGACTATAATATGACCTTGGATGAAAACCTTAAGATAATGGTTAAGCAGTGTGATTTATGTATTTGAAAGTGTGCTAAATCAAGTCTTACTGACTATGACTATGCTTTGCAATGAGGCTAAAGACCATGTGGTTTGTCCTCAATGAATTCTTATGATTATTCATAGTTCTCAATGAGTCTTATCAATATGGTTTTTCCATTTAAGAAAAGAGGCAAATTTTTAAAGAGGAAAGTATGGATAAAGGACATCATTCATTCATTAAAGACAACCATTTCATACTAATAACTGTGACTATATTGTGACCTAAGGGGAGTATTTATGATTGTAATATGGATCTTTATGAAACAAATTCATTAGGAAAATAAAAAATTTATAGTCACAAATAACTTATGAGGAAAATCAACCTAAGAGTGACCTGGGATAATAAAATATCAATGATTAAGCATGAGAGGCAATCGAGGGGTAGTTTGTCAAATGTTAGATAAATAGAGGAAAACCATTTATAATTGAGGATAGTCATATTGTCATCATTCCAATAGGAAAGTCTAGTATGAGGAGAAATTTTTTCATTGTATTATTACGTAGTCAATGATTCAAGGGAGGATAATAACCAAAGAGGCTAGGGTTATAGTGAAAAAGGGCATATGATAGTCTATAGAAAATGACAATCAAGTCAAGTGATAGGGGGAGTCATATGTCAAAAATTATAGGACTTTCATAAGCATGAATAGAAAGATGTCTTGGAGGTTGTTGATAGTGTACAAGACCTCAAGAGAGCTTCAAATGGGAAAAACACTTCATTTATGGAAATGATAGGATTGCCAAGCAAGAAAGAAGATTCAAAGGATAGTTTGATAGTACAATGGTCTCCAAGGATTTAACAATAGTCCATGGATTTCTTTTAAACACTAAATTTATGTTAGTGGTTGAAGATAACAATGCATAGAATAGTGAAACCATGATGAGTAAGGGCAGATATAGAAGGAATATTTGAGATGAAAGGCTTCCAATAAAGGTTATTCATTACAAAGGGCAGACTTCAAGGGTAAAAGAGCATCAAAGGAAAGAAGGCAGTCACTTCATCATAGATGGTAATACAAGGTTCAATTTAAGGATAGTCAAATGATATAGGGTAGTCATTGAAGTGTCCTTAACTTCACATCAAACTCAAGACAGTCATGGAAAAGGGTAGTTTGAAACTTTAAAATGACGGTCCTTTATGCCTTTTCATCACAAAAATGGCAGTTTTCAATCGTAAAGAAGAAATTGTCATCAAAGACAGCTATAAGAGGGAAAAATTAATATGTGAAAGGGTTTGATATTGAAAGGAAAGATAAAAAAAGTTCAAATAAAAATATATAATGCATTATTTTAAAGACTAATGTATTCTCCTGCACCCATCACTTTAAAGAACTTAGATATCTAAGTTCATGTAGTTTCAAGCATTATTTTAGATTTGTACATGCAAAATTACCGAAAATAGCTAACATTGTTTTAGAACACCATTAATGAACAAATGTTACTTGAGTGAAAGTTTTTTGAGGATGAGAATAGTGAGGTGTTGAGGTCGAAGGTCCACCAACAAACTATTTGACATCCAAAGCATGTTATGAGACAAACATTCATATAAAATTCAACTATTCACATGTAATAATTATTTCTTTAATACTAGTTGCATACATGAAGACTCAATGGCATAAACATATAGGGCATCTATATGAATGGTGAAAATATCATCAACACTCTAACCTTGAATTTTCAACATATTCATTCTACTAATTAGGTTATTCTTAAATTTAAAAATAAAATTTAATAAACAAAATTAAATGAACTTGTTGAATTTTACTTGAGTATCAATGCTGGATGTTTCATTCAACAAGGCATCTATCATAACCCTTTGCTTTGCAACTAATGTATGCTATATAGATGCATCCTGAGCACTCTCACCATCATACATGTGAACAACACTACAAAAGTGACAATGGTGGGATGGAACTCTAGGCCTAGAAGTCTCACCCACATCTAGCTCTACTAGAGGCCTCACGCATTGTATAATGCTCTGAGTGAGAAAGCTAATCAAGTCTAGTGTGGCTACCTTGATATTGTCCCTTACAATGAAAGGAACAGTGACATGCTCCACCATGGGTTTAAAAAAGGGTCTTAGTACCAACTATATATTATGTTGTGCATCGGTCTATCATGTGTGGAGCCCCCATCTCTACCCTGAAAGTAAAAAATGTGAAAATAATTTGGTAGCTTAATGAGGAAGAACTCACAATAGAGTTTCCTCAAAAAGTGTTATGGTACCTTGTAGTTATTGCATGGAGGTTGGTAAAAAACCACCCACCACTAGTCCCAAAACTTATTTTTAATTAATTCATGGTGGCACCAATGGATGGGGAAACTATGAATGCATGTGATAAAGTTGCATTGTTTTTTGGGTCTATAAAAAGGGCCCACAAGTTGGCTTTGCTATTTTTTTATTTCTTCACTTGTGCATAGGAAAGTCCACTTGCATAAAATATCTTAAATTCATCCCTCTTATTTGACTAAAAAATAATTTTCTCACTCATTTCTCCTACATGCGATATAATTGACTTGAGTAATTCGACAATTCCTCTCCTATAAGGGTGGGGTTTCAACATGCTTAGTTAATCTTCCAATCAACTGATCAAGTTATCTTTTGTTGTTTTTAATTTGATATAAGATATTTTATTGGGTTCCTTGTGGATGCCTACGAACTCAGGGAGGAGTTTGAGGGTTTTCTTGTTCAGGAGAGTCTTTGTGAGGGGGTGATTATGAATTGTCAGTGTTTGGAGGTGGAGATTGATTTCTTGGAAATTAAAACAAAGTTTTTAAAAAACTTATTTCAATCTACATTTTAATTCAAATTTGAAACTAAAGAAATAGAAATACATACCTCTTTGATCTATTTAAATTCTTTGACATCTTGGTAGCATCCTCATGGAGAATTGCAAGCTATGAGTGAAAATAATGAAGGATATTTGGTGAGTGCGAGTTGTAGAGGAAAAAACCCAAATAAAGTCCCGAGTGGAGAAAAAAATAACATTTCAAGTGTTTTTTATTTATTTTTCTTTTCCATTTAGTGAGTGCAAAATTTGGCGCTCACCAAATGGTCAAGCCATTTGGAGAGCACCAAATTTGGCTAGTGCAATATGGTTGGTTAGGTATTTTTTTTCAATTTGGCATGTTTTTTGTGTCACAAGTTGGTGCACACACCCTCATACCACTTGCTAAAGTAGTGAAGAAAGAAGGTCGATGAAGCATAGAACCAAAAACACTAGAACTTATTGAGTTTCAAAATTCAGGAGGAATGTTTACCCTTTAATAATTAAGAGATAATGGGTAAGGTAGAAGCCCAACCTACGACATCATAAATATGGAGAGTTGGAAAAAAATTCTAAGGCATGATCAAGGAGGGGGGAGGAAAGAGAGAACGAAGGGAAGGTGGAAGTGGGAATCCTGATCTTCGACATCTGAAAAGTGAGATCAGGGATCAGGGATTAGGGGAGGATGACACCTCTTACCAAGTAATGGTAGGAGGTAAGGTGAAAGCTCGAACTCTGATATCCAAAGGAAAGGCTTGATGCAAAGGGAAAATGGGAGGAAAATGAAAGTGCTAAGAGGAAAGCCTAATTCCAGAAGTCTAAAAGGGTGAGACTTAGACAACTTTTGAAGAACTTGATCAGAATTCGAGGATTAGGAGGGAGCTTTATGACTTAAAAATGAGAAGTGGTAAGGCTTAAAAATGAAGGCCAAAAGACTTAGAAGATGAAAGGTGGAAAAGGGGAAAGACAACTCCAACAACCAAAAACTCTTATACTTAGCCATTTTTCGGGATTTTCTCAAGGGGGATTTATGTAAGGTGACCCATATGAGATCTCTTAGATCAATTTTCAAAGATGGGTCACCAAGATGACATGAAAATGATAATAGTTAACAATGAACATATGCAAGTCTAAGATGTTTCTCTTCACCCAAGATTGCACTAGGCACAAGAGGAGAGGATACACATCTAACTTACAAAACACATAGGAAAATGAAAACAAGATTCATTGTAGATGCACCAAACTAAAATGTGGTTCATTTTAATTTGCATATAAAGGCACAAGTTGTGGTTCATTTTAAGCCCAAATGAAAGATGTGTTTATTTTAACTCAAATTTGAAGGTGCTATCACACATATTTCATGGTGTTAGTTAATAAAAGGATGAAACTCTATGAATGTGCATTGACAATCAAGCATTAAACAAGAAAATGATCAAAAATTGGTATCCAATCCATTGGATGAATGAATTATTTGATGAATTACATGATGTAGTCTATTTCTTAGAAATAGACTTAAGATCAGGGTACCATCAAATATGAGTTCATGAATAGGACATCCATATGACTGCTTTTTATTGTCACTATTGTCATTATGCATTTTTGGTTATGCCTTTTGGCTTGACCAATGCACCAACCACATTTCAATCTTGTATGAATCACATATTCAACAAGCAGCTACAAAAGTTTTCTCTTGTGTTCTTTGACAACATACTCATATATATCAAGACACAGGAAGATCATTTGAAACACTTGGATGAAGTATTGGGAATCATGGAAGAAAAAAAATTATATGCTGAAGCATCTAAATTTGGGTTTGATATGACCAAAATTCTATTCTTGGGTCACATTAATTGTGCTAAGGGAGTTCAAGTGCACCAAGAGAAGATCTGAGAAATCCTAGATTGACCTCCACCAAAGAACCTCATCGGATTACGTGGCTTCTATGAGTTTTGTAGTTATTATAGAAGGTTTGTTAAAGGGTTTTCCCAACTTGGGGATCCCTTAACAAGTCACACCAAGAAAGGATCATTCAAATGGACTAATAAGCAACACAATGTATTTGATAAATTGAAGTTGAACATGAGTAGTGATGCAGGAGCATCCATGGTTAATAGGCTATCTTGCATCAACCAAAAGGAATTTGAATTTGAATTTGCATTTGAATTTTGGTGAGATTGTGAGATGAATATAAATTTCATGTGAGGGATGTTGAATTTCATTTTATCTTGGTTAATTTCATGTTTATTCAAGCTCATTTTGAAATGGTCAAAATTGGCATAGTGCAAATAATGTAAAATTGCAATTTTAATGCAATTTGAATTCAAAAATGCCAAGAAAAACATGATAGGCATTGGGATATAAAATAAAGGTGTTTTAAAACAATTTTTCAGAATCCATAAAAAATAGGAGTTGTGGAGGTGGGTGCCCAGGTTGCTTTTTATGGGATTTTCTTTTTTAGGAGCTAGTGGAGGAGCAGTCAAACATAACTTCCAACTTTTGTGGAATGGAAAAATCAATTGCATTTAATTTTTTAACATTATTTTATGTTTTTTGTGCAGCTACATGATTGGGGTTG
Source organism: Sequoiadendron giganteum (assembly GCA_007115665.2). Taxonomy (NCBI): domain Eukaryota; kingdom Viridiplantae; phylum Streptophyta; class Pinopsida; order Cupressales; family Cupressaceae; genus Sequoiadendron; species Sequoiadendron giganteum. Next base: position 746,564,225 of record CM021100.1, on the reverse strand, counting down.
TTCCAATTTGGGGAAAGGGGAATTTGAAGGAAATGAAATGAAATTTCATTACGGTAGGGAGTATGAAGTCATTTTTCTTCCTGTAGCTTCCAGTTTTGAGGAGGAGAAGTTGAAAGGGAGTTGGAGAGAGGTTGTACCATCCCATGTAGGTTTCTTTTTTTTGTATGTTGCAGGTGTGACGAGCTATTTGCAGCAGCAAATAGATTGGAAGTTCATGGTTTGAACTTGTTGAGTGTTGTGAGTGTTTGTTGCAGGTTGCATAACTAAAGATTGTGAGACATAAGTCTACTTGTAGAAGGCAGAAAATACATGTTTTTAGTTCTTAGTTTTGGGGGTTTGAAATGTTATTTATTGCAGGTTTGGAGTGATTGATAATAGCAAATAGAGTGCCAAGTCTTTTAGTGAGAAGTCATAGGAGTTGTAGGTAGAATAGAGGTGCTGAAGAGTGCATAAATTTGTGGGAGCTCACATAGTTTGAGCATGAGAATGTTTTTTAATGTATTTCATTGGCTTATGTGATATTTGTATGGGGTTTTATTGTTGTTTATTAGTCTTCTGTGACTTAAAATAAGTTGTAATAAGATTTTTCTTTGAATCATATCAATGGTTGCAAGTTGCAAACCAAGATTGTGTTAGATTGTTTGCAATTTCTACGTTGTTTGAAGAGTCGATTGTGAGATGATTTTAAGAGGGTTGTTGCAGGTATTAAATGGACATATGTTGTTTTCTATCATTTTTTGACTGAATTTTTTTTGTAATCCTTTGTTTTTACATTGCAATAGCAATTTTGCAAGTACAAACCAAGTTTTCTTGTTTTATGAGCAATACTCCCAACTATTTGATGAAATGCCTATGTGGATTGTAAAGAGGGATTAAAGTAGTTTTTGAAGGGTGTTGCAACCTTTCTTATTCCACCAGTGGTATCAAATCTGGTTGTTGCTAATTGTGCAGGCATAAACACCGATGTGAGGTAGTTTTCACCAAGACCTATGGGTAGAGAGTGAAGCAGTTGCAAAGAGAGTGTGGAAAAGTGTTTGAAAAAATGTCTTGAAAGCCAAGAGAATGTTTTGTGATGAAGAAAGAATTTCTAGAGGCAAAAAAAGAGAATTAAGAACCCATCTAGAGGAGTAATTTATTTTGAACAAGATGTAAAGTGAGTGGGAAATGTTGCAAAGTCATTGTGGACATCAGTAGCACCAATAATATTGTATTTGAAGAGATGGTAGACAAGCTGAAATTGAAAAGAATCAGGCATCTTAGCCCATACTACATTTTTTGTTTGCAAGGAGATTTCTAGATATGGGTAAGTGAGAAATGTGTGGTTGATTTTCAAATTTGTAGATATAAGGATGTGATTGTATGTGATATAGTACCTATGGATATATGCCATATTTTTTTGGGTAGACAATGGTTGTATGATCAAAGAAATCTGCATGATGGTAGGAAGAAAACATATAACATAAAGGATGGGGAAGAATATGTTTTGAATCCTTTGCAGGATAGGAAAGAGGACGTGGCAAAATAAGTTGTAGCAGATAATATGGATAGAAAGGAAAATAAAATGGGAAGGGTTGAATCTTATTGTTCTTTTGGTACTGATATGTTTGCAAGTGAAACTTCATGTGTAGGGAAGAAGGATGAAAATAAAAATATAGAAATCATTGTTCAAAAGGATAAAGAGGGAAAAGAAGAGGAAAGTGCAACAATAATTAAGGATGATGAGTGTCCTTTGAAGGATTTGAAAGTAATGGAAAATGAAAGTACAACTAAGAGTGAAGGTGAATAAGATATGGCAACAGGAATTGCTAAAGATATTGTAGTAAGTAATGAGAAGGTAAAACCTTTTATTTTTAATTATTTTCATGATCGGTTGGATGATTTAGTGAATTTAAATGAAATGGTTCAGTTAGAGATTGCTAGTGAAGTGTGGAAAGAGAATTTGTATGGTAGAGTTTGGTGCAGGTACATTTTGGCAGAGGTGGTCGGTTAATAGTGGGTCAAATCTCACAAGAGAAGAGAGGGAAATGTGTGAAATTAGGAGGATGAATATGGTAAATGGTGGATACAAGTCCACAAGAGGAGAGAAGAATGAAATGCAGAGTTGTTGGAGGAGGATGGTGAATGTTCCAACAAGATGTTGGAAGAGGAGGAAGAAGAGATTATCAGAGGTACCAAGATCAGTGATGGAGTTTACTGTAGATTTCTTGCAATCTAAAAGTGTGGTACTACCACTCAACTCCATTTTGTGAATCCATATTCACAAAAAAAAATCTTATCGTGGGTGTTTGATGCAGGAGCATCCATGGTTGATAGGCTATCCTGCATCAACCAAAATAAATTTGAATTTGAATTTTGGTGAGATTGTGAGATAAATTTAAATTTCATGTGAGGGATATTGAATTTTATTTTATCTTGGTTAATTTCATGTTTATTCAAGCTCATTTTGAAATGGTCAAAATTGGCATAGTGCAAATAATGCAAAATTGCAATTTTAATGCAATTTGAATTCAAAAATTCCAAGAAAAGCATGATAGGAATTCGAATATAAAATAAATTTGTTTTAAAAAAAATGTTTAGGATCCCTAAAATATATGATTTGTGGAGGTGGGTGCCCAAGTTTTCTTTTTTTGGGATTTTCTTTTTTTAGGAGCTAGTGGAGGAGCGGTCAAACGCAACTCCCAACTTTTGTGGAATAGAGAAATCAATTGGATTTAACTTTTTAACATTATTTTATTTTTTAATTTATGTTTTTGGTGTAGCTACATGATTGGGGTTGTTCCAATTTGGGGAAAGGGGAATTTGAAGGAAATGAAATAAAATTTCATTTCGGTAGGGAGTTATGAAGGCATTTTTTTTCCTGTACCTTTCAGTTTTGAGGAGGAGAAGTTGAAAGGAAGTTGGAGAGAGGTTGTAGCATCACACAAAGGTTGATTTTTTCTATATGTTGTAGGTGTGAGGAGCTATTTGAAGCAGAAAATAGATTGGAAGTTAATGGTTTGAACTTGTCGAGTGTTGTGAGTGTTTGTTGTAGGTTGGATAACTGAAGATTGTGAGACATAAGTCTACTTGTAGAAGGGAGAAAATACATGAGTTTAGTTCTCCATTTCGGGGGTTTGAAATGTTGTTTATTGCAGGTTTGGAGTGATTGATAACAAAAAATAGAGTGTCAAGTCTTTCAATGAGAAGTTACAGGAGTTGCAGGTGGAATAAAGGTGCTGGAGAGTGCATAGATTTTTGGGAGCTCACACAGTTTGAGCATGAGAATGTTTTTCAATTTATTTCATTGGATTATGTGATATTTTTATTGGGTTTTATTTCTATTTATCAGTCCTTTATGACTGAAAAATAAGTTGTAATAAGATTTTTCTTTGAAGCATAGCAATGGTTGCAAGTTGCAAACCAAAATTTTGTTGGATTATTTTCAATTTTCATGTTGTTTGAAGAATTGATTGTGAGAGAGTTTTAAGAGGGTTTTTTCAAGTATTAAATGGACATATGTTGCTATCCATCAGTCCTTTTTTGACTGATTTTTTTTTTTGTAATCATTTTTTTTACATTGCAATATCAAGTTTGCATGTGCAAACCAAGTTTTCTTGTTTTATGAGCAATACTTCCAACTATTTGATGCATTGCCTATGTGGATTTTAAAGAAGGATTGAAGTGGTTTTTGAAGGGTGTTGTAGCCTTTATTATTCCATCAAGTAGATGTCCAGTTCTTTCCTTACCTAATTTTAATTAGTCCTTTGTGCTAGAATGTGATGCTTTGAGAGAAGGAATTGGGGCAGACTTAATGCAAAAATGGAATCTTATTAATTTTGAGTGTAGGAAGTTGAAAGATATATTCTAAATATTACAAATAATTGCTTTCCATAATGCATGCATTGGCCAAGTTTTTAAAATATTTAGTTGTTGGGAATTTTGTTGTAAGGACAAACCATAATAGCTTGAAATATTTATTAGAGCAAAAAGACCTCAATGAATGGCAACAAAAATGGGTTATTAAGATCCAAGTTTACAACTTTGATATTGAGTATATTAAGACGAAGAAAAATGTGGTGGCTGATGCCCTATCCTAGAAACCTACTATTTGTTCACTCTTTGAAGTCTCCATTGATTGGAAGGCACATTTACTAGTGGAGTATTCAAAGAATACTTTTGAATGTGAACTATTGGAGGGAAAAGTGCAAGATGAACAATACAAGGTAATAGATGATATCATCTATTACAAATATTGGATCTAATTATTGGTGAAATAAAAACTAAAAGAGAAAATATTGAAGGCCATTCATGAGACCCCATTGGCAAGATACCCAGGGTAGTTTAAGATGTACAAAAAAGTTAGGGAAATATTCACTTGGGAGGGCCTCAAAAATGATGTCCTTTGATTTGTGATGGAATGCACTACATGTCAACAAAACAAGGTGAAACGTACTTTCCCCATAGGATTTTTACAACCTCTCCCCATTCCTAAGAAAAAATGGGAAAGAATTTCAATGGACTTTATCTTCGGACTTCCTAATGTCCATGCTAAATATTGTATCCGTGTGGTTATCGATCGATTAACCAAGTATGACCACTTTTTCATAATTCCTTCTAAGTACAAAGCTCCACAAGTTGTGGAATTATTCTTCAAAGAAATATTAAAACCCCATGGAATTCCAAAAAAAATCATAAGTGACCATGATAGTAGATTTCTTAGCATCTTTTTGACTGAATTATTCAAGCAACCTGACATAGAGTTAGCACCAAGTACTAGATACCACCCACAAATAGATAGGAAAAATAAAATTTTGAATAAATGGGTTGAAGGATACTTGCATAACTATGTGCAAGCCATCAGTGGACATAAATTAAGTGGATTCATTTGGGAGAATACTGCTACAACATAACTTATCACATGTCAATTGGTATGACACCATTCAAGGCACTATATGAATATGATGTGTCATAATTCTTAGATATGGAATTTGTAGAAAGTAAGGCACCCAAAGCAAAGGAATGGGTCCAAGAATGTCAATCTATTCTTAAGTCTCTTAATAATTTATACCATACCCAAAACCAATAAAATATCTACACGGATAAACACTAGGTTGAGAAAAGTTTTGAGTTTTGAGATTGGTTTACCTCCACTTACAACTATATCGATAGTCATCCTTGAAGAGAAGTGGCATAGAGAAGTTGAAGCCCCATTTATATAGACCTTACAAGGTGATAAAGTAGATACGAGAAGTGGAATATGAATTAGAACTCCCAAAAAATAGTAGAATACACAATGTATTCCATGTATCATGCCTTAAGAAGGCTCTAGGACAAAAGGTTGCACCCTCCACTGAAGTTCCACTCTTGAATGAAGATGGCAAGTTGGTTTTGGTTCTTGATGAAATTTTAGATATAAGGGAGATGAATTTAAGGAACAATTCCATCAAAGAAAACCTCATCAAATGGAAGGTTTTACCAATATAAGATTCTATATGGGAGGATGAAAAAATTCTCCAACACACTAATCTAAGAATTCTTATGGGAAAGCATTTACAAGGAGGAGAGACTATAATATCCCACTCATTCACTAATGGAAATCACATGAACAATGGATTTGAAGTTATGCATTGGCATGGAGAAAAATGATCAAGTTGATCATTGTATGAGGAAAATAATAACAATAGACTCCATCTGGAGAATTAAATTAATATATGGCTGATAAAGATATTTAATAAATTAATCTTAATAAAAATGCATATAAATCACCCAAGTTAGAAATTAAACAATGCAATGATGAGTTATATTCTAAAGGTGGTAACTAGTAGAGAAAGGGATGTGTCCCTTATCAATTTATCATGTGAAAGGGTGTCTCTTTTCATGGAGAAATAGCATATAAATAAGATAAGAAACATGAGGAATCATCATCGATCATAATTGGTAGATATATATATATATATTATAAATAGATCTAAGTTCTCTCAAAGAGCCTCTACCTACCCATACCTTGGACACATGATATAATTGCATACATTTAATACAACGCCAATAAATGGAATTCACCTGAGAATAGTGTTATCATTTGAGACCGTGAAATGATATCAATATCACAATCAACAACCACATGTATTGAAGGATCATATCAGAAACAACATCCATTTTGGTGCCATAATTTATGTTATATTACATCTATTGGTTTTAGAGTAATCAATTTGAAATAGTCGTTATTTCTCCTTTTCAAATTATCATTTCTGAACTAATTATTAGATCAAACTTCATTTTATAGAATTTGCAATCAGAACATTGATATTATTTTGATTATCATGATATCTACTCTTAACATACTAGCATAATCAATAACCAGAGTTTCTCTTTTAACCTAACTTGACATCCTAATCTATAAAGAAAAAATAAAAATTTGTAGCAATTCTATAAGTGAAATTACAAGATCAAGTAGTTATAAGTTAGTTGTAATTAAGAAACTAATGTTTACTTAAATTAAATTATGAACCCAAACAAATCAAAACCAAATTTGATTAGTATTTGAAAATGTTGGATTTTTTTATTTTAAGGAGTAAATTGTATAATACAACCTTAAACCATCTTATAATTAGAGATAATTACTATAAATTCATAAAATAAATTAATAGCCATTATTTTTACTGTGTAAATAATTTTCTTTTAATAAATTTTATGTTACATGTAAAGTTAGTGACTTAATGCACTCATTATTATTTAATAGATAATGGTTTTATATTTCAATTATAATAATGTGATATTTATTAGGATTGGATGGTTTAGCATTGATTAGATATTTCTTTGCATGTTTATGCTTGTCTTGTATTCATAGATATTGTGTAAATATTGATTTCAATTTTAGCAATTTATTGTGAGATAGTAGTCAATCATGTACACAATAAAGTTTTTAAATTATCATTTTATTAAATACACTTAGTCATCACTTTTTGTTATGGATTTTCATTTAACTAGTAATATTATTACGATTTAAAATGACCATGGTTGTCATTTTCATGAAAATATTATCATTCATCTTTAATTAACAAGTTATGGATTTCACTTTTTGTTATGGATTTTAATTTAACTAGTAAAATTATTACCATTTAGAATGATCATGGTTGTAATTTTCATGAAAATATTATCATTCAAGGTTTCAAATTATCTTTGTGCAATGGATTGATATGGTTTTCAAGTGGTTGTCATTGAAATAGCCTTGTTGTTGTCACTAGATAGGTTATTAGCGTTTGAAGGTATTGGGTTATCATTCTCCTTTCTTGACTTACATTAGAAGCCAATGCATCATTCAATATTGAAGACCAAATAATGCTTTGGTAATTAGATATTATTTTTGCATCCTTGGGTGTTAGGTTAGTTTGAAGTTAGAAATCAGTAAATTCAAAAAGTTATAGGAAATGTTAATTAATAAGTATGATTTATTATTACTAATTTTATTTAAGTCATTGAGAGGAACATTTGATCTAGTAAATGGTATAGAAAAGTGGTAATTTCCCTAATGAGTAGGAGTATTTTGTAGATTACTTCAATTTGTAGTAATAATTCATAAATGTGTATCAAAATATATCAAATTTAAATAAAAAGTTATGGTAAGTATAATTGCTTGATTGATCATGTAACTATTTTGATTTATCATACTAGTTATAGTTAGTAATAATAACCTAATTTAGTTTTTTGAAAAGATAAATCTTGAAATGATTGGATTTAACAAGGCCTTGACGGCCAAGGTGGGCTAGGACCATCTTAGGAACACAAAGGATTGGTGTAAAATCATGAATGCTAAATGTCTTCAAAATAGGCCTTTGGTTAGCTATCTTTCAAAGGTTCATCCTCAGGGTTCTTTGGCCTAGAGCAACATTTGCAGCCTGTAGGGTCTCCTCAGGAGTGGGATAAAATGGAAGATTGGTAATGGTAGTAAGATCAAATTCTGGGAAGATCCATGGTTACTTGACACCCCTCTGGAAATTTCTAAGTTTAGGAATCTCAAGAGGCTGGCTCAAAGGTTCTTCACTATCCACATCAAAGACTACGTTCTTGGGCCTCCTAGGGCTAGGAAGTGGAATGATTTGGCCCTTTTCTACCCTTTCTCCCAGGATCTATGTTGCCTTGCTAAGTCTCTATAGGATTTACTTTTCTTTACTAGACTTTCATCATCTTTCTCGAGGGATGAATTTTTTTGGACCTAATATAAGCAGGGTGATCTGTTTGTCAAATCAGCGTACAATATGTTGAAAGATCAGGGTGCTTCCATTGACCTTTGGAAGAAGGTTTGGAACCATCATATGATCCCAAAAGTCAACTTTTTTTGGTGGACCACCTATCACAACAGGATTTCATATCCCCAACAAATGTTTCTTATGCAAATGCAGTAATGAATATTTTGACCACTTACTATTACATTGCCCGTTTGTTGTTGAAGTGTGGAGTATGGCTATTAAAAGATTGGGCATACAATGGACCATGTGTAAGGATATTAAATCTTTTATTTTGAGTTGGTTTTATCCGTATATTCACCCCTTTCCTGGAGAAATTTGGAACCAGGTCCCTCCAATTATTTGTTGGTTTTTATGGAAAGAGAGGAACAACAAGATTTTTAGGAATACTGAGAGGTGTCCTAAGGAGGTCTTCGGTATAGGTGCTCGTATTTTAGAGGAAAAATATCCCCCTTCAATGGGAAAATTCTAGGTAAGGGACCCACATAGAATGAAATTAAAATGGATAAGGCTTGGCATCAAAAATTGGATGCAAGCTCCTATGACAACTCTAGATCCTTGGCCAAGAGTAACACTATTTGGGAGCCCTCAGATAGAGGTTGGTTCAAACTCAACTTTGATGGGGCTGCTAAAGGCAACCCGAGCAGAGCTAGTATAGGAGGTGTGATCGGGGACTCCAGAGGTGATCTTGTGGTCGGTTATGCTGGGGGAATTGGTTTCCAATCCTTTATGATTGCAGAAGACTGTGCATTGCTCGAGGGCCTTCAAATTGTTGTTTCTTTGGGGATAGAGAACCTTCACATTGAAGGTGACTTAAGTCCATTATTGATGCTATCAAATTTGGAAGATTACTTGGATGGAGTACGAAGGATGTTTTATTGGACATAGAGCTCCTAATGTCTAAGCTAAGATTGAGGAATATTACCCACATTTATTGGGAGGGCAATAAAGTGGATGATTCCTTAGCCAACTTTGGCACCTTTTGGAATTTCTCTAAATGTTGGCACAACTTGGGGAACTTCCTGCCAAGAATTTAAGACCTTGTATTGAAAGATCAAAACCCTTACTTGATATGATGATTACCATTTATATGTTTCTGGTGGTTTTATGGGGTGTCCATGTGCTTGTAATTTATGATAGGTGGATGGGCATGGAAGCTGAGGTGGCCTACAAGTGGTAGGATTCAAATTTTGAGGCTAATCCCATGTTTTATAAAGATGGCATTATAAGGAAGTATGGAGAGTACTTAATAATTAAGACTTTGTAGGGTCGTACTTTATGTTATCTCCTTCTGGGGATTGCGTTTAACTTTCATATTTTCCTTAAGTTTGTTGATTTAAACTTTGATGTGCTGGCTCATTATGAGGGAAAGCTCCCTTTTGGATTTTCCATCTCCACTATTTTATCTCTGCATCTCAAACCCGAGTTCCTTGTTATTACTAAATTTGGCCCCGCGACCATCCTGCCTAGCTTTTTGTGTATGGACAATGTGGCTGATAAACCTTTCTTTTCCATCATGTCCTGCTTACCTAGCTGCAATCACTTGAAGATTCCCATTTATGATACAACTAAGATTGTGTTAAGAGATTTTCCTCTTCACGCATGTGTCCTGCACATTGTCTTGATTAACCAACGCTATCGTAGTCAGTTTAATATCCATTTTATGTGGGAAACCCTTCATTTAATCAAAATTTCTAACCTTTTGTTTTTACAAGTTCTCTGGTTTTTTCTGGTGCAGAAAGGAATTATGGGTGGTGATCGTGTGTGGACAGAGCTTGAAAACTGTGGTGAATTCCGCAAAAACTTTCTTGGGTGGCATATTTGTGTTGAAGGTGGCTTGGATCCCCTAATGGAGAGTCTTGTGGGTCATGACCCTAATTTTTCTATGAATTTTTCCAACTCTTGGAAGGACCAAAGAGTGACTTTGCGAGGGATTTCTTTTGAAGTAAATGAAGACATGATTGTGTAGGCTATGGGGTTGTAGAGTAATGGGAAAAGGTATCTAAAACCTACCAAGGCTCAAGATAATGACATGAATTCACTTTTTGTGGGGAATGAGAAGCCGGTCCATAACTAGTCATGTTTCGAGTGGGAGGCCCTTCCACAGCCATGGGACCAAGTCTCCTAGCCCTGATGAAGTATGTGACTCTCGAAGGTAGATACAAAACCTACTTTTTCTATCATTTCCCTCTGTTGAATCACCTTAGGCATAAAGTTCTGTTAAGTTTTCCCTTCTTCTTGCTTATGGATTTAGAAAGCTCTATAGAAAAATTCTTGGAAGCTACTAGCCTTAACCCTAATGATACCCCTCCTCTTCCACTTCACCAAGGTCTCATTATGAGACTCTATCATTCCCATCTTGCTTTATGCCCACCTAAGCCCATATCTGTTGTCTGTGTGGAGGAAATCGAACTTCTTGTAGTTACAAATATTTCCCCAGCCGAGTCCAAAGGCCCCATTCAGAAATCCCACCTGGGTGCTGCTTATACTTTTAAGCCCAAGCTTTCTGCCAAAAAACTAAAAGGGAATGCAGGGAACACCCATACAAGTGTTGCGGCCAGTTTGTGTGACCTCAAGGTGACCTTGACCAAAACTATTTACAAACCCACCCCAAAGAAGAAAGGAAAAGATGACAGGAAAGGTTTAATGGATCCTCCAGAAAAAGATAGCAGAGGTAAAAATGTTTTGGGGAAGGACTCTAAGGGTGACACTATGGTGGAGGTGATGGTTGTGATTGGAGGAGAGACCATCATCTAGAGGTCTGGGAGATTGGCCAAAAATAACAAAAAAAGGCAGGTGGATTTGGACTTGGAGGAGGAGTGGTTGAACAACAAAGACTACAAGGATGATGAGATGTCTAAGGAGGAGGAGGCATATGCAAAAGGGCCCCACCCCATTCCTGATAACAATAAAGAGCAGAAAGATAACTTAGCTTCTCAGTCCTCGCACCCTCTGGATGATGAAAATACGAAGAATGTGAAGGCTGCTAATGATGAGGAGGAGTGTCATGTGTTGAAGGAGAGAATGGACAAGTTGGATAAGAGATTATGTGGCTTGACCCACTTCACTGTGAAGTTGGTCCACTTTGTCACTAGCACCCTATTTGTGGTAATAAAATATGAGCTGGAAGGGAAGAATGCTGACGAGAATCAATATTGGGTCAGGGATGAGGCTATGGACCTCATGTCAAATAATTGGGATAATGCCAGTTAGGTGTTATTCTATTTGTGTTTTGGCTATTTGTTGTTAGTTTGCGGTCTGTGTTTTGTTTTTTGGCTAGTTTCTATGTTATTTTGACTTGATATTTTTGGCTCTTGTGGCTTGTTGTGTTAGGGGTACAACATCTTGTAAAAGTCATTTACCTTATCAAAAACATTCATTTCTTAGGATCTTCGAAATAAATGTACCCAATAGACTAAACCAATAAAAAGGAAATAAAACTTTAGTGTGTTTGTAAAGTATAATTTATTAACCAAGTTTATAGGAAAACAAGTAAATATTCCCAAAAAACTATGAGTATGTTAATGTAAATATTAGTGTAAAAAGTGGGCATGACATTTTTCCTTTAAACTAGTGATGTTATTAGATTATTCTCACCCTTAGCTAGTATATCTTGATTGTTGATTGTTCTAACTTTTATTTTATCCTTTATTATTCCTTGTTCTCTATTTCTTTATTCATTATTCTCCAATTCTATGCCTCTATTCTACATGTTAATTCTATTTCACTTGAATGTGTGTTAAAGTTTATTTCATCTAGAGAAATTTTGGTATTTGGTAATAGCCTAGATAAAATCCATTCAAATTTATATTTCTCTATTAAAAGTTTTTTTTTATGGTGGTATTAGCACAATCAATATCAAGTAGAATGATGGACACTCTACTTCTCTTCAAAAGTAGAGAGCTCCTTATAGAGCCAACTCTAAGTTTCCCTTTTAGCTAGGTCTTGACTTTATTGAAAAATTTAAGTGGTGTATGTGATTTTTTAACAAGATTATTTTATTGGTAAAATCAAATAAAACAAATATATAGTTATATAATTTAGATCTACTAAATAGAAGTTGTGTATTTAAAGCTCATGTGGTATAATACCTATCTATCATACTCTACACTAATCTAAATTATTCTAAATATGCCCTAAAGCTAGTGAGCTAAAAAATAATAATCAAAACATGGTTAGGGTTTAGAGAAAAAAAACTAAAAATCAAATGAATGAAAAATCATAATTTCAAATTTATTTCTTTGCTATAAAAGGTATTATGAAATCAAAATAAACTAATATTATAATTTTCAATATTTACATAACCAGTGAAAGAATATAAGAAAATCACAATGTAAATATATTTCAATTTGAATGTAATTGAACCACCATATTCCATGTTCAAATTTAATACATAACTCTATTATAAGAAAAATAAAATAGATTTTACCAAGTTATTGACTATTAAGTAGATAAACAAAATAAAATCACTACCAATGTTGAGAACAGTCAAAACACAAAAAGCATGATCCTTTATTATTTTGAACATATGGGTAGATTACAATTTTTAGTAGGTATTCCATGTTAAAAATTTAATAAATTTTTGGTAATCAAAATTTCAACAACCCTTTACAATATCCACAAGAGGGCTATAAATAGTTAGTATGGGGTTTTTAAAATTCTAAATTCCTAAATAGGTTAGCTTAAGTCTTATGTTGGTGCTTGGGCCCAACATTTAAAATTTGGAAGTTAAAATTTATTTGATCCACCCTCTAGACCCTATATTACTTTAAAATTATTTTTAGTTTAGCTATTACATCTTCAAAAGAATAATGAATGATTTAATATGTAATAATATGAGAAAAATGTTATGCTTGACTAGGAAAATAGATCGAGAAGGAAATAAAAACCTCATTCAGGTTGTTAATGTTTGGCCCTCTGTGGTACTTGACCTTCACCTTTTGAGTAAACACTAACTACTTAATCTTACTTTGCAATTCACAAAATTCAGATAGGTCCTTCGAGAAACCTTGAAATGCAACTTTCTTCCTCATTAGGTAATTAATGCTCTACTCTAATAATTTTTAATGGATAGAATAAAATAATTATTTTATCAATTGAGTTATTGGGTGAACCAAGGGTGAGTAAGACTATAAGATGCAAGGGACGGTGTCAGTAAAATTTTCAATTTTATTCATTACAATATTTTCTATGTTATTTCTAGCATTTATTTTGGCCTTGAATCCCTTGATTACATTTACCCTAAACTTATTGGAGTGTAGCCACTCTAGAAATAAATCCTGATATTCTTCTTTTAATTCCTAATTGACACAACACAAGTGAAAGAATTTCCTCATTCTCTACAAAATTGGGAGATTTTTGTCTAATACCAATAGTTCTTCATCAATAGTAATTTCAAATTTCACTGATGTATGTGTCTCATCACTAATGTTTTGATAGGTTCTCAATGACTCTCTAATAACCTTGTAATCTAGGGCCTTTAATGTATTTTTCCTTTAATAATAGTATGAATAACTCCATCTAGATTTAGATGTTAATCATCCTTACTTAAGGTTGCTAGTATATATGGAGTAGGGGCACTAGAATCACTTAGGCCAACCAAGTGACATATAAGAGGTAAGCTGACCAAATTGAGCTTTCAATTATTCTTTGTTGTTTTCATCTTTCTTAATCCACTCTAAGATGGTTGGAATAGCTACTTGCAAATATTTTCTTCTTCTTCTCTAGTCTTATGTTGCAAGTTCATTTTTTGCACCAAGTAGTCCCCAATTATAATTTGGGATTTAAATTTATCCACCAATGGAGTTTCTACTTGTGCAACCTTTTCAAATTAATAATCAGTGGTGATGGTGGAGAATATCATTCCCCTCTTATGCTTTGGTTTGTCCTTGTTTATCTCCACCATATTTGAGAAGTCATCTTCATATTATGTATAAGTTCTTTGTTTTTTTCTCAAATACATAGTTTAACCATAGTAGAAGTCTTGAAGATTCTACCCATGGATAATAAGAAAGAGGAGGAAGAGGAGGATTATTATTTCTTCTTGTTGAAGAATTAAGAGAGTGAGGATGAGTTAAAATAACAGTCCCACAATATCTTGGGATCCTTTTCTCTATTCATCATGTGGTGAACCTATATACTAGAAAAAATATTCAAGATTTATAATAATTTCAGTAAAGGTAATGGGATGTTAAATTGGCCACTCCTCATCTAAATACTCACCATCACCTTTAGGTTTATTTTCTTTTTTCTGTGGCTAGATAAGGTGATAGTACCTCTAAATTTTGGGGAGAAGGTAGAGTAGTTGGAATTTGAATTTGAAGTGGTGGAATAAATGTTTGATGTGGTGGATAGCTTGGTGGAAGAGTGGTTTAAGAGGTTTGAGGTGGAATTTTTGCTTAAGAGGGTGGATGTATAGGAGAAGGTAAGGGAATGGTTCCACTAGAGGTAGTTGAAAGAGGTTCCTAAACAATGGGAGAAATTTAATTAGCCACCCTCCTCATGAATCCCTAATTAGAGGCACATTTTCTTTCTCCCTCACTAAAATTGATTTCAATAAATTTTTCTTTATCCTCCCTCTTATTAGAAACTTTGGTTTCTCTTATCTCATTTGGTTCAACTTCTTCTACTACAACTCCTATTGTTGGAGGAACATAAGATGCACCCACCTCTATCTTCTTCTTCTTCTAAGTTTTGGTGGCTGGATATGGGTTGATCATGACATATGTATTCTTTATCTATTCCAATGATCTACTCACCAACACCCTAACCCCAACCTCCATTGAGGATTCCTCTACTACATACTGGTTGATATGATCAATAGGCTTATGCAATACTCTATCTATATTAAATGAATGGAAAAAATATTTACCGTCTTCCTTAAAATTATTTTATGGCTTGGCTACATTTCACAACCTAATCATATATAGGGTTAGATTACTATAATACTTAAATATCACTTCATTCTCATCTAGGCATTCAACCTAGTGATCTTCCAATGTAGACACATTTTTTAATAAGCCCCAATTAGTGTACATATATTTCCAATAGGACTATATCCATTTCTATTTTTTTCATACATATGCATGATCAATGGTTCCATTTCTAACTCTATTGTCTAGGAATTTTTCATATTTGTAAGACCTCACCCCTTGTGGCCTTGTTAATCTTATTAGTCATCAATGGTTTATGTCCTATATTTTATGTTCTTTTATGTTGGTAAATATACATTATTGATTATTGTTCCTATACATCAAGTTGTTTATATTTCTTATTGTTAACTAAAAAATTAGTGGTTATTGTGATTTCATGTGATAGCCAAACAAGGTCTATTCCCTATCTATGTAAGTATGTAATGATTGAGAGGTTTCATTATTGGTAATATTATTATGTATATTAATGGATTTTATCATGTTAGGTGATTTATATTATCAGTGTGAGTAAGTGAATATAAAGATAGTGATTGATATTCAATATTTGGTTGTATTAGTATTCATTATAGGTAAAATAGATTATTGATAAGTGGTAATATTTTGATATTAAATAGCATGATCAATTATTGCTTGACTCTAAAAGGTATTATGCAAGTAGGTAGAGTTAAACTATATGTATATTTAATTCCTTAATCGATTATTATTAAAAGGTTATTTTTTTAATATACTAATTGTTTCAATTACTATTGGTTATTATAAATATGTACACCTTTTTTTGGTTGAGTAAACAGGTTAAAATTGGCCAATATTGGTGAAGGGGTCACATAGCTATTTCCCTTATGTTATTCTTGTGAATTCTTAGTCTTGTCAAAGATATGTGTTTTAACCTTATTTTGTAAGGAATGTGCATGTGTGAAAGGTTGTTTTATTAGACCTTTGAGGCACCTTTTTACTATGATTACTTATTGTATGCTTTGAGAAGTCTTTATGTGGTATTAAGTGTATAAAATGTTTCCTAGGTGGTAGGTCTATGGGTTAGGGGTATTTTTATTCCATAAAACCCCTTAAATAAAGTCTAAAAACCACTCTAATTTCCCACTTATGAAAAGTGGCGAAAATTGGATTTGGTTGGGTGGTTGGGAAGTTAAGGGGAGTTGGTTTCCTTTTTCCTTCTATATATTCCTTCTCTTTGAAAGGAGAAGGGGCTTAATTCTTTACCTTGGCTTCTCTCTTTTTTCTTTTGGTTGCTCTTTTTTTTTATCATTTGGGGAGGGTCACTCTCGATGGATAAAAGGGAAGGATGGGAGAGGAATAATGGAAGAGGAAGGCTTGGAGAAGAAGAGGTTACCACTTTTGGATTTGCTCTTGTTTGGTAAGGTCTAACCTTTTGTAGATCTTTGTTTAGATGTTAAAGAATATTTTTTATGCTTTGAATTTTGTGTGCAATTCAATGCTAGATCATTTTGTGCTATTTTTTGAAATTGTGTATTTAGTATTGTCTTGTGGAGTTCCATCTTGTTTTGGTATCTACTTATGTGAGTAGCTATTTAAGGGATGGGGTGATGAATTATAGTATGTGTGTCCTGATTGTGCATAGTATGTTATGCAATTTGTTTAAGGAACCCTTGTGAATAGTGATGGTATGTGTAAAGGAAAGCTATGTGACCCTTAGAGATTGAGGGTGGATTGAAAATCAATCCTACGGTTGGGAGGAGAGCTTGTGGCCATATATTGTTTTTTTTTTAATTCTTATTTTTAGGTGCATATGTACCAAAGCTGGAATCAATGGGAGGTCTACAAAAGTTAGGATTCTATAAATACACACGAGTCCTGAGAATTGGGAAAAAGCTTCAAATTCCAAATAGTAGAGTTTGGGAAAATTAATTGTTGGGTATGGTGGTTGGTTCAATTTGTAATTGTGTTTACATTTTTAATTAGATTTGTAAATTCAAAGAAGACAATAGGTGTGTTTCAATCTCTTAATATAAATAAATGAATGTTGGTGTAAATCTTTAAGGGAATATAAAATATTATGTCTTGGATAGAAAAATTCCTAACTTTTTGAGAAATTTTAAGAAGGAATAAAATTCTATTGGAGTTTTAAATTAATTCCTCTTATGGAAAGGTAAATTAAAAAACTATATGAAATACTCATCCTATCTCACTTGATTAATCAATTGTTGAGGATTACAATATTGTTGCCCCTATGCCAAACAATAAACTAATTTAAAGTGGTTTCAAAAATTTAATCAATTATTAATCTCAAAAAAACATATTCAAAAATTGTATGAACCTAGATCACCGATTAGGATTTATTAAGAAAATATTGACAACCTTTTTCACAAGAAAAATCTGTCATAAAATAGTCTTACATATCTGATCACACAAAATGGAAAACACAGAGTTAGAGGATAAAATTTAAAGGGTTTCTCCAAATAAAAGTTTTGTATAACATATCCAAAAATAAAAGAAACCCTATTCACCAAATAAAATTTTTGTATAACATATCCAAAAATAAAAGAAACCCTATTCACCAAATCAAAGTTATGATTAAAACATTAATGTCCCCTACTTTAAAATTAAAACAACAATTTGAAAAAAAAATTTGACTGGAACCAGGTTAGGGTTTCATGAAGACAAGAGAGTTGAGATATGCTTCTTTCATCTTCCTCCTCTTTTTAACCTGTAACATAAAATTTTACAATTTTTTTTTCTTTCACAAACAACAATCAAAAGGAGGAAATGAAGAAATAACATTACACATGTGAAAAACAATTTTCAAAGAGAAAAGGGAAAATAGTTGAGGAGACTCATATTTAAGGTATCATAAGTTAGTTTCAAATTAGTTTTTAGTTATTTATTAATTACTTAGTTAATTAGTGTTTAGATACAAATTTTTCATTTTTTTTTTCGGTTCCCTTTATTTTTATAATTCATCTCTCCTTCTTAAAAATTAATTAAAGAATACTTAATAAATTATATATATCATACATAACAATAAGTCTTAATGTTCAAAATTGAAATTGTAAGGTAGTGAGTTTGATGAAATATTTTTTTCATTTATAAATTATCAAGAGACAAATTAGACTTGATTAAGAATTGTTTAAACATGTTTTGATATAATCAATCATATGGGAACGATTAAATGAGCAATGAATTGGAATAAATTTATTTTCAAATGACAACTCTCGATTGGGGAAACAAATTTGATAAGGTGGATTGAATCAGTAATTGATTTGTGAATTCCCAATGGGGTCAATAATGAAAACTTTCATTTAAGGAATTTCAAAAGTTTTAAATTACTTTTCTTCTATTAATGGGATTAGTTCATATTTAAGTTGAAGTTGAGATTAAGGGTCATATCTTTATTTATTTTTCTTTTGAAAAATCTTGTTCTATTTGGGAATAGTTTCTAGTTATCATTTAAGAGTTATAATTAAGTAGAGTTTAGAATTATTAGTCTCAATTGATTGGTTTGATTTATTTATATTTGTTTTGGGATTGGTTTCTTATTAGAGAGTTGGAGTCACCTATTTGATTGTTTAATGAGTTGGGCAATATTTACATTTTATCCAAGAAGAAAAGTATTTCATTATATATATGCTTAATAAAGAAGTGTCTAAGTAAAGTAGTTGATTCAATCACCTAAAAAGTACTTAAGAAGAATATTAGTTGGGTAGAAACACAAATTAAATTGGTAGAGTATCACCTTAATGCTTTTGAAACTTTTTAGAATAAATACAATTGCTAATAAAAGATAGAAAATTTAAATAATTATGTATTTGGTGTGTGTTTTTGTACATTGCATATATGCATAATCACTCTTGGGTTGTTAGTTCAATTGTGTTGAGCATTACTTGTGATAATTAGATAGTTTAGTTTTTGTTTGATAGCTTGTTTCTTGTATACATGTTCATGCTAGTGAGATTAGTTTAAGTATTGTTTAATGTATTGATTTCATCTCTATGAATAGGTATTAAATAGGTAACTTGGAAGGGTAAGTTGAATTGAGAGTGATTTGCCACCTTTTATGTATCTCTAATATTTGATCTTATTAGTGGATTATTAAAGTTTAATTCAAATTTTAATAATGTAGGAAGAAATTGAATCCAATATTAGGTCTATTCAAATATTGTATTATCCATCACTGATGAATTAGATGCATTAATTGATTTTATATTCTAATGGGATAGAGAAATAATTAAGTATAAATTACATCTTTTGGGATTAAGATCACCAAAGTTGTGATAAAATATTTCTAAAGATTTGAACAATTTTCCTTAAGTAATGGCTACATTTGAATACGATGTTTCTTTATTTGCCTTATTTCATGGATAATATACATATATAGAATCATTATTACCTAATTAGAATGATTTTTAGTGCTATTGATTAAGAAGATGTCAAAAAGAGTAATGGGCACCATATCAACTGATGATGATATTGTTGTGATTTTCAACCACAATAAAATCTTCATTAGTTAAGAATTGATGTGATATGAATATTAGAAATACTAAATTTATGGGTAACATTAATATTATATTGTTAGTTAGTGGTGAAATCTACAGTTGGCTAAGTAGCAATAGTAGTAGATTTATATGTTGCTATGAATCATGATGTTAAGTAAGTTTAGAGTTACATATGAAGGTAATATTGAATATAGATATGTGGATTCCATTAATATTTAACTTGGTACTTATGAGGAGGGTAATGAGGAATAAATATTAGTATTGATTGTTAAAGGTAATATTATTATGCTTATTACTTATCAAGAAATTAGTAGTGTCATTGTTATTAATGTTACATGATATAGATGTGAGAAGGGGGTGATAAGACTAAAGGTAGATATGATAATGATATAAGTGCCATAATTTTTTATGGTTATGAGGTATTTAATATTCATCTTCTCATTTCTATGTGGCTATGTTTCTTGTATGTTTGATGTTCATTAGTTTTTACATGTGGTTATTCAAAAAAAACTTGTAGTTGTGTATTGTTTAGGTGAAAATTTTTTGGGCATAAAAATATTTGTATAGGAGTAAACCCCAAACTTAATAGTGAAGAAAAATATGGCCTTGTGCTTTCTATCCAATAGCTTCTATATTTTTTCTACTTTTATACAAATCCCCAAAAAAGTTATTCTATTACTAGGGTATATTAGTAGCTTGTGGTGCCTTGTGGAAGCCAATCACCCTAATGCAAGTGAAGATCCTAAAATGGATGTACTAGTTAACCTGATTTGTTATTTCATTAGTGGATTCTAATGATAAAATCTTTTCATAATCATTCTCTATGCCTTTATGAATTCATATATAAAATCATCATTTACTATGTAATAATTCTTCTAACTTCCTCGAGTTTCAATTAAGGAAAGCGATAATAAACTTTGGCCTCTCCCAACTAGAGAGTACAAACCTAATTCAACCTTGGGAAACTAGCTTGGTAGGCCAATATGTAAACAAGATAGGAATTCATATAGAATCTTATTAATTCTAGCACATCTACTAGATTCTCATAGAGGTCGTCACTTATGATTGTTCATTAGTCATTTTTCTTTCCCTCCACTATCTTCATGTAGAAGTAGCACACATAGGGGTGAAACTCTTTGACATGAGGACTCACATAAACCCTATTGAGGAGTGTGATAGAGTTTTAAATCCTCTTTGCACTCACTCCTATGTTGGATTATTTTCATCTTTATTAAAAAGTTTCTTGGTACTACAAGAAGGTCTTGGTTTATGAAGTTGGTGGAAATATTAGTCTCATTCAAATAAAAATCCAAGGTAAAATTCATGCTAATATAATCATATTAGGAATAAGTAGGGAGTACAAATACACTCTCTATTATATCTAAAATAACTTGACTAGACAATCCAAATAATTTTCTTTATTTCTTATCATACCAGTGGGAACAAGCCAAAACTAACTCAAAAGACTAGAGTTAAAATGGGAAATAAATAGTAGGTATCAAGCTTGATATATCCATTCACTATTCCTAGAAGGATTGGTCCCCTTCATTGTTTACCCTTTTTAGGAACTTCTAGATATCAAAATTCCCCAAGTCTATGTCTTTGATATCATTGTATGGTGAGAAAATTTTATATGGGGGTGAGGCCCATTAAACTCATACTTCATCTCTTTGTGTGGAAGATCACATTTTATTATACAAAAAATCCACACAATAAATTTATATTAGAGAGAACCAAATAAGTAAACCAATAATATGTGTTCACTAGGATTAAATACATAAAAATCAACACATAAATAAATTTATAATTCACTCAATATACATATGGAAGAACATAATTGGGCTTCAAAGGTTAGCCATAACTCATCCTTAGGAATCAAAGATCCAAAAGGTTTGATACCAATTATAGGAAGCATTAATTATTAATATATTAGGTATTCAAGGTTAGGGATACTTCATAACACATGAATAGGATTCATATCAAATCAACATACTCTATTTCCCATAACTTGTTGAAGATATAAAGTAAATCATATTGGATATCTGGAATAAAAAATACTCAATAATTCTTTCCCAAAATGGTAAACCATCAAGGAAAAGTTTGACAACATAATCCCAATGAGGGTATAGAATATAACATATTAGGGATCAGAGGTTGAGCATACTACATACCATGTACCTAAATAGAAAATCATCAAGTTGTTAGACACACAAGACAATTGAGAGAGGGGGTGAATCCGTTGTATATTAAAACCTTAAATCCCTCATTAATATTCAAACCCTTATTAACCATTAGCATGAATATAAATAAATGAAACATCAACACATCAACAACCATACACAATAGAACACTAGATTTTACATGGAAAACCCTAATCAGGGAAAAACCATGGTGAGGATTAACTCAAATATCTGAATATCAATATTGATTATAAAAGGATCAGTATTAGAAGGGCTCACTACCAAGGAAGATCATTTCTTCTGGATAGAAAGAGATTAAAAGGAAATTATTACGAGGAGGTTCATCACCTCAGATCAATAGGAGAATCTGCGACAACCATCTACAAACCTTCATCTCACTACCTCCAACAACTTTAGGCACATTGAAATGTAGACACCTTCTTCTCACTACTTTTGGTTGTATTAGGCATTCATGCTCGCACTTAGATCACAAAACTTTATCACATACACTTCATTTCAAACCTCTCTTCACATCACCAAAGTATCCAAAAAATTACCTTTCATATATATCCTTTGCAACCTCAAATAATATTCTCCAAGCCGGCCTTAATGAAATGTATGCACCTCAAACATGCAACCACCAAATAGGTCAATACCAAACACCTTCATAATGGAAATAAGTGAAGGAAAACCACACCAAGGGTTAACTAGGACCCAAATCCACACTGACATGCTACACCATGATTCCACAAACAAAAAATCACATATGCAACTAGTGCTAACATGCAAGGTCGGCCAAATCGGTATTAACACTAATAAGAAACCACATTCACTTTTCACCAAGTCCAAAAAAATCCTATGTACCACATAGAAACATCACCCAATATTCTGGAATATACCAACACCAAATGAATATTCAAACACACTTGTGCAAACACATGCAACTGAAAATACTATCATCTTGTGCAACCAATCAAACTACCACTGAGACACAACACATGAACCAAGCTTGTGGAATAGTTGAACACCAAACTATATAAGGGAAGATAGATAAAAGCATTATTAGAATATTCCCAAATCCTCAAGAAAAGAAATTTAAATGCAAAGAAATATGGAGCAATTCCATTTCTCCCAAACAACACTCTTCACAAGCAAAACATTGTCAAACACATCTTCTACTACCACACGATCCAAAATGTAAAACTTTGGATATAGCACCTATAAAAAATTATGAACATCACATCAAAACCACACAAGCACATCTTCAAACATGAATAAATGTGGAGCACAACACAAAATACACCCTTTTTACCTTGTACACTAAATTTTTTCTCAAAAGCACTTGGAAACCAAGTGACCACGTTGCATTTGCAACACTTTTTCAACACCAAAAACACCTTCTCATCATAACCACACTAGAGATTGACATAAATTGACATCAATGTCAACACTAATGACATCATAGTGCAATAATATCCCCCTTTTAAATTGATGGCAACACCTACTAAAAAACCATCAACAACAAAGGGAACTCTGATCTCCAACACTCAAGAAACTCTCCCCCTCACTTGGACATTTCATACTTCTTTCTCTCTCTCCTTTCTTATGTTTTTCAAGCTTCTTTCTCTCCCTTCTCTCTATTTTCAGACTTTTCTCTCCCCTTTGACATCAACAACAAATAGCAACACCTACACAATTTACTTCTCTCTCACACACTTTTAGGAACAACATATGCTCCCCTTGACTACACCAACCAAAGATACAACTACCTAATCCCCCTGAGATGTAGCCTTCATTAGTATAGGAAAAAGAATTCATCTTGAAACGAACCCTTGAAAAGATGCACCATCTTATGCATCTAGTTGAAAGAAGGAGGGGAAATAACCCATAGCTTGTTTATGAGATATTTTAATGTATATTTTGGAAGAGCCTTTGTGAAAATGTCTAATATTTTATCCTTTATAGGAACATACTCCAACTTTACTTCATTCTCAACAACTTTTTCTCTTAGAAAGTGATACCAGATAGAGATATGCTTTGTTCTTGAATACATTGCCAAATTTTTTAAAATGTCGATAGCATTTGTATTGTCACACAAGATAGAAATAGGTTCATCATATGATACTATGATATCTTACAATGTCTAAATTCATCCATAACACCTATGTGAAAAAATATTTTGTAGCAATATATTCCTCTTCTATAGTAGATAATGAGACTGAATCCCACTTCTTACTCAACCAAGGAACTAGTCTATTTCCAAGAAATAAAGCACCTCCACTTTTACTTTTTTTGTCATTTGCACATCTTGCCCAATCAGAATCTATGTAATAACTCAAGGAAAAGTCAGTATCCTTAGAATACAATAGACCATAGTCCATATTTCTCTTCAAATATCTAAATATCCTTTTGATTGCTACCACATGTGATTCACTAGGATTTTCTTAAAATCTTGCCACATGATATCTAGTCTAGTTGTAGTTAGATATAGTAATCCACCAATCATGAATCTATACTCTGTTTGATCTATCTTAGGAGATTCATCATTTTTCTCAATTTATAACTAGTAACCATGGGGGTACATATTGGTTTAGAGTCCTCCATTTCAAAATTCTCTAGCATTTCCTTAACATATTTTGATCGTGTAATGAATATACCATTTTTTGATTAACATATTTGTAGCCCAAGGAAGAAAATCATCTCCCTAAAACTTGACATTTTAAACTCATTTTGCATCTCCTCAAAAAACTTTTACACATTTCCTCATTTCCTCCAAAGATTATGTCATCAACATACACAACTACAATAATAATTTGATCTCCCTCAACTTTGAAGTAAATATTGATATATGTGGTACCATTTTTGAATCCTTGTTGTAATAAGTACTTGTCTAATCTTGCATACCAATCTCTAGGAGCTTTTTTAAGTCCATATAATGCCTTTTTCAACCTGGAGAACATATCAAGATCTTTTGATAATTGAAAACCTTCTGATTGTTCAATGTATACCTCTCCTTCTAACTTACCATTAAAAAATGTAGACTTTACATCCATTTGATATACCTTGAAGTATTTATGTGTTGCAAAATTCAAAAACATCTAAATAGCTTCCATTATCGCTACAAGAGAAAAATTCCCTTCAAAATCTATTCCTTCCACTTGTGAGCAGCCTTTACACACAAGCCTAGCCTTATTTTTGATAAATTCTCCATTCTCATTAAATCTATTCTTGAAACCCATTTAGTTCCCATCACATTCTTATTTGGTTGTCTTGGGACCAGTCCCCATGTCTGATTCTTCTCAATTTTCCTCAATTCTTCTTCCATAGCTTTAATCCAATTTTCATCCTTTTATGTCTTAGTTACTATTTTAGGTTCTATCTAAGAAACTAAAAAAAAATTCACACGTTCCCTTTCTATAGTAGCTTTTCTTCTTGTCAGCACACCTTTCCTTTTGTCTCCAATTATTTTATCCTCAAAATTATTCCTTTGTACATACTTAAGAGTCTTAGGATTCTTTTCTAGAGCTTCTTCCTCTTCCACTTTCATCTCTTTTTCTCTCTTCTTCTTTTTCTTCTTCTCTACAAGGGGGTTACTCATATTCATATCCTTCTATTAGCACCGAGATTTGATGTGATTCCTCATCCACTTGGACACTTACACTTTCAACTATCTTCTTTAACCTTTTTTTGTAGCATTTGTATGCCTTTCTCTTTGTGGAATATCCAAGGAAAATTCCTTCATCTAATCTTTCATCAAAATTTCCTAAGTTTTCATCATCCCTCCCAATATAAAATTTACTTCCAAACACTCTAAAATATTTCATAGTAGGAGTTTCTCCATATCATAGCCCATAGGGATTCTTTGAACTGTTCACTCTTGCTTGTCATCTATTGAGAATGTAAACTAAAATACGAATAACTTATCTCCAATAGACATTCAATAGATTTGCTTCCTTTAACATGGCTCCTATAGCCTCTTGAACTATCATATTCTTCCTTTCCACAACCCCATATCGCTATGGATTCCTAGGTGTTGATAAATGAATTTTTATCCCATGATCTTCACAAAAATTGTTAAATGCATTAGAATTGAATTCACCACCTCTGTCAAACCTCAAGCACTTCATTTTAAAATCCATTTCATTCTCAAACATAAATTTAAATACTTTAAACTTATCTAGAGATTTTGATTTTTCTTTGAGAAATGTTACCCAAGTCATTCTAGAGTAATCATATATTAACAACATAAAATACCTATCACCTTGAGATATTCATGTTTTGGTAGGTCCACATAGTTATGTATGCACCAACTCCAAAGGTCCTATAGTAGAATATTCCTTAGTATTGAACCTCTTCTTTGCCTATTTTCCAACCTGACACTCTTTGCAAATTGCATTGATAGGCTTGTTGGCAATTTGGTTCTCATTGATGTCAAAATGGTGATTAGAGAAGTGAAGAGAAGTGCAGAGGTATCTGTTGTCTGAGGTCAAATTCAATATGTAGAATTGATGTGGGTTTTTCAAGAGTTTCTTAGAGATGTGTTTTACAGGATCAAAATTTTTATGCTATGCTCAAGAATGAATTATTCATGCTCTTGCAGGAATTAGGGTTTAAAAGTTAAACCTTAAGGTTTATAGTCATGAAAATTGAATAGGGTTTAATTTATCGTTGACTGTGTATAGGTAGTTCCCGATTGCTTAAGTTATCACTTAAGCCATTGAAGTCATTGGTGTGAATGACCCCCTTATCCTAGCACTTCACATTGATGGTTTGTGTGTGCATTACATAAATCATTTATATTTTTGTTTGCACTCATAATGACCAAGTATTAACTATGATGTCTGATGTACCCATGATGAAGATATGACGATGTACATTCATGGTTGAAGATTCAACAACTATCACATAGGTCCTTTGCATTGCACTTCATAGTTTACATTTGTACATTCATTTCACAATATGTGATGAAGTTTGATCAATGACAGTGATCAAAATTTTTAGATTGAACAGTGCTTGCCAACCTGTAGCATGTTTGGTGGGTCCAAGTTTATCCCAACAGGATAGTGGGTTGCAGACACATGTCCAATGGGACCAATATAGCAACAAAATCTATTAGTGGAGTATTAAATCATGAAGGACACATGGTAGGATATCACTCGGCTACTTCACATGGCTATTATGAAGCAAAATGAAGGAATCCTTTGAGTGGTGGGAAATGAATGGATGTTAGTGGAATATGATGTAAGTCATGGATAGATGGCAGCCTCCCCACCATCTTTTTGTGTTTTTGGTGGGTCCCTGTCTAGCTCAACGATATAGTGGGCATGTGACATGTGTTCGGTGGGACCAACGAAGGTGGTAGATGAAGGAAGTGGATGGCTACATCAACTGAAGATAGGTGGAAATATGTAATTGCATCACTTCACCACTTCAAATCGCTATTGTGAAGTAAAAATAGGAAGGCTTTTTGTGATGCATTAGAAAGATGTAATGGGTTGTCAATGATGGAGATTGAGTGAAGGCCATGGTATGGTCATCACTATATCCATTCAAATCACTAAATTAGAAGTCAAAGGCTTATGTGAAGTAGAGATGCACTAAGTGAATGCAATGGGAGTTCAATGATTGAGATTAAGCTAATGTGATTGGATGGATATCGTTGCACCTCTTCACATCGTGCATATAAAGAGTGAAGACTGTATCATGTAGTGATAAGATATAAGGTCGTGATGAATATGGATACAAAGTGAACGAGATCAATGGTGGTCATTTAAAGAAGACCGATTTGATGATCGTGTTTTAAAGATGGTGAGGATAACAAAAATCATTTAGAATGGTGGTGTAAAAGGTCTAATCGATGATCTAGATTTGAAATTGAAGATTTACAATGACTAGGGGAAGGTTATGGTGGAAAAACCCTCATTAGAGTAGGTAGCTAACATTGTGAATAATTTTAATGACTATAACCACTCCAACTACCGAGATTTGTGGTGATTTGTTTATTTAGGTAGAAAATTTCACACCCCTAATAAATAGATTAGATATAGAGGATATGCACTAATGAATGTTTAACCTAGATCAATTACATACCAAAAATAACATTGTATAAAATTTGAGTCAATGGTGTGTAGCTCGATGCATAGAAAGCTTGATGGAGAATATTGTGAGTGAAGGAAACCCTAATAAAAATTTCTAAATGAGTTGGACCGTGGTGCAAAGATCAAGTTAGTAATTGTAGTTAGGAAGGGTTAAGTAAAAGGAAGACATTTGAAAGATTGTTGAAGTGTTGGAATGTGTATGTACGAGCATGAGAGAGTCAAGTTGCAGATAAATAATACAATAATTTTGAATTAGTATAACCCAAAAAAATCAAATCTTCCTATTTGGGTTATCATTCAAGGTGAAGGATTAAGAGAGGTGCAAAACAGGTTGTGTGAGGTGTAGATTAGAGTATAGGTTTGTAGAGAATTAGATAGTTACAAATCAAGTTGCAACATAGAATTGTGTTCAAAAGAGCAATTATATTATATTGAGTTGTAAATATGATTCGTGGGTGCCATCATATATCTAGGTAGATGCTTCGATTAAGGAATGGGAGCTTCCTTGGAGTGGGTGCTCCTAAAACTAGGGGATTGGTGTCTCCTTAGGGTTGGTGCCCTTAAATATTGTAATTTGAACTCTTGATTATGAGGTTGGATTGGGAAAGTAGATCATAGTAGCATTTCTCATCGTGGGTTTTCCCATATTTGGTTTTCCTCTTATATTAGGTGTTGTGTGATGTTTTTTGTGCATGTATGTGTTTTTGCAAGTTAAAATTTAATCTGCACATAAAAATATAAAAGGAATTAATCTACATAGTAGGCTAAAGGATAAATTTGAATAGATCTATAGATTCACCCCCCCTATTAGTATATTTTTTGTTCCAACAATTGGTATAAGAGCCCTAGTTCCCTAGGAGAAGCTTAATCATCTTGGGTAGATCTTGGAAAAGTGAACATAATGGCCAGTTAGGAAGGCTATTCTACAAAAAAGGTACATTAGTTTGATGGATCAGATTATGCTTTCTAGAGCATAATGATGGAGGAATATTTGGGATCACTAGGATTTGATGTTTGGATGTTTGTCAAGAATGGATACACTATTCATGCTACTCCTCCAACTAATACTACAAGAAAGAAAGATCATGAGAACAATGAAAAAGAAAGGCATGCCATTCTCTACAATTTATCTAGATCAATGTTTGTCAAGGTTATACATTGTAAATTTGCAAACGATTTTTGGTAAAATTTTAGGATAATCTATGAAGGAGATGACAAGGTAAAGTTGGTAAAGCTACAAATTCTCAGAGCCAAGTTTGAAGGTTTGAAGATGAGTGAAGAAGAAAATATTGCATAGTATCTTCTTAGAGTTGATGAAATAGTAAACTCGATCAAAGGACTTGGACAAGAAGTAAAATAAATAGTTATTGTGCAAAAAAATATTAAGTTCCATGATGTCCAAATATGATTAGATAATATTTAAGCAATAGAGGGAGGAAGAGATGTAGACAAACTCACTCTTGATGAGTTGCATGACATATTCACTGCATATGAGATGAGAATGGAAAATTTAGAGCCATCTAAAAGAGAAGTTGCATTCAAGGCTACAAACAAGGAAAAGGATGAATAACCCAAGAAGGCTAAGGAAAAAGCAATGAAATCTAGGGATGAATAGACTGATGAGGAGGAGGAAAATTTCATCAAAAGAATTAGAAGAGGCTCTGAAAAGTATAGAGGTAAGTCACCCTTCAAATTCTTTGAATGTGGTAAAGTAGGTCATTTTGTTGCTAAATGTCCATACAATAAAAAGGATAACTCTTAACAAGAAGTAGATGGTTTAATGAAGAAACCCTACTTCTTTAAGAGAAGTTTTCAAAAAAGAATAAGGGTCTATACATTCAAGAATATAGTGATATATTTGATGTCAGTGATAGTTTAGAGGATGAACTAGATTATGAATTTGTGATGAAAGAAGAAAAATTTCTTTTCATGGAAAAATAATATTAAAAATTATGAAAATTTAGAGAACCTTGATGGAGAAGGGGAAGAGGAAGGAAAAGTTGATCTAGAAGGTGAACTCATCTATGCACTAGATGAGATAGATGCTTAAGAGAGGAGATTGAAAATTTTAAAAATGAGAATAAACATCAAAAGAATATTGCACAAAAGGAGACTAACAAGTTAACTAAAGATGTTGAAGAAGTCAATCAGTTGGTAGTAAGTATGAAGCTACAAGTAGAGGAGACCACAAGAATTGCATATGTAGTCAAGACTAAGTTGCAGTTTGAAGTTGAAAAATGTATGCAGCTAGAGGAAAAAATGGCTACATTAAGAAAAGAGTTGGAGAAGTCCATAGAAAAAATAGAAAATTGTCTAAAGTTGAAATGTGGCTCAAATATTCTTGATGGAATGTTGAGCACACAAAATCCATCTAACAAAGAAAAATTTGGTTTAGGAACTGAGAAAGGTAAGAGCACAATTATGGACACTTCTACAAAACTGTACGAGATATTTAGAGTAGAAGAAAAGGTTGGTTCAGATGGTGAGAAAGTCTACAAGGAAATTGCATCTGTTCATGATAAAAAAAATGTGGTTGAGAAGAAGAAGGTTGCTGAAGAAAAGAGCCTTGTTGTAGATAAGAAGAATAACCACTCAAATCCCAATCATATGAAGAAAAGGTAGAACATAAAGAGAACTAATGTTTATGGATTCATAAGAGTGGTATATTTGAGGAAACCAATGCAAAGAAGACCCCCTCATCCTGCACAAGGAAATACTATGTCTAGGTATTCTTCATACTTTTATGGATATTGATATACATGTAATTATTTTGGTCATAGGGATAGGGAATGTAGAGTCATTCCTAAAAGGAGTACAAACTTTGTTAGAAAAACTCTATTTGCCCCTTTAGTAGATATGAATGTAATGTTCTACAACTATAATAACTTTGGTCATATAGAAAGGAATTGTAGAAAATAGCTTGTAAGACCAAATGTGTAGAGTGATAAAAAGAAAAACACACCACAAAAAATAAATGAAAAGTATAATTCTCCTAAGAAGAAGGGAGATAAATTGGAAAAGAATCCTAAGAATGTGTGGAAAGAAAAATAGTAGAACCTCACACAATCAATGATTGCAAAAATGACACTTCATACCAAGAAGAATTTTTTTTGGGTGATAGATAGTGGCTACTCCAAACATATGATTGGAGATAAGAGAAAATTAATCCAAATCAATAAATGTAAAGGAGGATCAGTTAGTTTGGGTGACAACATTGCAGTTAAGATTTGTGGAAAAGTCATATTGAGCTTAGATGGTAAAAATCCTAAAAAGGATGTCTTGTATGTCGAAGGATTGAAGCACAACCTAGTAAGTGTGAGTCAAATGTGTGAAAATGGTTATAAGGTCACATTCAATTCAAAAGGATGTAAGATAAGGAAGAATGGTAAGACAATTGCACAAGGAGTTGGAAAAAATAGTAATCTTTATAATCTCTATGAAGTGAAAGGACATGGTTGTCTGATAGGTCAAGATGCTAAAATCTAGAAATGGCATAGAATATTGAGGCATGTAAACTTTGATCATCTAGTTAAAGTAAGTTAAGGAGGTTTGGTAAGATACATACCTAAGATAACTAAGCCTTAAAATATTATTTGCAAAGAATGTTATCAGGGAAAACAAACAAGATTTAAGTTTCAAACAAAATAATATTCAACCACGAAACCCTTCAAATTAGTTCATACTGACTTGTGTGGTCCTACACGGAAAAGAGGTTTGAAAGGTGAAAGATACTTCATGTTGCTAATTGATGACTACACCAGAATGGCATGTGTAACCTTC
The DNA here is from genome assembly GCA_007115665.2 of Sequoiadendron giganteum. Lineage (NCBI taxonomy): Eukaryota > Viridiplantae > Streptophyta > Pinopsida > Cupressales > Cupressaceae > Sequoiadendron > Sequoiadendron giganteum. The sequence goes on along the minus strand of CM021100.1, from coordinate 746,532,544 downwards.
CTAAAAGAAAAGTCCCAAGAATTTGAAAGATTCAAGACATTTAGGAAGATGGTTGAGAAGGATACAATAGAAGAATTAAGTGCTTAAGATCAGATAGAGGAGGATAATTTATATCAAGTGAATTCATTGAATATTGTAAGAACCATGGAATTATGAGGCAATATTTTGTGCCAAGAACTCCATAGCAGAATAGAGTAGTGGAGAGAAAGAATAGGATAGTTAAGGAAATGGCCAGAACAATGTTAAATGAGGCCAAGTTAGCAGATATGTATTGGAGAGAGTGAATTCATATAGTGGTATACATCTTAAATAAAGTTCAAATAAGAAAAGATAGTGATAAGACACCCTATGAATTGTTGTATGGAAAACCAACATCTTTGAAGTATTTGATGGTATTTGGTAGCAAATTATACATCAAAAGAGAAGATGAAAATCTAGGAAGCTTTGATTCTAGATGTGATGAAGGAATATTTTTAGGATATTCCACCCAATGTAAAGCTTACAAGTGCTATACCAAAAGGTTGCTCAAGATTGTGGAAAGCATCAATGTCAAGATTGATGAGGATATAAAATATGTCAAATATAATAAGGATAACTTTGAGGAAGAATTAGATTGTGAAAAACAAATTGTTGATGAAGAGGGAGAAGAAAAAGAAGTTGAAAAGGAACCTGCTAAAAATGTTCAAAAGGATCACCCTGTAGATCAAATTATTGGCGATAAGAATGAAGGTATTCAAACAAGGAGAAGACTTGAAAAGCACAACAAACAAGTAAATTTAGATCTCTTGTCACAAATTCAACCTACAAGCATTGTTGAGGTCAACAAGGATGAGATCTGAATAAAAGACATGGAAGAAAACCTAAATCAAATTGAGAAAAATAAGACATGGGAATTGGTTCCTATACCCCCAAGAAAAAATTCCAAGCACTAAATGGGTGTTAAGAAACAAGCTAAATGAAGATGGAGGTGTTGTAAGGAATACATAAAGATTGGTGTGGAAGGGATATTCACATGTTGAGGGCATTGAATTTGAAGAAACATTTGCACTTGTTGCTAGACTAGAAGCTATAAGAATGTTTCTTTCTTTTTCACTTTAAAAAGGTTTTAAAGTCTATAAACTCAATGCTAAGTCTGCATTTCTAAATGGAAACCTTGAAGAGGAATTATAGATTGAACAAACAAAATGTTTTCAGCTATCAGAAGAAGAGGACTATGTTTACAGATTGAGAAAAGCTCTGTATGGGATAAAGGAAGCACCTAGAGCATGGTATTCAAGGTTAGACTAGTACCTACAAAAACAAGGATTCAAAAGGGAGGTGTAGATAACCATTTATTTTTTAAATCATAAGGTAATCATATGATAATTGTTGTTGTATATGTGGATGACATCATATTTGGAGGTAGAAATGACAAAATGTGCAAAGTATTTGCTACACATATGCAGGATGAATTTGAGATGTCAATGCTAGAAGATTTGTCATTTTTCTTTGGTTTACAAATTGCACAAATTGATAATGGGATATTTATATCTCAAACTAAGTATGCTAAGGAAGTGCTTAAGAAATTTGGAATGGAGGATAGTAGACCAGTTAGTACTCCTATGATAAATGGTTGTAAATTAAGAAAATTAGATGAATCCTTGGATACAAATCAAACCATGTATAGGGTAATTATTGGAAGCTTTCTATACCTTATTGCATTAAGACCAAATATTATACAAGAAGTTTGTATGGAGGCAAGGTTTTAGGTTGCTCCAAAACAGTCTCATGCCAACATAGTGAAAAAAAATAGATATATCAAAAGCATTGTTGATTATCGGATGTGGTATGGGACAAGAGAAAATATTTTACTTTAACAACCTATACATACGGTGATTGGGTATGATGTGCATATGATAGAAGAAGCACAAGTGGCAAAGCATTATTTTTTGGAAACAAAATTGTTTCCTAGATGAGCGAAAAGCAAGAATCAGTCACGCTATCTACAATAGAAGCATAATATGTAGCAGTTGCAACATGTTGTACTTAGGTTTGATGGATGAAGCAAATAATCAAAGATATCAAGGTTGAGTACAATGAACCTATTTCTATTCCTTGTGATAACTCAAGTGAAATAAACATCATAAAGAATTTGGAGATGTAATCTAGAACCAAGCACATATAAATTAAGTATCACCTCATCAGAGAGAAGGATGAAAATCAAGAAGTCAACATGGAATATGTGCCTACCAAAGAACAAGTTGCTAACAAATTTTCCAAGCCTCTTCCCAAGGAACAATTTAAATATTTGAGGAAAAAATTGGGATTAATTTCTCCCACTTCATATCACTAAATTTTAATGATAGGGCATGAATCTAGGGGGAAATTCATAGACACTTCATTCATCCTTGAAAATGAAAGGATAGATCAGGTCAAGAAAACATCATTTTAAAAATTTCTAACAACTTGATGGTTGTAGATTCAAGAATCCACTATTTCTCTTTGAATTACCTATCAAAGGGGGAGAATATTCACAAGGGGAGAAAGTGAGTAAGTCTTGAGGATGATCCTTTTCCATTGATGTCAAAGGGGGAGAAATTATGCAAATTCTTAGGCAATTGTGAAAGGGGGTGAATGTTGAGTAAGTGCAGTTGCAATGAATAGTTTAGTTGGTGTAGATCATAAATTGAAACATATATAATTGGTATCAGACCGTTATTTGTAGGTTGAGCATTTGGCTTTTCCATCAATGAAAAAGGGGGAGATTGTTGGAAATTTGGTTGTCATTGATGTCAAAAGTGTCATTGATGTCAAAATGGCTATAAGAGAAGTGCAAAGATATGTGTTTCTTGAGGTTAAATTTAGTATGCAGAATTGATATGGGTTTTTTGAGAGCTTCTTAAAGATGTTCTTTGTAGGATCAAAATTTGTATGCTATGCTCAAGAATGAATTATCTATGCTCTTCGGTAGAATTAGGGTTTAACTATTAAACCCTAAGGTTTACAGTCATGGAAATTGAACATGGTTTCTAAATTATGATTGACTATGTATAGGTGGTTCTTAATTGTTTAATTTATCACTTAATCCATTGAAGTCATTGGTGTGATTGGCCCCCTCATCCTAGCACTTTAGGTTGATGGTTTGTGTGTGCATTGCACAATTCCTTCACATCATTGTTTGTAGTCATAACGACCAAGTCTTAACTATGATGTGCCCACAATGAAGATCTAATGGTGTGTGTTCATGGTTGAAGCTCTAATGGCTATCACATAGGTCCTTTACATCATGCTTCAAATTTCACATCTACCCATGTATTGCACAATATGCGATGAAGTTTGATCAGCGACAACAATCAAAATTTGTAGATCGAATAGGGCCCACCAGCCCGCTACATGTTTGGTGGGTCTAAGTTTAGCTCAACGAGATAGCAAGCTAAGGACATGTGTCTAGTGGGACCAATATAGCAATAGGATCTGCTAGTGGAGCATGACATCATGAAGGACATGTGACAGGATATCACTTGGCTACTTCACATTGTTGTTGTGAAGAAGAACGAAGGAAGCCTTTAAGTGATGGGCGATGAATGGATGTTAGTGGAATATGATGTAATCCATGGATATATGGAAGCCTCCCTACCATCCTATTGTGTGTGTAGTGGGTCCCCATGTAGTCCAATGGTATGGAGGGCATGTGACACATGTTCAGTGGGACCAGCGAAGGTGGTAGATGAAGGCAGTGAATGATGACATTAGTTGAAGATAGGTGGCAATATGTGATTGCATCGCTTCATTGCTTCACATCACTATTGTGAAGAAAAATGAAGGAAGGATTTTATCGATGCATTAGAAGGATGTGATGGGTTGTCAATGATGGATATTGAGTGAAGGTGATCGGATGGTGATCTCTATATCCATTCAAATAATTGAAATGGAAGTCAAAGGCTTATTTGAATTAGCAATGCACTAAGTGAATGTGATGGAAGTTCAATGGTTGAGATTGAGTGAATGTGATCAAATGAATATTGTTGCACCTCTTCACATTGTATATATAAAGAGTGAAGTCTCTATCATGTATTGATAATCTATAAGGTCATGATGGCTATTGATACAAAGTGAATGAGATCATGGGTGGTTGTTTAAAGAAGATCAATTCAATGATCATGTTTTAAACATGGCAAGGATAATGCAGATCATTCATAATGGTGTTATGAAAGGTTTGATTGACAGTCCACATTTGAAACTGAAGATCTACTACAATTAGGGGAATTTTATGGTAGCAAAACCCTCATTCAAGCAGGTAGTTGACACAATGGACAATTTTAATGACTATAACCACTCCAACTACAAGGATTTATGGTGATTTGTTTATTTGGGCAGAAAATTTCATACTCCTAACAATAGAAGATCAAATAAAAATTATATGCATTAATGAATGTAAACCTTAGATCGATTACATACCAAATATAGAATTATACAAAATTTGATGTCGATGGTGTGTAGCTCGATATATAAGAAGCTTGTTGGAGAAGATTATGAGTGAAGGGAACCCTAATAGAAGTTTCCAAATGAGTTTGACCATGGTGCAAAGCTCGAGATAGTAATTGGAGTTAGGAAGGGTTAAGTAAATAAAAATGAATACAATATAAAAATTGTTAAAGTTTTAGAATGTGAATGTAGGAGCATAAGAGTCAAGTTGCAAATAGAGAATGCAATAATTTTGAATGAGTAGAACCCAAAAAAAATTAGAGGTTCCTATCTAGGTTATCATTGAAGGTGAAGGATTGAGAGAGGTGAAAAATAGGTTGTGTGAGGTGTAGAGCACATTATAGGGTTGCATAGAATTGGATAGTTGCAAATCAAGTTACAACATAGAATTGTGTTCAAAAGAATAATTGTATTATCTTGAGTTGTAAATCTGATTGGCGGGTGCCATCAGATATCTAGCTGGGTGCTCAAATTAGGGAGTGGGTGCTTCCTTGGAGTGGGTGCTCCTAAACCAGGGGATTGGTGTCTCCTTAGGGTTGGTTCCCTTAAATATTGTAATTTGAACTCTTGATTGTGAGGTTGGATTAGGAAAGTAGATCCTAGTAGCATTTCTCACCACGGTTTTTCCCATATTAGGTTTTCCATGTATATTCATTATCGTGTGATGTTTTTTGTACATGTATGCACTTTTGCAAGTTAAAGTTTAATCTTCACATAAAAGTATAAAATGAATTAATATAAATAGTAGGATAAGGGATAAATTTTAATAGATCTATTGATTCACCCCCCTAAATATATTGTTGTGTTCCAACAAGGATTTTTAATTATTGGCATGTCTTTCACAACATGAGTAGATCTAAGCTTCACTAATATATCAAAATTGATATGAAACATTCTTCTATTCCATAACTAGCTTTCTTTTATTTGAGTCATAAAAAACTTACCAACAACACCTTTGAGTTGATAAAAATTTCCTTCTGTCCTCATTCATGTAGCAACCAAAGTTCTCAAGATTCATTTTTTGATTTCACAACCATCATCCTAAAACACTAGATTGTATCCTTTGCTACACATTTTTCCTACATTGAGAATATTATGCAAGATACCTTTGATATAAAGAACATAATTTATCTTATGCTTTCCATCAAAACGAATTGAACCTTTTTCATGGATCTTAGTAGATGTGTCATCACCAAACTTAACAAGACCACCATCATACTTTTGAAGTTTAGCAAACTTACTCTTATCACATATCATATGATTTGAGCATCCCCTATTAATTATCCAATAGTTTTTCTCCTCTTTTATATGAAAGGTAGTCAACATAGTTCCTTCAATATTGTGACATGTTTCTAGCATAATTCCCTTCACACATCTTTCAAGGTTAGTAGAGATAGTTCCAACATTCAGAGCCATGAGCAAGAATTCATTACTTACATCATCTAGATAGTTTGATTCCTCATCATCAGATATACCATTGTCTTCTTTAACATAATAACCCTTCTTGAAATATTTACATTTATGATCTTTATGTTTGTCATTTGAAACTTTTCCTAGAAATTTTGAAGCATAATGACCTATCTTACCATAATTGAAATGTTTGAAAGGTAACTTACCTTTGTATTTTCCAGTTCCCTTTTTCAATCTCCTTAAAAAAAATTCTTTTATCTCATCAAGATTGTCTAGATCAGATTCATCAACTCTCTATTTCTTATTGACTTTAAAATTAGTTTATTTATTTGAAGCATCTTTGTCAAACTCTCTTAATTCAAAATTAGTTAAAAAACCAAAAATTTGATTTCTAGTATATTGATCCAGATTATGAGCTTCCTCAATAGAAAATTATTTAGCAGCATAATATATATGAAGAGTTGTCAATACATTTTTCACAACTTCACTTTCCTCCAATTTATCACCAAGACCATTGATGGTGTTGATAATTTCATCCACCTTGAGCATGTAGATTGCAATATCTTTATCTTCTAACATCCTTAGGGTTTCAAATTTGGCTTTGAAATTCTACATCTTTACTTACTTGACCTTAAAATATCCTTCATAAATACTTTGCAACTTTACCCAAACCTCTTTAGTAGTTTTGTAGCTTATCACCTTCACAAGTTATGAATCAAAAAGCCCACTCAAGGTAGAATTACTTTCTTTTCCATTATTCTCATAATCCTTGATATCATCTTCACTTGTTAGAGTAGTAGCAAGTATAGTATATCTATCTTCAACTAACCTCCTTACACCAAAACCTAATGAGACAAGAAAGGCTTACATCCTTGCTCTCTAGAAGGCATAATTTGTTCCATCAAACATAGGAGAATTGACACCATTTTTGTATGTCATCTAAATCTACCTCAAGCAGTTAATCTTCTTCTAAAAAACCTCTTCTTTGTTACCAATTGTTAGACACATGGGAAAACTACGAGGGGGTTGAATGAATCGTATATTAAAACCTTCAAGCCCTCATTAATATTAAAACCCTTATTAGCCATTAGTATGAATGCAAATAAATGAAACACCAAAACATCAAGAATACACAATAGAACACCAAATTTTACATGGAAAACCCTAATCAAGAAAAAACTCCGGTGAGGATTAACTCATATTGTTAACTCTCAAAACTGCACCTTGCTAATTTGTAGAACTTAGCATTTTAGAGTAACATGGGAACACTCCTAGGTTGTGGGTCACCTAAACTTGGACTGGACCTCCAGATAAGGTTGGCTCCTTAAGCTAATCACCTAAAACTATTTTTTTGTTGAGAAAAGGGTAGAAAGAAACATGAAAATAAAACTAAACCCTATGGTGATGCACCTAAATGTTAACTAGACATGTAAAGTAGCTTAAACAAACAATTTGATCAACAACATAGCTTAATTTGCACAAATCAACTCTATATACTTTTGCCTCAATGTTTCATGAGAAGGATATAATGCATAATCTTAGAAGGAAATAAATTTTCACAACTTGATCTATTTACACTTCAACACAACTCATAACCTGCAAAATGCATACACTTTCTACACAAAGGTGCCTCTAATGAAACTCAACTACAAGGAATGAAGTAATTTCACAAGTAATTTCATAAATCATCAAAATTTACACAATGGAACAAAAAATTAAATAGGAAAAACAACTTATCTTCATTGATCTCCAAGGCATAAACTGGTATACATGCCAAAATGAGTTACAAAAAATGTTGTCTTTTCTGCCAAGGACTCCAACAAGTCACAAATTAGAAAAAGATCATACTAAGAACTAACTTCACAAATGAAAAGTGAAGTCAATATAAGCTTCACCAAGAGACTCCACCAAAATAGATACTAGAAGCTTCTTTGGTCATATGCTTCCAAAAAGCCAAAAATATAACAACCAAATCTCCTCCAAAAGAGCATCAAAATGCTGAAAAGGTCAAGCTTGACCAATTCCATCATAAAGGCACCCCAAAAATGCTCCAAGTTGCTCCAAAATACTTCCAAAGTGGTCAAAATCGTCTCCTATATTTCCTCCATATGTTTGCAAACCTCTCCAACCTCCCTTATATGCTTGGCACCAAGTCATTAACCATTAATAAAACCCCTTTGACTGCATCTTGAAGTAAAACATAACTTCATCTTGTATTTAAATAACATTGATTAAGTGATTTATAATTGCATCACTTAATAATGTCCCTTACATTTCAAAGTAAAAGGCCATGATTCGGCCTATGTCCTTAAAATAAACTAAAATTCATGAGTTAAGGTAAGATGTTAGAGAATACACTTTCTTGCTTAGAAAACAAGGTTGAGGTATTAACTTATCACAAAGTTTTTAAAAACAAAAGGAAAACAAACTTAAACTTGTCGGCATATCTTAGGGTTTTCAAACCCTAGGAACAAAACGTGGCCAAACTTATGCAAATGTATTTCATTTTTATAATTTTCCACTCTAGAATTTTGGCACCACCAACTGAGGGCTTCAATAGACCTCTACAACTGTGTCGGAAGGCTTCATTTGCTCAAATGCTGGTGAGAATATGCTCTCTATATTTCAAACTCCTTTGCCTGTGATAAATGGTGAAGCTCTGTTGTTTTGTAGCACTTTCCATTTCTTGAAGCTCACTGTAGACTATGCCTTTCTGGGTATTACATATATTACTTTCTCTATTCTTCTTTCATTTCGAGCACATATGCAAAATAAAATACGGATCACCTTGTTTCTTTATGTGCATTCTCATTTGCATTTCTCCCCATGGCTGCAACCTCACAATATTTGTAGGTATAGAATGATTTGATAAGATCGTGCAAGATTATAATATGAAGGGGATTTCATGAGGCGCTAGATAGTTAAAACAAGACTTATCTCAGTCGGCCATTTCACAATAAAAATGCTTCCCTATAAAGAAAAATGTTTTGCAAAATGATTCAAAACCCTTGCCCCGTACTGGTCTAACTCAAAACTATATACAAATTTTTCCATTCCTTCATGAACACTACCCTTTTCACTAACTTGCAAGTTTGTGTACTCATTTTTGCTTTCAGGAGGGTTTGTATCCCTTTTTTGCACCCATGGCTGCATTATTTGAGTTTTTCTCACTATTGAAACTAATGCTATTTTGAGCTCTCTGTGTTTCTTATGATCAACTTCGAGCTTTGCTTGTAATTGAAAATATTGATCATAATTTTTTGGTTCTCTATGTATTTGAAGCTCTAAAATTTGAAGCTCTATCTTCACGTTCTCCATTATCTTCAACATACTTAGATTGCCTTCATCAATGAGTAAATGAACAACATTGTCCACTCATTTGGATCAAGATTGATCACTATTCTTGTTTTGACACAACCATGGGCCACGTGTATTCTACTATGTCTTATCTCATTTTATATGACTCTGAGACTTTGGTTTTAATATACTCACTATTATAACAAAAATAACAACATTGTTCCATTTATTTGAAACACACTTAAGCACAGTCCATCACACTTCATAGTAAGTTTTTCTATAGTTGTTTCATAACTTAATCACTCAAAATTCTTGCTTTCTTGTTCATTGAAATAGTAATAGTATGCTTTGATATTTAAACTGCAGTAGTGTTTCATGGTGATTTTAAAGCTTTTCATTTACTACATCTTCATTTGGCTTTGTTTCTTTAAAAAAAAAGTTGTCTCTCTCCTTTACTTGCACAAGCATTGCACCACATGCATCTGGTTTTCCTTTGATATAGATGACTATCCCATGTATCTTCTTTCATTGATAATTACAAAAGTGTTGCTCATCATGCATACTTCATTTATGGCTCCTTGTCACTTATGGATACAATGCCTCTATATCTTAGACTTATCACTGTTTCTTCAGAATAAATTTCCTTCTTGTATCATTTGTTACCTCTCTTCCTATTCCATAATGATCATAACATACTTGATGATCCTTTCTGAAAAATGCAATGGTGACTGGAAATGCATCTTAGTTACTCATTTGCATCAATGTGTTTTTTATTTCTCATGCATTTCTCCTTGGGGAAACACATTGACATGGTGGCCTTGTCCATGCATTTCACTCATCACCTATAGATTCTATGTGTAGCTCATGATAGCTCCTGATAGCACTTGATAGTACCACTATTTCACAAATATGATGACTCTATACTTCTGAATTTAAAACTACAAACATCATGGAAACTTTGCATACTATTTTTGTGTCATGTTCCTATTGGTAAGGAGTATCATTATTAATATGAGAGAACTCCTATTAATAATATATCTATTCTTTATTAGTATCACCATGATTAATGAAACTTGTCATCAAGGATTATATTGGTGATATAAAATGAAACTATCACTCTCTAAAGAAACCAGGGGAAGCATGCTAGGCTCAACCCTTGTGGGAGCCCATTTCACTCCACATGTTGTGATCGAATGAAACAAACCAGAAACAAAGATTTCACCTATACTTGCACAATGTGAAAACATGTTAGATAAAAACAGAGCATATGATAAATGTTTATAATAACCTTTCTTTTTCTTTGAAATTTTTGGTATGCAAACTACTTTGATGCTTATGAAGATCGGACTATATGTTTATGGATGTTTGCATATGTATTGATTGGTGATCTTTAATTTCTCTAACCAACTCTTTCTCACACATGTAGGAATTTTCAAAGCATTTGAGCAACCTTTTAGAGCATTGGAGCAAAGGGAGTTGAAAAAGCAAGAGAGACAGTAGGAGATGAAAAGCAACTAAATTGGGATTCGTCATTCAGACAATGATGGGTCCCCTCTCTTTATATATGCATTATTTCTTTCTTGTATCTATAAATATATAGTATTTTCATTCAAATAGTTAGTCCCACGGCTTGTGTGGGACAACATACATTTATGATTATCAATAAAAACTAATTTTGCAAAATTATTTCACTCTCATCTTTGTTGTATGCATTTGCATAATATAATAATTCAGTCTTTGATAATTTATTTATGCACATAGATATAACATAGCAGAGTAGAACATACCTTTTTTTTATCTTTGTAAAACATAAACAACTCTACTTGTTTGAGTTGGTAGCTAAAATAGGTAACATTTTTGGTGACATTTTCTATATGTGTGCTTGCTAAACATCTTGACTAGTTTCCTGAAGCTTATTCATTGGGTACAGAGTAACTTAGAAAACTAACAAGACTTGAAAATAGTCTTGTACATTGTTGTAACTCATCAGATCAATGCATGATACCTTGAAAAATTATTCCAAACACACAAAAATTTCAGATCAAAACTACTTAACTATGTTGAACAACACTTAGGGAAATGAAAACTTGCATTTAAACATAAAACTACCCTACACTAATGGCAAGACAAAACACTTAAACAAAACCATTTACAGGATGAGTGAAGTAGTTTCCCCTTCTTCTCAATATGCAATGACTTACATGTTTGAGGATATCTAAGAGAAGAAATGTTCAACAAGTTGATGCACTATCCCTTGGAAGAGATAAACAAGTCCACTTACCTCATCAAACAAATCATATGTATTGTTGTTCAAAGGAGGATAAGTGAGTTGAACATACTCTTGTTTAACTGCAAGTACTTTATTGATTCCATATTCAACTATAACTTCATGCTTGGGTGCAATACTGGCTATTGGTACTTTAGTGGCCTCCACGCTTGCTAAAAATCTAATATGACAACCTCTTGAAAGAATGAATTTAGAACTCTCGATGCTAGTTTCTTATTTTTCCAAATCATGTTGTTTTTTGTCTTTTGCTTCAACTGTTGCTGAATCAATATCGAAAGTTGGGAAAAAAGAGGCTTCCTTATGTTCATTTTGTAGAAGTTGAAAAACCAACCTCATAGACCCTAGTGAACACGTGCAAGCAATAACCTATCTTCAAAAAAGAAATATGTCCAGAACAACAAAGATGCTTTGTAAGCCTCAAGCTGAAAAATGCATTAAGAGAATGAATAATTATAATGAGATCAATCCTTAAGAAAGGGGATCAAACCCTAAAAGGAAACCCTAGTGTGCACACTTAATAATTAATAAATAATTAATTATTAATGTGCCTAAGTTTAGCTTAAGTAAATTTAAAGTGATAAGTGAGTTAATAATTAACCAATATGATTAAATTAATTAAGCGAAATGACTTATTACTCCCCCCTTAAGATGAACTTAGGAAGTAGCTAAAATACTAGGAAAAAGATGCATAAAAGAAAATATGGGTTCCGACAACAAAGTCCCGATCAAGTACCCATGAACAAATGAAATGCAAACTAAACCAAATAGGGTAAAGGAGAAAACCTAATGGGAACAAAACTCCTCCCCAAAATAGAATGCAAAAATAAATTAAGTGATGAAAGATGGAGGACTCCATAAGACCCCCCAAGGACACCATCCATCACAAAGATACATGAATGAACCCCCCCAGAAGAGAGAAAGAAAGAGACCACAAAAACCCCCCACAATGAAGTAGCTCCAAAAATATTGAAGAAACTGAATCTCCTAAAAGAAGTGAGAGGGAAGAAGCCACATGAATGCAATCTCTGAAGGTGAATTAGGTGTAGCCCAAAATGTCTCCATAGAAGAAGGTGTGACCTCAACCAATGAAAAAGTCAAAGTAGGTGAAGACTAAAGAGAAAATTCCAAAGATGAATGATCAACTAGGTCTTGTTGCACTGAAACAAAATAAACCACATTTGTAGTCATAGAAGTATAAGTAACTTTAAAAGTAGGTGGAGGAGATGGAATGGATGGCTCAAGAACCGGATCCGAAGTGAGAACACTGAGGTTCAAGAAGCCAAATGTCTCCTCTATAGGATGCTTCACACTAGAAGTGTGATGAATAGCTATAGGAACAAAAGCACCATTAGAAGAAAAATCTATAAAGGAATACAAATGAGATGAATGATCCACCACCCTAGTAACAATAACTGCTCTACTCTCAAAGTCTCTGATGATAACTAAATCAGGTGTGAACTCCACAGATCTCACATTGCCTCCATGTGTGATTTGATATATGGAAAGAAGGTTGTGTGTCAAATGAGGAACACACAAGAAATCCTAAAAAGTGTTGTCCCCAAAAATAATAGACCCCTTCCCTATAACACTCATGTATGTGTTTCTCTCCATCAAAATAGGAGACATAGTGCAAGGCTCAAAGAAAGTGAACATAGAATGTGAAGATGCCATATGATGAGATGCTCTTGAATCTAGAAGCCATCTCCCTAATCCAAGACATGAATAAGAACAAAGAGAATTTCCCTTCATATCTGATGAAGTATGGAAATTAGTTGTGCCCCTATCAAGCTACTCTGAAGAAGAAGAATGAGGGGAAGGAGATGATGCAAACATCCTAGAAGGAAAATCAATTTGATGTTTTTGAAGAAGATGGTTCAACTCATCAATGTTCTTCTTATAGAAACTATGTTTTGCATGGTCTTCTCTCTTGTAATATGCACATGTTGTTGGTAAAACAAGGATAAACAACTGAGAGGGGGGTGAATCAGTTGTTTCAAAAATCAGACTTATACAACATTAATCAGCCTTAAATCTTAGATCCGATAAATAATAGTGCAAGCATAAATTAATAACACATCAGATACACATGAACACCAAGATTTTATACGTGGAAACCCTGTTAGGGGAAAAACCACAGTGGATGTTAGTCCACAAGATTATACCCTTTTAGAAGTATAATGAAGAACGAAAAAGGAAAGCACTTGCATTCAAGCACATTGCCTAGAGCACACTGCTCAAAGGGAAGGCTCACTACCTTACATAAAATAATCTGATTAAATTCACCTGATGAAGTTGAACTGAGAAATTAGCTTATACAAAATCATGATTACAGTTCCAGTTAGGCACACAAAAACTTCTACACACTCTTCCACACTTTGCTCAAACTTCTTGACACTTTGCTATGCTCTGAATGATTTTAAATTTATTTGCACATGTACACCTCTTGCACACACTGAGCATTGCCTCTAAATGAGGAAAAAAAACACTTATATATATCTGCTAATTGGATTTACATCCACTATTCAGTCGACCTCAAATAAAGAATAAATTACAACTGTTGGCCTCAATACATGAATAAATTTTAATGTGCACCAACACAAGTCAATCACAACATAGTGAGGACCCAAACAAACACCTTAAAAAATTCCAAACAATAAATATTAATCTTCATGGATCTACAACACGCTAACACCATCATGTCAACCAAGAACATGAAAACTCGAGCACACATCGGAAAAATCTCCGATCACGAACACTTTGATCAATCAAGATGCACAACAAGGATAGAGTACGATCTATAATCATCCAAGAACATAACAGGTGCATGTGCAACACATTAAATTACTAGAATTCCATCTGCTTCATCCAAGAACACCATCTACACAAACTAAATAACTGTAGGAACACAAATATTCATAACTTCCACAAATCTTTATGCGAACCTCTAAAAATTTCAAACAACATACTATAAATCTTCAGCAACAAACCCTTTGAAGTGCACCTTCAGATCTTTAATGTATAGAACTTTCCAACATTCTGACCTTCTCAACTTCACTGGCTGCCAACAATATTATTTTTACAATTTTCTCAATATCCTTGACATATACAGCCTTAAGCATCATCAATGCTAATAGTTTTGACATCAATAACAACCACATTTTAGTAATGAAACCAAAACATCCAAAAATCTCCCCCTTTGGCATTGATGGCAACATATGATGTGAAAAATAATGCCACCAACCCAACTAGCTCTTCTCCAACAATCTCCCTCTGAGATTGTGCACTCTTTCCTATTTCCTTTTACTCCCATGTTTTTCACATTGCTCTTCTCTCCCCCTTTGAAATCAATGGAAAAGGTAAACATGCTCTGATCAAAAGTTTGAATCATCTAACTACTCCCCCCAAGTAGAAACCACCATAACATCAATCCAAAATAAGATATGGCTATGAATTCACAAACTGATGCAAAGACCTGCATCTTAGTTTTGATCAGGAGGGGAAATCACCCCTACTTGCCTCTGAGGTACTCAAAAGTATTCTTAGGCAACGACTTAGAAAAAATGTCTACAATTTGCTCCTTGGTAGGTACATACTCCAGTCTAACTTCTTTGTCACTCACTTTATCTCTCAGAAAGTGATATTTGATGGATATATGCTTTGTCTTTGAATGCAACACTGGATTCTTGGAAATATTAATGGCACTTGAATTGTCACAAAATATGGCAATTGGTTCTTCATACTGAATTCTGACATCTCTCAACATTTTCTTCATCCACAATACATGGGTACAACTTTTTGCAGTAGCAATATATTCTGCCTCAATAGTAGATAATGAAACATAATTTTTCTTTTTGCTTAGCCAAGATACCAATTTCTTCCCTAAGAAGAATTCACCGAAACTAGTACTCTTCCTATCATCTACATCTCCTACCCAATCAACATAAGTGAAATCATTTAGGATAAGATTATCATCCCTAGGATACCAAAGACCAAGATCAACTATCCCTTTCAGGTATCTAAAAATTCTTTTCACATCAATTACATGAGATTCTGTAGGATTAGCTTGAAATCTAGCAACCATGCATACAACATTCATTATATCTAGCCTGGTCTGAGTCAAATAGAGTAATCCACCAATCATTGACCTATATCTTGTCTGATTTTCTTTAGGAGAATCATCATTCTGTGTAAGTTTCCATCCGGTTATCATAGGTGTACCAATTATCTTTAAATCTTCCATGCCAAAACATTTTTGTAGCTCTTTCACATACTTACACTGAGATATTAAAATTCCATCATCTAACTGAGTTATTTGCAATCCTAAAAAGAATTTCAATTCTCCTATCATTGACATTTCAAACTCACTTTTCATTTCATCAACAAACATAATACACAAATCATCATCACCTTAAAAAATAGTGTCATCAACAAATACTTCAATGATCAATTCTTTATTCTGATCCAACTTGAAATACAGATTGTTGTTAGTAGTAACTTTATTGAATGCAAGCTTTAATAAGTATTTATCCAATATAGCATACCAAGCTCTAAGAGCTTTCTTAAGTCCATACAGAGCTTTCTTTAATCGTCATACCATGTCTTTTTCATCAGTCAATTGAAACCCATCTGGTTGTTCAACATAGACTTCTTCTTCTAGCTCACCATTCAAAAATGCTGAATTTACATCCATCTAATACACTTTATAATTATTGAAAGTAGCATAAGCAAGAAATAATCTTACAACTTCAATTCTAAAAAAAGGGGGAAAATTTTCTTCAAAATCAATACCTTCCATCTATGAGTACCCTTTGTAAACCAGTCTTTCTTTGTTTCTGACCACTTCACCTTGCTCATTCAGCTTATTCCGGAACACCCACTTGGTTCCAATCACATTTTTGTTCTGAGGTCTAGGAACAAGATCCCATGTATCATTCTTCTCTATCTGCATTAGTTCTTCTTTCATGGCTTCCATCCAATGTTCATCTTTGCATGCTTCATTGATATTTCTAGGCTCATCTTTTGAAATAAGACAGTACTCTTCCAAAATTCTTCTTCTTGTTTGTACACCTTTTCTCTTGTCTCCTATGATCTAACTATCAGAGTGATTATGCCTTACAAAATTGGGAGTTTTAGGATTTTATCTGACTTCTTGTTCTTGTTTTCTTTCTTTTGCACTTCTGCTAGTCTATGCCTCTCGATTCCCTTGGTTCATCGAAACAATCTGAAGTTGATTCTATATCTTAACATCATTGTTATTATTATCATTTTGATCATCTGAATCATATCCACTATATCTAGATGGTCTAACAATATCTTCATCAACTTTGACATTTGCACTTTCAACCATTTTCTTTAACATCTTATTAAAGCACCAGTAAGCTTTAGTTTTAGTAGAGTAACCCAGAAGTATTCCTTCATTACTTCTAGCATCAAAATTTCCTATATCATCATCTCTCTTGATGTAACATTTGCTTCCAATTTTTTTGAAATACTTGACAATAGGTTTATAACCAAACCATAGCTTAAAAGGTGTCTTACTAGAATTACTATTGACATACACCCTGTTAATGTTATACACAATAGTACTTACAACTTCTCTCCAGTAGAAATGAGGAACATTTTCTTCTAGCATCATGGTTCTAGCAATGTCTAGAATGGTTCTATTCTTTCTTTCAACAACTCCATTTTATTGAGGGGTCCGAGGAGAAGATAACTATCTTTAGACTCCATACTCTTCATAGAAAGAATTGAATTCTTGGGAAGATAATTCACCAGCTCTGTCTGATCTTAGACATTTGATCTTCTAGCCTATCTCATTCTCTGCCATAGCTTTGTAACTTTTGAACTTTTCTAATGCTTCATGTTTTTCTCTCAAGAAATCAACTCATATCATTCTAGAATAATCATCAATGAGAAACATAAAATACCTTTCACCTTGTAGACTTCTGATTCTAGATGGACCACATAGATCAATATGTATCAAATCCAGTACTCCATTTGAGCTATATTGTTTTCTCCAGAAAGAATTCCTTGTATGCTTTCCCATCAAACATTCCTTGCACATTGTGTTAGTAGGCTTCACTAACTTAGGAAGATATTTGACTGCTTGAGTAGTGCTTATCTTGACAATGTTATCAAATTTCACATGAAACAACCTCCTATGCCATAACCAACTTACATCAATCTGAGCAATTAAACAACTTTCACTAGCAACACTGAAATGAAAGATATTACCTTTTGTCTTTGTACCTGAAGCAATCATATTTCAAGAACTTCCCCTTATTTTGCACTTACCATCCTTGAATTGAAGATTGTAACCTTTGTCTACCATCTGTCCAACACTTAACAAGTTACTCTTTTAGCCTTCTACATAAAGAACATCATCAATATTATTCTTACCACCAAAAGAAATAGTGCCTTTGCCACGAATCACACCAAAAGTGTTGTCTCAAAATTTTACAACACCACCATCATAGTCTTCCAAGATTACAAACTTTCTTTTGTCACCAATCATATGATGTGAGCATCCACTATCAATTACCCATTCATCTTTTTCCTCAATTTTTGCTGCAAGAGATTTCTCAACATTCACATTACGAGTAGATTCAGTGGACACCTGACCATTTTATTTGATAGCATTAAATAACCATTCATCTTCATTTTTGGTTTCTTTATCAGATTCTTCATCAGTTACACCTTCTTCAGCATAATAACATTTCCTTTGAAATCTAGTCTTATCAGGTTTGTACTTAGAAACTCTTTCAGGGCATCTAGATGCAAAATGACCTATTTTACTACAAGAAAAACATTTGATAGGAAAATTTCCTTTGTACTTACCATGACCTCTGACTTCTCTTTTCACAATCAATGCTTCTAGTTCTTCCAATTGTCTTTATTCATCTTCAATATTTTTCATTTCATCTTCATATTTGAATGTCCTTTTGGAACTCTCACTCAGATTTTATCTTTGTTGGATTTTTTCAGATACTATAGCTTTGAATGCAGATTTAGTCTTAGGAGAAGATTCATCAAATTCACTCAACTCAAATGCAGTAAGTTTTCCAATCAACATGTCTCTTGTAATATTTGTCACTGTTTCGAGTTCATCAATAGCATGAGATCTTGTTTTGTAGGAGGGAGGCATAGATCTAAGTATCTTAGCCACAACTTCTTCATCATCCAAGGTTCCATTGACACATCTAATGTTCATCACTAGTTCATTTATCTTTTGAGAAAAAGAGAGGATATTCTCATCTTCACTCATCGTCAAGTCTTCCCACTTTCCTTTTAGACTTTGTAGCTTAGCACTTTCCACTAGCACATCTCCTTCATACAATGTTTCCAACTTTTTCCAAATATGGTATGCAGTCTTCAATCCTAACATATTTTTCATCTTCGAATCTATCAAACCACTCAGTAATGCTTCAATAGCCCTCGTATTAACTTCTGCTTGCTTAACCTCATCTTCAGAGGATGGACCATTCTGAGGAATAGTATATGCACTTTGTGTAATCTTCCAGAAAGGTTCTCCCATGCACTTCAAATGGCACTCCATTCTAACTTTCCATAAGGATTAGTTTGTACCATGGAATGTAGGACTATCCTTCTTGTATGATGCCAGCTCAGATCACCTCAAGTTGGTAGGCTTCTTTAGAGGAACTAGCTCTGATACCAATTGATGGAAAAACAAGGATAGACAACTAAGAGGGGGGGGGGGGTGAATCAGTTGTTTCCAAAATTAGAGTTATACAACAATAATCAACCTTAAATCTCAGATTTGATAAATAATAGTGCAAGCATTTATTGATAACACATCAGAGACACATGAACACCAATATTTTATATGTGGAAACCCTGTTAGGGGAAAAACCACGGTGGATGTTAGTCCACAAGATTATACCCTGTTAGAAGTATAATGTAGAATGAAAAAGGAATGCACTTGCATTCAGGCACATTGCCTAGAGCACACTACTCAAAGGGAAGGCTCACTACCTTACATAAAATAATCAGATTAAATCCACCCAATGAAGTTGAACTGAGAAATTAGGTTCTACAAATCTTGATTACAATTCCATTTAGGCACACAAAAACTTCTACACACTCTTCCACACTCTACCCAAAATTCTTCACACTTTGCTCTGCTCTGAATGATTTGAACTTTATTTGCTCATGTACACCTCTTGCAAACACTAAGAATTGCCTCTAAATGAGGAAAACAAACACTTATATATATCCGCTATATGGATTTACATCCACTGTTCAGTCGGCCTCAAATAAAGAATAAACTACAATCGTTGGCCTCAATACATGAATAAATTTCAATGTGTACCAATACAAGTCAGTCACAACATAGTGAGGACCCAAAAAACACCTTAAAACATGCCAAACAATAAAATATTAATCTTCATGGATCCGTAACATGCTAACACCATCATGTTGGCCAAGAACATGAAAAATCGACCACACATTAGAAAAATATCCAATCACGAACACTCCGATCAATGCAGACGTACAACAAGGATAGAGTATGATCTAGACTCATCCATGATTGTCACAGGTACATGTGCAACACATGAAATTTCCATAATTTCATTTGCTTCATCCAAGAACACCATCTATAGAAATTGAATAACTATAGGAACACAAATCTTCATAACTTCCACAAATCTTGATACAATCCTTTGAAACTTTCGGAAAAAATTCTAGAAAGATTCAGCAACAAACCCTTTGAAGTGCACCTTCATATCTTTAATGTACAAAACTTTCCAACATTTTGACCTTCTCAACTTGACTGGCTACCAAAAATATTATTTTTACAATTTTCTCAATACCCTCAACATATACAGCCTTAAGCATCATCAATGCTAATAGTGTTGATATCAATGAAAACCACATATTAGCAATGCAACCACAACATACAACACATGTAACCTTCTCCTTCTTAAATGATTTCCCCTTTGAAGAGGAGGATCAATCTGAGGACTCCTTTTGTTGCTCATGAGGTTTGGAATCCTTTTGTTTTTGTTTATTTCCCTTTCCACTAGAAGCCTTTTGATCTGTGTGCCCCTAAGATGCAATAAGTTCCTATGATGTAGAAGGTTTCAACTTTCCCATGCTAGCCAACTTAGATTTCTCTTGAGCGAGAGATGAAGAAAAGTTATTAGGAGATGGCATATTAAACCGAGTACCAAGAGCATCCCTAGTGGCATACAAGGTAGATACAAAAATTGAATAATCTAGTCCAAGCTTAGAAAGAATGGACAATATCAACTGAGAGTCCTGCTTCTGAATACCACACTATGTCAACTACAATCTAAGAGACTTGATTTTAGTGAAAAACTCTTGGATGTTGTCAAAATCCCTAGGATTTAAGCCAATGAGCTTATTCTCCAACTGGAATCCTCTCATAGTATCTTGCCTCCCAAACAAGGACCCTAAAGTAGTCCAAATCTGATGGGGTGTAGTGTAAGACTCAACATGAAAAATAAGATCAGGAGAAATAGATAGACATAAAGTACCAAAAGCCTCATTACACCTATTAAACTACTTTCTCTTTACAACAGCACCTATAGGTTCAAATTATGTGCCCATGGTCACTCTGTACAACCCTTGGTGCATCAAATGAATCTCCATTTGTTTTTTCCAACCAAAATAGTTGAATGGAGTAAGGGGTACAATAGTATGTGAATCCATGACAAAAAATTATAGTATATACTCTCAAAGCAAAAAAAAATTCTCTTTGATCTCAAAAAAATAGCCAGAATTGCACATTTCCCAAGAAAATAACTAGGAAAGAAAAAGATAAGATCAAATAAGAATATCAGATACCTAGTAAATATTCTAGAAAATCAGGTCTGAGATTTGTGTAGAGCACTGAACCAGCTTTTTGATGCCTATTTGTTTGCGCAAAACGGCGTCTGGATGCAAAAGTTACACCTCCTAGAGTGAAAATAGAAACTTCTGAATTCACATGCCTATAGAATAAAATAGGATCAAATTATGAAGAAAATATCTCTACCACTGGAATGGTGTCAGAATCATCTTTCCAACGGTATCTCATTTTTGAAAAACGGAGATCGTACACCCGATTTATGCCTGATTTACTGAAACTACTCAAAAAAGGCCAATTAGGCCTGTATGCAGCCTTGGGGGCTAAAAAAAATAGCCCCTAGTCACATGCATGACTAGGGGGCAATGGCCTGGGGTTGGCGATGGGGCTCCTGGTCCTCGATATGACCTTGCGCAGGGGCTGGAAGCCGACGGAGGCTGGGCAGAGGCGCCAATATGACCACGACCCTAAGGTTAAGCCCCCGGGGGCTGGAGTGGAGAGCGGTGGCCGTACTTTTTGAATTTTTAAAATTTTTTCGCCAATTTTGACCTTGGAGTGCATGCTGGGGTGGCCGTATGACCTCTTTGGCAATTTCTTTTTTCCTTTTTCTGCAACTTCTCAGAAATCGATGAAACGACAAGCGTTTCTAGGGTTTTTGGGTGCTCTGATTGTGATGGCAACTCCCTTTTTTCCTAAAAATGAATAGAAAAATTGGCTACCCCCAGATCTTGTAAGAAGATGCCTGGCTAAGACCCTTGGACTTAAAAATCACTGTAAGGAAAAATCCTTCAAAAGACGAACATGAAGCTGCAAATTTGAAGCTCTGATACCATGTAGAAGTTGAAAAACCAACCTCACAGACCCTAGTGAACACCTGCAAGAAATAACCCATCACAAAGAAAGAAAGATGTCTAGAACAAAAAAGATGCTCTACAAGCCTCAAGTTGAAAAATGCATTAAGAGAATGAATAATTACAATGAGATCAATCCTTAAGAAAGGAGATCAACCCCTAAAACGAAACCCTAGTGTGCACATTTAATAATTAATTATTAATGTGCCTAAGTTTAGCTTAAGTAAATTTAAAGTGATAAGTGACTTAATTAATTAACCAATATGATTAAATTAATTAAGTGAAATGACTTATTACTCTAACAAATTTGTCTCCTCTTGCTGGTTGGGACAATATGGTTCATACTTATGAGCTATCTCTTTGATCTCAACTTTCTGATTGGAATCACTTGATCCTTGAGATGCAAGATAAAACATGGTTGTTTCCTCCACTTGCTCCTACTATTCATGGATCTATTCCTCAACTCTTTTTTCTTTACCATCCAGCTTTGGACAAAATATCTCAAGATCATCCCAGAACAAGTCTTCTTCGCAGTCCTCTTTTCTTCTCTATAAGAGAGGACTAATTTTTACCTTATTTAAATCTTCATGAATCAAAGTTTCTTGTTCATGCTGATTTTCAAGGACAAGCAACTCATCACTGTGTTTAAGAACCTCTTGCTACTCCAATCCTATTGGTGGTGTTCCCACAACAATTTTTCTTTATCATATTCAAGAAAAGGGGGTAATTCATTGAACCATATTGTAGCATCCTACTTTTCACCACCCTTTCTTGTTCTTCATACTACTATCCAAACTAGCTATACTCAACTTCATTTTTAGTATCTTGTTGGCCCAACACTATATCCTCATCTTTAGCAAAAAATGGAAGTTCATTGAAAGAATCATCAAATACTTCATGTCCAACATCATTTTCTTGCTCTATACCTTGATGCTCCAACTGATTATAGTCAATACTCAACCACAACAATTCGGATTTAGACTCATCAAGTGAAGACTTTTCAGCTATGTTTTTCTCCCCTTTTACCACATAAAACTCCTTGCCTTGCTTACTAAAACAACTCTCTTGACATATAATAGGAACCCCTAAATAAGCTTGTGGAGTTTGCTAGGTTGTTTGAAGGAAAATGGATTCTTCAAGAGGCTACTCTTTAGGTATTATAGGCTGAACTAGTTCAACTAAAGTTTCATTTTGTATGAAGCATAATGTATTGAATATAGGAATGAATTTTTCAAAACAAGGATTTGGAAATGAAAGGATTGATTGAGCTTCCAACTTGTAGGCAAACAAATGCTTCTTTTGTTCTTCTTTTTCCTCCACCTCTCTTGCAAGATCTTCCTCATGTTGTCTTTTCTATGCCAACAACTCTTGTTCATGAAGATAGGCTTGATAAGCCCATTCATCCTGCTATAAATCAAAGTCTTGCTGATTTTGGAGATCATCCAACCTCTGATTGAACTCAAACATCATGCTTCTAATCTCAAAATAACCCATGCTATCAATGTTTTGAAACTAACTTTCAATAGTTTGGAACTCTTGAGGCTAGTTATAATAACAAAACAGTTGATTATTGGAAAAAATATTGACCCTGGGATTGATATGAATCTTGGGAATGGGTGGGTGGGGGGTGATCATGATGAACATGCTAGCAATATATTACTACAGGGTTATTTTTAGTGAAATTAACAGTATATTTAGTGTGATATGGCTGATAAGAGGGCACAAATGTAGTATTTTCATGATATGGAAGGTGAAAGGCCATGTTTCCATGAAATGAAGACATAATCTTTCATTCAAGAAGCTTCAAAATCAGAAAAAATCACTTTCTTTTAATAATGTTGAAACATACCAGCACTTGTCTAATTGAAACCAATAGATACCTTTATGGAGTCACTAGGTGTGTTGAAAAATTTCATCCAAAGGAAGAAACTACTGCTGTAAACACCAAAAAGTAGCAATTTGTAGTACAAAAAAGACATAAAATCAGTTCTTTGTCCCACCAGTTGTGCCAAAACTGTTAGCTCTCAAAACTACACCCTTGATAAGTTTTAGAACTTAACATTTTGGAGTAACATGGGAAGACTCCTAAGTTGTGGGTCACCTAAACTTGGAGTGGACCTCCAGATAAGGCTGGCTACTTAAGGTACTCACCTAAAACTATTTTTTCGTTGAGAAAAGGGTAAAAGAAACATGAAAATAAAACTAAACCCTATGGTGATGCACCCAAACGTTAACTGGACCTGTAAAGTAGCTTAAACACACAATTTGATCAATAACATAGCTTAAGTTGTACAATTCAATTCTATATACTTATGCATCAATGTTTCATGAGAAGGATATAATGCATAATCCTTGAAAGAAATAAATTTTCACAACTTATAACTTGTAAAATGCATGCACTTTCTGCACAAAGGTGCCTCTAATGAAACTCAACTACAAGGAATGAAGTAATTTCACAATAAATTGCATAAATCATCAAAATTCACATAATGGAACATAAAATTAAGTAGGAAAAATAGCTTATCTTCATTGATCTCCAAGGCATAAACTGGTATACATGTGAAAATGACTTACATAAAATGCAGTCTTTTCTACCAAGGACTCCAACAAGTCACAAAGTAGAACAAGAGCATATTAAGAACTAACTTCACAAATGAAAAGTGAATTCAATATAAGCTTCACCAAGAGACTCCAGCAAAATATAGTAACCAAATCTCCTCCAAAAGAGCTCCAAAATGTTGAAAAGGTCAAGCTTGACCAATTCCATCATAAAGGCACCCCAAAAATGCTCCAAGTTGCTCCAAAAGACTTCCAAAATGGTCAAAACAATCTCCTATATTCCCACCATATATTTGCAAACCTCTCCAACCTCTCCTATATGCTTTGCACCAAGTCATTAACCCTTAAAAAATCCCCTTTGACCACATCCTAAAGGAAAACTTAACTTCATCTTGCATTTAAATAACATTGATTAAGTGATTTATAATTGCATCACTTAATAATATCCTTTACATTTCAAAGTAAAAGGCCATGATTCGGCCTATGTCTTGAAGATAAACTAAAATGCATGAGTTATGGTAAGATTTTAGAGAATACACTTTATTTCTAGGAAAACCAAGGTTGAGGTATTAAATTATCACAAAGTTTTTTTTTTTTTTAAAAGACAAAAGAACTTTAAACTTGTCAACATATCTTAGGGTTTCCAAACCCTAGGAACAAAACGTGGCCAAACTTATGCAAATTTATTTCATTTTTGCATTTTTGCACTCTAAAATTTTGGCATTGCCAACTGAGGGTTTCAATGGACATCTGAAATTGTGTCTAAAGGCTTCATTTTCTCGAATGCTAGTAAGAATCTTCTCTCTGTATTGGTCAAACTCCTTTTCCTGTGAGAAACAATGAAGCTCTATTGTTTTGTAGCACTTTCCATTTCTTGAAGATCACTGTAGACTATGCCTTTCTAGATATTACATATATTACTTGATTTGTTCTTCTCTAATTTTGAGATCATATGCAAAATAAAAGATGGATCACCTTGTATCTTTTTGTGCATTCTCATTTTCATTTCTCCCCATGGCCGCAACGTCACAATATTTGCAGGTATAGAATGATCTGATAAGATCGTGCAAGATTATAATATGAAGGAGATTTCATGAGGCACTAGAGAGTTGAAATAAGAGTTATCTTAGTCAACCATTTCACACGAAAAAATATTCCCTGTAAAGAAAAAATGGTTTGCAAAATGATTCAAAACCCTTGCACAGTATGAGTCTAATTCAAAACTATACACATTTTTCCATTCCTTCATGAACACTACCCTTTTCACTAACTTGCAAGTCTGTGTACTCATTTTTGCTTTCATGAGAGTTTGTATACCTTTTTTGCGGCCATGAGTCCATTGTTTGATTTTTTCTCACTATGGAAAATAATGTTATTTCGAGCTCTCTGTGTTTCTCATGCTCAACTTTGAGCTCTGCCTATAGCTAAAAATATTGATCATAATTTTTTTGTTCTTTGTGTAATTGAAGCTCTAAAATTTGAAGCTCTATCTTCATGTTATCCATTGTCTTCAACATACTTAGACTATCTCCATCAATGAGTAAATGAACAACATTTCCTACTCATTTGGATCAAGACTAATCACTATTCTTGTTTTGACACAACCATGGGCCACTTGTATTCTACTATCTCTTATCTCATTTTAGATGACTCTGAAACTTTGGTTTTAATATAGCCACTGTTATAACAACAATAACAACACTATTCCATTTATTTGAAACACAATTAAGCATAGTCCATCACACTTCATAGTACCTTTTTCTATAGTTGTTTCATAACTTAATCACTCAAAATTATTTTTTTCTTGTTCACTAAAATAGTAATAGTATGCTTTGATATTTAAAATGAAATATTGTTTCATGGTGATTTTAAAGCTTGTCATTTACTGCCTCTTCATTTGGCTCTATTTCTTTAAACAAAAAGTTGTCTTTCTCCTTTACTTGCACAAGAATTCCATCTCATGCATTTGGGTTGTCTTTGATATAGATGAATGTCCCATGTATCTTCTTTCATTGATAATTGCAAAAGTGTAGCTGATCATGCATACTTCATTTATGGCTCCTTGTCACTTATGGATATAGTGCCTCTATATCTTAGACTTATCACTATTTCTTTAGAATAAACTGCCTTCTTGTATCATTTGTTACCTCTCATCGTATGCCATAATTATCATAACATTCTTGATGATCCTTTCTGTCAAATGCAATGATGACTAGCAATGCATCTTAGTTACTCATTTGCATCAATGTGTTTTTTTTATCATGCATTGCTCCTTGGGATATTATATTGAAATGGTGGCCTTGACCACATATTTCACTCATCACCTATAGCTACTCCATGTAGCTCATGACAACTCCTAATAGCAGTTGATAGTACCATTATTTCACAAATATGATGACTCTGTACTTATGAATTTAAAATTGCAAACATCATGGAAACTTTTCAGACCAATTTTTGTGTCATGTTCTTGTTGGTAAGGAGTATAATTATTAATATGAGAGAAATCCTATTAATAAGATATATATTCTTTATTAGTATAACCATGATTAATGAAACGTTTAATCAAGGATTACATTGTTGATATAAAATGAAACTATCCCTCTCTAAAGAAACTAAAGGGCAATATGTTGGGCTTAACCCTTATGGGAGCCCATTTCAATCCACATGTTGTGATCGAATGAAACAAACCAACAACAAATATTTCACCTATACCTACACAATGAGAAAACATGTTAGATAAAAATAGAGCATAGGATAGATGTTTATAATAACCTTTCTTTTTCCTAGACATATGTGGTATACAAACTAATTTGATGCTTATGAAGATCAGGCTATATGTTTATGGATGTTGCATATGTATTGATTGGTGATATTTAATTACTCTAACCAACTCTTTCTCACACATGCAAGAATTTTCGAAGCACCTGAGCAACCTTTCAGAGCATTAGAGGAAAGGGAGATGAACAAGAAAGAGAGGCAGCAATAGATGCAAAGCAACTCAACTGGGATTCATCATTCAAGCAATGATGAGGCTCCTCTCTTTATATACGTATTCTTTCTTTCTTGTATCTATAAATGTATAGTCTTTTCCTTTATTTGCATTCAAATAGTTAGTCCCACAGCTTATGTGGGACACCATACATTTATGATTATCAATAAAGAGTGATTTTGAAAAATTATTTCACTCCCATCTCTGTTGTATGTATTTGCATAATATAATAATTTAGTCTTTGATAATTTATTTATGCACATAGATATAACATAGCAAAGTAGAATGTACCTTTTATTTCTCTTTGTAAAACATAAAAAAATCTACCTATTTGTGCTGGTAGCTAAAATAGGTAACACACACACACACACACACACACACACACACACATATATATATATATATGAATATTGACACCAATTACAAAAGGCTCTCCTAGAAGGGCTCACTACCTAAAATAAAGAAAAACTCATTGCCAAAGGCTCACTACCTAGGAAGATCACTTATTCTGGATAGAAAGAGATTAAAAATTAACTGTTACAAGGAGGCTCACTACCTCAGAGCAACAAGAGAATCCACCACAACCATCCACAACCTTTGTATCACTACCTCCAACAACTTTAGGTACACTAAAATGTAGAAACCTTCTTCTCACTACTTCTAGTAGTCTTAGGAGTTCATGCTCACACTCAGATCACTACAATCAATCACATACACTTCATTTTGCACATATCTTCACATCACCAAATTATCTAAAAAATGACCTTGCATATATATCCTCTGCAACCTCAAACAATCTTCTCCAAGTTAGTCTCAATGAAATGTATGCACCTCAAATGTGCAACTACCAAATAGGTCAGCACCAAACACCTTCACAATGGAAATAAGTGAAGGAAGACCACACAAAGGGTTAACCAGGACCCAAATCAACACTAGCATGCTACACAACGGTTCCACAAATAATGAAGCACATCCAAAAATAACACTAACACGCCAGGTCGGCCAAACTGACATTAACACTAACAAGCAACCACAGTCACACTTCAGCAGGTCGAAAAATGTCCTACAGACCACATTGCAACATCACCCAATATTATAGAATACTCCAACACCAACTGAATATTCAAACACACTAGCACAAACACATGCAACTGAAAATACTATCATCCTATGCAACCAGTCAAACTGCTACTGAGACACAACACATGAACCAAGCTTGTGGAATAGTTGAACACCAAACCATCCAAGGGAAGATAGATAGAAGCATTATTATCATATTTTCTAATATGCAAGTCAATAAAATTCAATGTGGATAAATGTGGAGCACTTCCATTTCTCGCAAACAACCCTCTTCACAAGCAAACATTGTCACACACATCTTCTAATTTTGCATGATCCAAAACCTAAAACTTTGGATATAGAACCTCTAAACACTTATGAACATCACATCCAAACTGCAAAAGAAATATTCAAGCATGAAGAAATGTGGAGCACAATAAAAAAAATACCTTGTTACCTTGTACACTCTTTATACATTTTTTTTTCAAAATAAATTAGAAACCAAGTGACCATGATGCATCTTTAACACCTTATTAACACCACAAACACCTTCTCATCATAACCACACTAAAGGTTGACATAGTTTGACATCAATGACAACACTAAAGACAAAATAGTGCAACACAAGGGATACTCTAATGATTCAATCTTGATGAAGGTATACAGTATAACATATTGGGGATTGGATATCAGAGTAACCATATAACCCATACAAAATGATGGAAAAAATACAAAAAAACTTGGTCCTAGAATTTTACTAAGTGAAAGTATTGGTGATCAAGGATTAGGAGTATCACCCAACATATTCTCAACAATGGAGGTCTAATAGGGGAGGCATCATCTAGAAATATTGAAATATAGAAAATATAATACATTAGGAATTGTGGATCAAAGCATCCATCTAACAAATTATCATAGGAAAAACCTACTAGGAGAGGCTCTACTGACCAATCTGAAAAGACTTAGAAAATAAAAAAATATCAAAGATTAGGTATTAGAGCAACCCTATTCATCACAATAAGGATGGTATGGAAGCATTAAAAGGTTTAAAAACCCATCAAGGTGATGTGAAATCATTAGAAACAACCTAAAAAGACATGTTGCATAAAAAATAGCTTCGACACCTGAAAAAAAAAAGAAAAAAGAAAAAGAAAAAAAGAAAAAATAGAAAGGGTATAATTTTAAAAAATAAACAAAATAAAATGACTTCAAATCAACCCACATATTAACTAGCTATAGGAAAACATGTTGACATTAAAGGGAAACCAAAACTCACTCATGAAAAAAAAATGGCAAGTAAGGATGCAAAGAGGGAGGCTAATGGACACATAATATACTCAAGAACACATAATAAATGGTCACCAATAGCTTCCAACTCATTGCAAAGGTTCACAAAAAGGAGAAATCGCCAGAGTGCCAAGGAAGGAAATTACAAATGAAAATGGATGAAAAAATAAGAAAATTGAAAATAAAAATAATATTGCATGTGCATGGGGAAAATATCATAAATGTAAATATGAGGGTAGGTTGGGGTCATGTCATATCCAATGTCAACTGTCAAGATATTGAAGGTTGACTTACAAGCATGCCAAGATGACCATCTCTAAAAGTTTGACAAGGGTGACACATCAACCCAACACTAACAATTGGGGATTCAGGTATTTAGGATTCCTTTACACTCATACCAAGATGACTAACCTTGAAAAAATAATAATTACACAAGAATGTGAACAAGAAAATAAGGAAAAAATCAAGGTTTTAGGAATTCTTATATTTTCATACGAATATTAGAAACCTCAAAATCTTGATAGGTCAAAAATATAAGATAAAAGAAAACACTCAAACCCAAACCCAAAACAAACAAAAGAAAAATAAGAAAATGTGATCCCTAATTTTCCAAGTCAAATTGGGGTGTGAGTACATCAGACAATAGTTCTTCCTTTTTTACTAATTTCTTAAATCTTTGATCATTTTTTTTTACTATTTCCCCTTCTTTATGTACCATTTCTATCATTTTACTAATTATATTTGATAGAACCTTAGGAGACCCAAATTATATAGAAATTAATTTTTTATTTCTTCCCATTCCTTATCATGTTGTGAGATATTTTCATATACCACTTAAGGTCATCATTCCTTAAGATCCCTATTAAATATTAAAGTTTGGATTGGTCACTTCAATTTTTCTTGGTCCTCCAAAATGATTCTAGTACAAAGATATGTTTCAAGGTTTCAATAACATCTTTCCTAAAAGCTAGTAACTTCATGCTTGGGTCCATCTCTAGTGATTTGTCTCTATATTTTCTAAAAATATGAGAATTTTTGTTTCTATATTATGGTGAGCTATGATATTTTGGTCTAGGATCCTTTTAAATTATCTTTTTTTTTCTAATTTCTTAGCACAAATATTGTACTTCATTACTCTCATTTTTTTATTTTCTCTTAACTAATTGACTTACTCACACCTTTTCATATTTGGGCTACCTTTACTTATTATAATTAAAGTGTGTGTATCTTTTACTTTTGGCTTATTAGCTAGCATAATCTAGTAGGTGAACGTTTCTCTATTGTTAGTTATATCCTATTAATAGGTAGTAGTAAGTTGTCCCCCACTAGTTATTTTTAGACTCCTAAATGTATATTTAATAAGTAGAATCATGGGGAAATATTATAGGTAGAACCTATTAATTACTATAGGACATCCCATGGGATTAGTATCCACTACCTTTCCTATGATATCAATAGGACATATTGGAGCCCATGTTTAATTTCCTAGTTGATGCCTACTGCTAAAATTTAACTTTATTTGTTAAATATGTCGTCCCAATTTATGTCCCATTTGGTGTCTCAGTCGACCCAAAATCAAGTTGAGATCAAAATGTGTTTTCTATGTGTGATTTTATTCTTTATATTAATTATGGTTCTATTGATTACAATTTCTTGAAAAATCTCTTGATATAGTCTAGCGAAACCAATTTTTTTAAAAGAGATAAAAGTAGTAGTATTGTTATTTTTAGGAAGATTGCACTCAATAATGTATGGTTTAGAAATTTTTGTAATAATTATCTTGATATTTTGAAAGGGGTTGTTTATAATGTAAAGGAAATTTCATTTGTAAGGGGTTGGGTGATTTTGGAGAGAATAGGCTTGTAAAAAGAAAATTTGTAGAATTTGTAATACTTTTTATGAAGGATAATAGAGACATGAAATATTGTTCCAATATGTTTATTATAAAACAATTTTATCTTAAAAAATTATGAATTTGGTTTTCTCCTACACAATATTGTATTTTCTTTGAAATATATATTTTTAAGGAAAATAGAATAAAATTGTTTGCACATTTTCTAGAAGGTTCTTGAGTTTGATTATTTCACCTTCAAGGAGCATGGTAAGTATTTTCAAACAATTATTGGGGTGTGAAATTTTATAGAGGATTAATAATTAGAATCATGTTTATCAAGACAAATGCATGGGTTTAAATCATTGTAGGGTAATGATATATAATTGGTAAACCCCAAGGTTGGAGGTTGTTTGAATATCATATTCAATAAATTTTTGAATTTTATATTTCCAAGGAGTAGACACTGATCTTTTCCACCATCCCTATCCACTCAAATATTTAAAATTAACAATCACACTTCGATGTTACATGTTAATTGTATAGATTTTTTCCCATTATACATAACTATGATACATTTCCTATCTTCTCCAAATTGATTCTAGTACAAATATGTGTTTCAAGGCTTAAATAACATCTTTCCTAATAATTGGTAACTTCATGTTTGATTCCATAACTAGTGATTAGTATCTATATTTTATAGAACTATGAGAAGTTTCTTTTCTATTTTGTGGTGAGATATTGCATTTTGGTCTAGGCTCCTTCTAAATTCTTTCTTTTAAAATTTTACTAGCACAAATCCCCTTCTTCACTCCTCCCATTTTCCTTCCCTTTATCTTAACTAACTCACTAACTCACACTTTTTCATCTTTTTGGTACCTTTACTTATACCTAATTATAAGTAAAGGGTGTGTCTCTTTGTCTTTTGTATTGCTAAACCTTTCCTATCTTCTCCGAATTGATTCTAGTACAACTATGTGTTTCAAGGCTTAAATTACATCTTTCCTAATAATTGGAAACTTCATGTTTGGTTCCATAACTAGTGATTAGTATCTAGATTTTCTAGAACTATGAGAAGTTTCTTTTCTATTTTGGCCTAGGCTCCTTCTAAATTATTTCTTTTGAAAATTTACTAGCACAAACCCCCTTCTTCACTCCTCCCATTTTCCTACCCTTTATCTAACTAACTCACTAACTCACACTTTTTCATCTTTTTGGTACCTTTACTTATACCTAATTATAAGTAAAGGGTGTGTCTCTTTGTATTTTGTCTTGGTATTTAGCATAGCCTCTTTGTAGTAGGTGAATGTTTCTCTATTATCATTTGTATCCTACTAATAAGTACAACTAAGTTTCCCCCATCTAATTATTTTTAGACTCTTAAATGTATCTTTAGTAAGTAGAATATTGGGGAAATATTATAGGTAGAACCTATTAATTAATATAGGACTCATCCCATGGGGTTAGTCTTGAATACCTTATTATATCAAGAGGACCTATTGGAACCCATGTTGAATTTCCTATTTCATGTCTATTTCTAAAAAAAAAAAAAAACTTTTCTAAAGATGCCATCCTAGTTTGTGTCCCCTTTGGTGTCTTATTCTACCCAAATCAAGTTGAGATCAAATATCTTTTTATATGTTAGTATTTTTACAATGCTTATGGTCCTATTAAGTGTAATTTCTTGAAAAATCCCTTAAAATAGTATAGAGCAACCAAAATAATCAAAATAGTTAAAATAGAAGTATTGTTATTTTTAGTAAGATTACATTTAAGCATGTATGATCTAGATTTCTAATATTTTTCTTGATTATTTAAAAGGGTTTATTTATAATGTAAATGCTTTTTAATTTGTAAGGATTGTGTGATTTTGGAGGGAATAGGCTTGTAAAAGAAACTTTGTAGATTTTGTAATTTTTTTTGAAGGATAATATAGACATGAAATATTGTTCTAGTATGTTTATTGGAACCAAATTTGATCTAAAATGATGATATGAATACAAAATTTTGAATTTGGTTGTATCCTACATAATATTGCATATTCTTTGAAAAAGTATATTTTCAAGGAAAATAGAAAAATATTCTTGCGCATTTGTTGTAAGATTTTGGAGTTTGATTAGTTAATTTCTTCAAAGAGGATGGTAATAATTTTCAAATAATTATTGGGGTAATGTATTTTTTGTAGAGGATTAATAAGTATATTCATTTTTAGCAATTAAAATACATGGGTTTTAAATCATTGTAAGGTAGTGATATATTATTGTTAAACCCCAAAGGTTGAACGTTGTTAGGATATCATATTGAATCAAGTTTTGAATTCTATAATTCCAAGGAGTAGACATTTATCTTTTCTAGCATCTATGTCCAATCAAATATTTAGAGTTAAAAATCACACTTTGATGTTACATGTTAGTTCTATAGATGTTTTCCCATTATACAAATTTTTAGAATTATAAATCTATCCTTGGAGAAATTTATAATGTTATTTATCTATAGATTATTGTAATATAATGGTGTTATGCTCATGCCCAATAATTAAGGGAAATATAAAATTTATATTGAAAAATAATGTTCAAACCCTAACTTGCATGCATGAACAAATTATGTGTTACTTATTATGATAAACACATTATTCATATAGAATCCGATATTATTTTAGGTGTGCCTACCTAGGTTTTTTAAAGCTTAAAGTGTAGGAGAGAAATATCCATGTAATGCCCTACCACGCAACCCTAGATGAAGTTTCAATTCACAATAAAAGCATACTATTTTTTTTTTTATTAAAGTGAATTAAAAATACATGTTCATCTATAATTGACAACATCCCCTAAGGCTACGTAACTGAGATTACTTAAATTCCCATTAACATACAACATTAAAAATTCATTGCATTAAACAACTCAAGTAATATACATTCATTCAATCATAACTTAATAACAAGATAAGAAGATAACATCCATAATATATATCCATTACATGAACAACTGATTACAACACTCATTTCCAAAATGAGTCAAAACACATAAGTGTTACAATTACATAAATCCACCTCAAAAATACAAGAGGGGTAAAACCAACTCATTACAAATTGAAATACAATAGTGCTAGTAATGAAAACAAGATCCGCGAGTTGTCCAACTGGATGTCACGCCACCAAGTACTGAAGATCACGGGGGACCCAACAGTTTATGGTGCATGTTCCACCCAACCAAGTGGTACCTGAAGGCCCACCCCCCATGCTAGGAGATAGTGACAATGCAACATGGACAAAGAATCTACTACCTCTAACCAAAGGCAGACTCATACTGACACATACTGACTCAACCAAACACATGGACAATATAAGTCTAACACTAACATGGTCACATTGCTTCCAGACATAATATTAATCAAGTATGATAAAGAAATCATACACACAACACACATCTCAATGTTATCCTAGAGAAAGTTTCATTGCAAGGTTTGTTATGAGATCTCCTCTGGGCATTCTTCATAGGCTCCGATAATCCTGGTGACCTCAACTGAATCTCATCCCTCATACTCACTCATGCGGAATCAACTATCTCTCGTGAGGACAAAATAGTTGACCTTGCCATTCCAAGCCTTCCCACTCATCCCAAGTCTAAACGAGCCCTTGTGTCTATGAGTGAGGTAAAATTATCTTGATTAGTGAGAAGTTAGTCCTAATCTTCTAAGTACAGTACTTTAATTATCACTTGTTTAAATAACTTCTGAAGGTTACCCAATTTACCTCTTTGGGCTCTAGCCCCTAACAAAATCCACTCTTCTATTGGATAACACACTACTCAAATCTAGACTCCAAGGGTAACACAAGTGCTTACTGAAATAAAACAACTCAATCTCTCCTATTCTAGGAGGCAACAATTAAGGAAATCCACTCCAACACTAAGAGGAAACAAAACACTTAAAGCACTACCCAAGGGTAAACGAATGATTGAATTAACAAAGAATTGACCCACATCCTCTGGAAGACTTCACAATTTATAACACAACCACCCGTTCCCAAAGTAATCAACATAAGGAAAATTAATCTTAAAAAGAACTGACAATGAATTTCACTATATTTGGATATCTTAAATCCATTTCCTAACTAATACTTTTCAATAAATAGTCAATTACTTCAATCAGATAAATAATATACTGAAATAATTACCTTTACTTTTACAAGGAAAGGATAAATTCAAATTTAACAAAACAAGATATTCCATTTGCATTTAAATCAAAGACACTCATGCAAGAAAATATTTCTTTCAAATTCTCAACTAACTCATCTAATTCTTCAAATTATCAAATTAAATAACAAATACAAACACTTAATCATGCACACATTTAAATAAATATATATATAAACTGACTATTATATATATATTTAATTAACACTACAAATAATCTCAACCCCATTTAATTAAACCAAGTTTATAATTCTAAAAAAATAAAAATAGAATAATAAAATGTATCTCATTATTTTATATATATGTATATATATATACACTGTATATATACTACATATATATTATGTGAATGTCACATAATAACATTGATTATATCAATATATATATATATATTTACAAATCACAGAATTGAAAAAACTTGAACTGAGTTATTCCCATCGCATTTAATATTGACGAAAATGGAATCAAGGAAGGGTTTTCAAGCTTGTCAAACCCGTCGCTATTAATCCTGAATATGAGCTAACCCTTTTGTTTGGGGGGGGCGGCGGTGCTAAAGCATAGCTGAAACCCCCAAATTCAGGGCACGACCATAATGGTGTGTGGGGAGAGTTGCGGAGGTCTCCCTCCACAGTCGTCCCCTCTTGGGGGCGGCTATGGAGATAGTGCTTCCCATGCCTCCCCCAACACCACTGTTACAAGTTTTAATTTAAAACAATTTTTCTTAAAAAAAACAATTCCGTTTTTCAATGGAAATTCAACCATCCGCGGCGAATCCGAAATTCACCCAACAATGAAAATTTCATTGCGCCATACGGACGACGACATTCCAAGCAGCAAACCAATTACATTTTTCATTAAAATAAATGTATATATATATATATATTTATATATTATGTGTATATATTTTCCAGAATATAACACATGTAATATATAAATATATATATTTACACAGAATTAAATTACTGGTAAAATTGAGAAAATAATAAAAAAACCAGTAACAGGAAATTAAATAAAAAATTTCCAGAATATCTTCCTAAATTCAAGAGGTTTAAAATTAATTTATTTTAAACCATTCCTTCAAATTTTCAAATAATATTAAAGTAGGCAAATGTTTGTTTTGAAAAACAGATCTGAATGTTTTCAAAAGGGTAAAATCTTCATATAACAACCTAAATGTTTGGAGCACAATAAAGGTTTAAATTAAATAATGTTTCAACAATTTCCCCATTTACTGAATTAATTCCTATAGTAAATTTAAACAATCTTCCCCAAATTTTAGATTAATTTAAATCTAGATTCAATTAACAAATCCTAATTCACAATGATTTCCACAAAAAATTCATCAACAATTTATACTATATTAAACAAAACAAGGACCAGAAAAACACAGATGAAAACCTGGAATTCGAAGCTACAGTAAAAGATGAATTTATGATGCAAGCCTCCTCCAAAGATCTTCTGAATTTTCTTCAATTGTGCAATGAATCCAATTCAAAACTCAACAAATACAAACAAACTTTCCTCAAATCAATTCTACAATCAAAACTTTCTTCAAACCCTTCTCTGTGCAAATTTTTCCAAAAATTCTTCTCTGCTTTCAAGAAACTCTTTCTTCCCCAAAATTTCTTCTTCCACGAATGAATTTTCAATCCACACTTCTTCTTAATTAAACATGCAATTGTCTTCAATCAAAAATATCTTAGACCACCAAATCTGATTTCTTGCATGCAATATTGACAATTACAATATTAACCTAATTCCATTTTTGAAAACACACTTTGAATTTAAAATGCAATTTCAAATAATTTTCAATTTTAAAATGAAAATTTCAAATATCTTTCAATTTTTTCTTTTATTTAATTTAACCAAATAAAACTTAATTAATTAATTTTAATTATTTAACAACTAAATTCAACCCTTTTGAGATTAAATTTAATTAATTAAATAAATTAAATTTAACTAAATTAAATTTTATTGTTAACTTTAAATATAACATCAAAGCATAATTTTAATTTAATATATAATAATCACTACTTTTAACCAATGTAATTATTCTAAAAATTGATTTAATAATTACGCATCTAACATAATCAAATAACATTAAAATAAGGTACACCATGACTCAACAAGCAAGACTGACGACACACTAAGGTTAGGGCGTAGACTTGACACTTGTTACCTAGCTACTATCTCCCGTTCAACTTAATTGTTGGATCAACACGCTCAAACCTGTGAAACTAGGTGGAGTCGATGTCATGTACCTGCAAACCTGAGAATCAAGTAAACAACATCATATAATATATTCAACATATAATACACACCGTGAAGAAGAAATCACGGATTTGTAGGGTGCTCGCAAGCTAGTGATGCAAACCCGTCCTCTTCACCAATACACTCATCAAAGACTGACATTAACATCATAATCAATAATCTCATAATAAAATATCATGTTAACTCTACTAACATCATTAAACCATTAAAGCATGTGAAACAATAATCAGATCAACACATCACACAATAATAGTTGTCGCTCAATAGTAGCAATCAAAACATCATAACAAAATGTATCTAGTATCAAAGTAGCTACAACCAAACATAGCATAAAGCAAACCAAACAAGAAGAAAAACAAAGGGGTATTACAATCCATATCTCATTCATTGGATCATCTTCTTAGTGATATTAAAAAAATTATAACTTCTTAGAGATCATTGATATCAATTTGTGATCCAATAGGACCTCTCCCCTACAAAAATGCATAGTGTCATCTCTTGGCCATTTCCTATCTATATCCTCATATGGGTCCAATATCATGTTTATAATCATCAAGCTCACCCAAATTTATGTCCCTCCATCAAAGTGGTCAATGCTACCCCATCATATTGCCCTAGGAAATTCTCGATCCAAGATACACTAGTACATAAACACCAATATATGATTAAAAACTACAAAAAACTGCATATACATGACTAAACATGATCATGTGAGCATTGGTAGTTTATTGCCAATCATTTATAACGTGACCAGATTGATAACTAAACCATTTTTAGTCATTTATCGATTATTTTGATTGATCGATTTGGTAGTATATTTAGTCATTGATTGCTATAAATTGGTTACTTATTTAGTCATTTTTTATTCACTAATATATTTACTCCTTAATTTAGACTTTGATTGTTATTAACTAGTCACTTATTTAGTCATTTTTATTCACTGATTTTTGTCCATTGGTAGTGTATTTAGTCATTAATTTTAATCATCATTTTGATCAATTTGGTAGTTTATTTAATTATTTTTCTTCACTGATTTCTGTCAACTGGTGGTATATTGATACATTATTTATTAATTGCATAATCATTATATTTAGTCATTTTTATTCACTACTCTATCAATTGGTAGTTTATTTAATTATTTTTGTTCGTTGATTTCTAACTAAAAATGCTAGAAATGAGATAATGCTTTTGAGGTTTAAACATAAAACATAGAAAAAAAAATCAATCATTCATTTACACATAATTAAATGACTATTAAGAAGGAAAAATACTAAATTTTTATTGAGAAAATGTGTTCTTACAATAGATATAGGACTTAAATATGTGTCTTTGCTTTGAAAAATTTGTTACAAAGTGTGTTTCTCAGTGTTGTGACTGAGAAAACTGAGTTACAATGCTCTATTTTTTTCTTATACAGCTCCAAAACATGAAAGAACTACTTGAAAAATGTAGCCTAAGGGTCCTATATGTCATACCATACATGAAGCCTAAGGGTCCTACGTACATCTTGACTTCCTTCACTCACAAGATTCTCTAAAAATTGTGTCAACAATCAAAGCGGGTTCCTGGGATAAACAAAGACAAAACAAGAATTGTTAGCTTAATATAAACCTTATGGAAATTGAAAAATAGCTTTGGAGAATTTATGCATTACCTTTTTCTTGTATTCTTCAACAAGTGGTTCAATAGGAAGGAGAGCATGAACAAAATAAATAAGACCTTTGATGAAGTCCTCGAGACAATCATCATCAAGAAAATGACTAACAACTAAAGGAGCATTATCAATTTAGCAAAAAATTCATCAATTTCAAAGATCATCAAACTTTATAATGTTAATTACTAAGAACATAATATGCTCATATTCTAAGTGCACCTTTAGCAACATCATAGCCATGGTCAAGATTCTCTTATTCCAGTAGTTTTCCCACTACAACATCACCCTTGACACCAACATTGGAAGAAATTATATTTACATGAGACTTCAAAAAATAGAAAAAATGAATGATTAAACACTGAGATAAAGCCTATTTCTAGACATAAACAAAAGAAAGTCTAGGTTAGTAATTTATACCTTCAATGCATTCTAAATTATCTGAACTCCAATCTTCTGGTCAAAGTTGGCTATAGGAATTATATCAAGCTATTTTGTTGCATAGAGAAGAGAAACACCACAACTTGGAATGTATCTTCTAGTAAGCACAAAGCTATAACCTTCCTAACAAAAATATTACCATCTCTGATGCTTTAATGAAATTTAAAAAATTGTTTACCTGGTAAAATGCCCTTCTCTACTGTTGCATTTGTTGCATTCAATGTGTCAGTGACTCTATCTTTTTTCTCTCCAACTTAAAGCTCATTGGATCCTCCAATCTGAATTAAATAAAAATGACCATAAAAAAAATCTAGATATAATGTATCATCCTAATTTGAAAATATTGAAAATTATCTTCGGAAAACTAATCATAGTTTGATTATAAGTTAAACCTTGAGAACAACAACTCCTCTTGATATCTTTTCCAACCTCTCTTGGATCTTTTCTTTGTCATAATTAGATGTGCTTTCTTCAATATTAGTATAGATTTCTGACCAAATATTTTGTCAACCATGCCAAGCATATGAACACAAATCTCTTATCAACTCTATTGTCACCAAGCATTATAGTCTTGCAAGAATATTATCGCACTTCACTCTAATAAAAGTCACCTATTCACATCTCTCTTCAATTTATTTTTTGTCACCACCTCCATCAAGAATTATAGTACCATCCTTAGAGATAGTCACCTAGAATAAAGAGCAATTAATCTTATTATACAACAAAATGTTAAAATGACAAAAATATTTTGAGTAACAATAGATTAAAAACCTTGTCCATGGATGACAACAAAATTATACAGCTATATAAAAGGATACTACTATGTTTACCTACCTTAGATGTTCCAAGCATGCCAAATTCTACTTTTTGAAGTTTCATACCAAGATCTTTTGATATGACTTGAAGATAACTGCTAGCCATAAATACTTTTCCTTGAGGAGTGAAGAAAATAAAATGGAAAAATACATGCAAACTAACTCAATTGAGAAACAAATTTGGTTCAATAGGTGTCACATGAAGAATCCAAGCTTGCATAACAAACAAGAAACTCCAAAGCCAAAAATGAGAGTAGATACATAGAAACATAAACCTAACTTGTCCACCAGTAAGTGCAACTAGATCTTGCAAGTTATTTATCCCATTTTCACCAAAACTAGGGGCCTTAATAGCACAAACATGATTCAAGCACACATATATTTTTAAAATTCTAAGGATTTAGAATTTAAAGTTAAAAAATAATTTAAAAAGTAAACAAGACTTAAATAGAAAAATCCACCAAACTTCACCCCTACATGAAGCTTATTCAAGATCAAAGTAGAAAATACTTCACTCTTTACATCCTTTGCTAAAATTAGAAGAGGAATTTTTTTTTATGATAAATGCAACAAGAAATTATGTTATTTGTTTGTAATCAAAACATTGACTAAACATAGATAGATATCCTAATAATCATAAATCAATCCAAGACACTACAAGACTTTCACATGAATATTAAAAAATTCACTTAACCTTCAAGTGTCAATGATCTCAGTTAGAGCATACTACTATCCAAAGAAAAACACTCCAAGAACACAATAATACAATGGCTATCTTGAGGACACCCTAAAAATTATTACTAAGATTCCAGTTAAAGCTTTGGTGCCTGTGGATCATATACCAAAATATGCTGAGTATTCCAGCAACACTAGTTTTTTAGTTGGATCCTGAAAATGTTGAAACTTATGTTCTTCTCTAAAACATCTGTGCAAAAGTGGGAAAGTGTGGTGAGGCTAAAATAGTAAGGAGATTGATGAAAGATAGAGGGATTAAAAAGATACCTACATGTAGTTGGATTGAAGGGCATAAAATGGTATATGATTTTTTGTGTAGGAGACAAATCACATCCACAAAATTGGAGTAATTGGCTTAGCAAATGAATACAATAGGGTATTTATCGATTCAAGGCTTTTACTTAATGTTGTGGAATACAAGAAAAAATAATCATTTATCTGCCACCATAGCGAAAACTTAGCAATTGCATTTGGTTTGTTAAACATGGCCCCTGGTACAACTATTAGAGCTCTTAAGAACCTTCAAGTATATTCTGATTTTCACACTGCATCTAAATTCATCTCCAAGAGTGTTGTAAAATAAATTGTTCTGAGAGATGTGAACCATTTCCATCATTTTAAACAGGGACAATGTTCTTGTAGACACCGAAAATTGGTCTAGGCCTGCGAGTACTACTTTTGACATAATTTTCTAATGTCCATGGTCATGATTAAATAATTTTAATTATTTAATTACTTTCTAAACACACCTTTCCTCTATTAATTAAATAACATTTTAATTATTTAATTAATTCATTATGACTCTTATTCAACTTTGATTAGTTAAATAAATCTTATATATTTAATTACGTTGCTAATTAATTAGTTCTCTTTTTGCACTAAATAATTTATTATTTAATTTACCCTTTTATCATATTTTGAATATAATTAAATATTATTTTTGAATTATTTAATTATTCAATTAACCTTTTCAGTAAATTAAATAAATTATTATTTATTTATTTAATTAAATCATTTCAATTTTTGAATGTTGAATTAAAATTAACATTTAATTCATAATTAATTGTTTCTGTCACATTATTTTGTCATCTAATTATCTAATTATTCACTCACCATATGACTCGAGATCTATTTAAATCTATGAGTTATCTCCGGATTCGATATCTGATCGTCTCTGTGAAGAGGAATTTCTGTCCCAACCAGTCAATTAACTAGTTCTAACTCATATGCATGAACATATTTATTAATTAAATATCTATATTTATTAATTAATTCATGTGTGCATTCGAACAAATCGTTGTTGAGTTCTAACTTTATCCTTTTCATTCAAAGTCTAATTCTTCTATTTTTGAAGACTTGCAACTGAAGATTAAATCATTTATTTAAACTTGAACTCCTATTCAGTCTATTTTCAAACAATCTTAACACCAAATTAAATTATTATTCTAATTTAATCTTTCTCCTGCAAAATTTCCCAACTCACATTCTAACTAACACAAATCTCACATCACATGGCATTCAAAAATCTTGATCATTGATCTCTCTTTTGAATCTGAGCCAATTGTTCGAAAACCAACTTTCTATAAATTGGCGGATCTTTGGCATTATTCTTCTCCTGAAATCAATACAATTTTTGGAAGAACTTATAATCTTTGATATTTTTCTTAGACATACATCAAGGCTATGCTTGCATACATACTAAAAAATCTGAGGGTAAGAATACCGACATGAAAAAATAGAGAAGGACAATCAAGATAATTCGAGGAAATGGATTGATATTCAATGAGATTGTTCTGATTATTGTTTTTTATTTCTTTTTAGTTTATTTATCTCGTTCTTTGTTCTTTGATTTAGATTTATGCATGTTAGATTAGATTTAACCATCTTACTATGCAACATCCATTTTATCTACGTTACATTTGGTGAACTTGACGTGAAACACACTTCAAACTTTGTGACTCCATTCCATTTTTCCATTTTTTTTTAATTTTGTAGGTATCGTACGAAAAACCGCATCCGACTGACAAAACAATGCATTTGAGTTCATGAACCACATTTGACAAATATCATGATGCATCTGAGACCTCCTCCAATGCATTTGACTATCAACATCATGACACAGTTGTGAATTTAAACAATGCATCTGGCTGGTAATAATTTTCATTTTTAACTTCCGTATTTTTGCATTTTGATCATTTTCGTTTATGTTTTTGTGTTCACTAATCTTTTGTTTGCAGTTGTGTTTTAGGAGGATAACATTCTTTTTGCAGGATGAAGCGTAGAAGACTTTGAAAACTTAAACCTTTTCTTTTCTATAGGACAAATGAAGAAGACAACCAATAAACTATTAATCAGTTGCATGCAGGACCTATTGTTGAAGATTTTCAATATTTTAAATTAACTCTTGTGTTTGGTAGTTAGATAATTGTCATTTGGCTTAAAATTAACCAGTGTTCTCTTTGTCTAGTGCAAAAGCACATTTTATAAACCCCTTAGGATTCGGTATATCGAAGTATCCTCTCCCCTTGCGCATTCGTGTGATCTTGTGTGTAAGAGAAATAGTTACTGACTCTAGAACTTGGGCCTATCTTGGTGGGAAAAAGTACTCACCCCAAAATGACTCAAATCGGTAACATGCTTGTCGCCAGCAACTT
Source organism: Sequoiadendron giganteum (assembly GCA_007115665.2). Classification (NCBI taxonomy): domain Eukaryota; kingdom Viridiplantae; phylum Streptophyta; class Pinopsida; order Cupressales; family Cupressaceae; genus Sequoiadendron; species Sequoiadendron giganteum. The sequence continues at coordinate 746,487,921 of CM021100.1, read as the reverse complement.
CTAGCCGGTATATAAAAGGGGATTTTTTGGGGAAACCCCATAAATCACACTCATTGTTCCAACGAGAAGAGTAGAAATGGTCTCTCACTGTACTAGATGGTGCCCCACAAACATAATGCCCTTACTAAAAACCTTGTTGTAGTTTTGCCAAATCCTAATATATTTACTAGTGCAGTAGATCAAACTTGTGAATTTGTCTTACATTCTTACGGTTCATGTGTGGAGATGAGATGTATGCCATGGGAGTTTCATGGGTACATTATCTTGGCTGCCTTGTATAAGTGAGTGTCATGGAGGGGAGCCAGTGGGATCAAGCTACTAGTCATCCACCTTGAATATGCGTAGCTAGAGAAATCCAAGTAAGAACTTAGTAACACTGTCCAACATAGCCTAGGTTGTAATTGTCTTATTATTTTAACAGATTCAACGCATCAAATTGAAAACACTTTATATTATGTGCTTGTTTGTGCTTTATTTATTGAAACTTGATCATTAAACTGAGTCAGTCATAACATTGTCATCAGAAAACCGCAACTGTAAATTGAGTCACAACTATCATATTTCGAATCGCATGTGTATTTGCGAGGTGGAACTATCAAACAAAAAACCACAAGTGTCTATCAACAGTTTTAGTTTCAAAGAGTCTAGATTCTGAGTCGCAATTGTCATATTTTGAGCCGCATGTGTATTTGTGAGCCGCAACTGTCAAATGAAAAAATGCAAGTGTCTGTCAATAGTTTTAGTTTCAGAGTTTATATTCTGAGTCGCATATACTTTCTGAGTCCCATCTGATTTTATGAGTCACATCTGTCATGGTGTAAACCACATCTGTTAGGAAAGGCTGTAATTGTCTATCAACATTCAAGACTTAGTTTTATCAAAAACCACATTTGAAAAGTGAAACACATCTGTCAAATTTATCAATGCATCTGAAATGCAAACCGCAATTGACTGTCAGCATAAAATTTTGAAAAACTGCAAACTCAGTCCAAAAGAAGAACTATCTTTTTCGCTTCTGTTTCTTATGATCAACCTTGGACAAAAATTGGAAAAAATTTGCTCAAAAACCTTGCATTAAGTTAGGTGTCATTTACATCTTAGCACTAGTCATCCGAAGTTGCACACATTTAGACACTTCATAGGAAGTTTCATATCGTAGAATAGAACAAATTTTTGCATCATTGGATATGTTCATGCTCTGATTTGTCATTATCATTGAACCTAGTCACTATTGTCCTATTAGTGAATCTTTCTAGCTCAACAGTTTAGTTTGGGAAATCCGCCTTGTCAATTGTCTTTGTCCTACAATTAGGTTCCTTGGTAAAGTTAGATCATTCCCTGAATTTATTCCATAGGTGGTAGGTTATACCCATCTTAGAATCGTTTACCATCATAATCTACTCCAAAAAAAAAAATTGCATATTGTCCACCCTAGCATACGTCATTTTAGAAATCCTTAATTTTTAGTGACATCCTTTATTTTCAGAAAATAAAAATAAAAACATAGAAATAGGATATATCAATTTTTAGACATAGTTTGCATTACCTCATTTTGAGCAACTTTTCATGGTTGAAACAAGGTCTAAGAAGAAACATAGAGCAATTTCGGACCCTAATGAATTTGTCAATCCTTTCGGAAACCAACCATCAAGGAAAGAGAGACCACACAAAACTTTGCTTGAAAAACACATCACTAGAGACACACATGGACAATTTTTTGTTGAAGACATAGACATCATCATACAAGATCCTGAGTTTGCATCCTTTATGGATGAGTGTTTGGAAAATGATCCCCAATGATATCTAGCAAATTTTCTAGTAGAAGGTGTTACACTACCACCAGGATTTCATGTTCACACTTTGAAAACAACATCTACTCAACCAATGCAAACTATGACGTCAAGTGTTTTTTGTTCCTCAAATTACTGCAACAATACCAACTCAAACATCATCAATTGTAAACAAAACCCCATTCAACATAACATAAGGTTTACAATTCACTATGGGGGCATCTTCATCAAACCCCTTTGGCACAAACACTGCTGGTAAGAGATCCAAATTCGGAACGAATACAAATATACCTCATAGCAATACTGGTACTATACCAAATCAGAACATTCTGACAGGAAATATTCCTACACCAAACCAAAACATTCTGACAGGATATATCCCCACACTGAATCAAAACATTCAAATAGGATATATTCCCTCACCAAATCACAATCTATCATAGAACATAGCATTTTAGAACACCTACATTGATCCTAACAATGCAAACATGTCCTTGAAACAAGTAGACGTTCTCCAAAATCAAATGAAAATGTTTCAACAACAAATGAACAACATGTCTATGTCAAGAAAATGAACTATCTCAGTGCAAGATTTATGTCCATGTCCTTTTGACAAAGCGCTATACATGACACCCTTCCCACATGAATACATTATACCAAATTTGCCTATGTATAATGGGAGTAGGAATCCTTTAGAAAACATTAGATAATTCTCTACAACATGCATGGACATATCATATGACCCCACATACTTGATGAGACTATTTTTGTGAACCCTTGTTCGGATAGCATTGGAATGGTTCTCTAAACTACCATATGGCATACGATCATGGGGTGAATTAGCTGAGAATTTTTTTGAACACTTTGCCTTCAACATAGACAATGAAATAAAAATAGCTACCTTTTGTCACACCATGCAAGAGGAAGGAAAAAATTTCACCACTTTCTTCCAGAGATTGAGAAGTTTCGCTAGTAGATGTCTAGTTGAAATACCAAAAAAATAAAAAGTCATGATAGTCCTTGAAAATATTAATCCAAAACTAAGAAGTGACTTAAGAGTAAATTGTTGTACTTCATTCCTAGACTTGGTGCAAAATGACATTATACTTGAAAAAGGCCTTATTGACAAAGGAGAAATTAAAGTACCAGGAAAAAACCTAGTTGTTCAACATCAAAATGCTCGCAACGATAGAAACAAGTTCTAGTCTAGAAACAAAAATATTACAAATGATGGTATTGTTGATGCTAAGACCCTACATGTGGGACCAGCCATTACACTTAGAGGTTGCAACCCCAATCAAGACGTGATGAGTAATCTAGATCAAATAGAAAATTTTGTCCAAAATTCACAACAACAATGACCACAAAGGAGATTTCCTAAACGTGAATTTACCCCTTTGGGGGAACCCATTGAGACAATTTTCAAAGAACTAATTAAACATGATCTCCTAAAACCTTTGGAACCAAGATAGTATGATCTTGGAGAGTTTAAACCCTCATGGTGGGATGATAATGCCTATTGTGAATACCATCTAACAAAAGGACATAACCGACAACAATGTTGACAACTGAAGAATATCATACAATACTTTGTTGAAGATGGAATGATAGAGGTTAATGGGAAAAAACATACCAAGAATAGTGATCATAAGGTCTTCATAGACCCATTACATGACCACAGGAAAGGAAAGGCCTCTAGTTTGGGAACTAAGAATAATGTATCAGCCACTTATGTGAATACCAAGTATGACTATGGAAAAGGTACGATCATAAATCACCTCCGAGTTGCAAATGAAAATATCCATACCATCACCATTAAGAAGCATCCTGAATGTGCTGTAAATACATGAAAAACTAAGATAACTCTTCTAGATCCTTCTTCTGAGCCACCTACTCAATCTTCCAAGTCTAAGTATAATTTTCTTGATCAATTGAGCAAGACCCCAACACAAATATCCATCTTGGAATTGTTGAATTTATCACCAGATCATCGAGCCATTCTCGACAAAGCCTTATAGAGCACAACTGTCCCTACCAACTTATATGTCAATCATTTCGAAGAAATGGTAGGATACTTAACCAATTCCCACCATGCTACATTTTATCAACAAGATTATTCAACTAAAAAGACCGATCATAATGACCCATTACACCTTGAAGTCCTAGTCCATCAAACCAAAGTCAAACGAGTCTTGGTAGATGGAGGAGCAGGTTTGAACCTTTGTACCCTGAAATTGGTTAAGGCATTAGGATTCTCAAAAGCATGCGTGAACACCACTAAGAGTATAGTCATTAAGGCTTACGATGATGAGGAAAGATCATCCGAAGGAGTTTTCATACTCTCTATCAGGATTGGCCTTACAGTTATGGACACTAGCTTCCAAGTCTTGGATCTCACCCTTCCATATAACCTTTTGTTAGGTAGACCTTGGATACATGCAATGAAAGTTGTACCTTCCAAATATCACCAATGTCTTAAATTTCCATATAATGGCACCCAGATCATGATTGATGGTGATCCAGATCCTTTTCAATATTGCACAAGCCTATGAGAAATTCCACAACGACAAGTGCCAGTTAATAAAGAAGCTTCATCATCCACTTTATCCTTGTACGTTGATCCATCAACTCTTACTAAGTCCATTTCATCACAGCCACCATCATCCACTCCTAAGGTCGAGATTCAAGATAAGGGTTGTGGATAATATCACATAAAGGAATCCTATTGTGTGAGTTAGTTGGTTCCACCTAAGAAATATGGTTTACCCATGGAAGATAGGAGACAATTTGTAGTCACATTTCATGTTCCTCCTACAATGGCATTGAAAAAATGGGGAGAGTTAAGTGAAGAAGTCGTGGACCAAGATGATATTACCTCCTAGTTGTACCAGGAAGACAATGAATACTCCTCACCATCTATTCAGATAGCTAAGGATCAATATGGAAAAGGCTTTAAGATAATGCAAAGAAAAGGCTATGATGGACATAGTGGTTTAGGACTGCATCAAAATGGAAGGACTGAACCAATCATTGTCTCACCATGACCAAAAGGACTAGGGCTAGGGTTTCAACCACTTAGAATTGGATTTCCTAGTACTTCGTCATCTTTTCAAGAGGAAGTAAGTTCTTATGAGGACATCAAGATATCTCACAAACCACTTGCTCCAGTTTATGATGAATCCCCTAACTCAAGCGACTATGAATGGGATTCCCTTTCCTCTACCAGCACCATGAACCTAGATAAGTTATTTGGGGAACTTGAAAAAATGGTAAAACACATACCAAATCGATCTAGCCCCCATATTAAAATTCCCTTGTCCAAAGAAGAATGGCTTAAGCATTATTATTGGGAAACCCTTGATCCTGCATCTTGGGCACCTGCCAGACCATCTTCTAACGACATAGTCCTTACAGTAGTCCCACATCAGAGTTTACCTACCCATAGGAAAAGGAACAAGAAGGAGTTAGTCCAAAAATTATGTGACCATGTCAACCACTCTATATTCACCTTGTTAGCCTCCAAATTTAATAACTTTGATGATGACATGCCTCTCATATATCCCCAACTTATCGACTAGGATCAACAAGGTACACCCATCTTAGACATATTCGAGAATGATGAAGCAATAGCTGAGTTCATGGGACTTCGAGAAGGCATACCAAGAGGGGATCATAAAGTTGGCTTTATCATAGACTTGGATGACAAAGCATATTTTGGGGAGTCTGTTTACACCTCTAGTTGCAAAAGTGAAAATAAAAATAAAAATGAGGAAAATGACAAGTCCCTAGGTGAAAATTGAAAGGCACCATTGGACGAAGAAATAGTAAAAATAAAGGACGTATCCGAGGGTGAAAAATTCTCTGAGGCACCTAAGGATGGAGGTTTGAACATTCTCCTAGTTGCTCAGGAAAAGTCACTAATGTTAGTAGAAGAGTCTATTGAAGTCAACATAAATACATAAGAAAACCCTCCGGTAATATATTTTGCGACATCTTTGACAAAGACAAAACAACCCGAGTTTTGAGACTTCTTCACAAAGAGACAGATAAGCTTTGCATGGTCATATATAGACATTCCTGGGCTGGATCTAGACCTTATATTGCACTATCTACCATTACAGCCAGGTATTAAGCCCGTCAAATAAAATTTAAGGAATATGCATCCACAAATTTCTCTACTGGTCAAAGTAGAACTTAAGAAACTATTGGATGTTGGATTCATAAGATCTATAGACTATACAGACTAGATTTGAAATATTTTTCTAGTGACTAAACCAACTGGGGGCATCCGTATTTGTACACACTTTAGAGATATCAACAAGGTGTGTCCTAAGGATGACTTCCCTTTGCCAAACATTGACAAGATAGTGGACCTTACAACAGGATACAAGATGCTATCCCTCATGGATGGTTTATTTGGGTATAACCAAATCAAAATCATAGCTAAAGATCAACATAAGATAGCTTTCACATGTCCATGGGGAACATACTGCTGGAATGTTATGCCTTTTGGGCTCAAAAATGCTGGAGCTATGTATCAACGTGCAATGATGACTATTTTTCATGACTTTGTACACACTCTCATGGAAGACTATGTCGATGACATAATAGCCAAATCAGTAACAAGGGTAGATCATTTGAAAGTTCTAGACAAGATATTCCAAAGGCTAGAAAATTACAACGTCAGACTAAATCCAAAGAAATGTGTCTTTGGAGTGAAATCAGGGAAACTTCTAGGATATATCATTTCTAGAAGGGGCATTGAAGTAGATCCAACAAAGGTAAAAGCTATCATAGAAATGCCTCCTCCAATCAGCATTGGTCAACTAAGAACACTACAGGGAATATTACATTCTATCAAGTGCTTCATAGTACAACTAGTAGACAAAATACATCCATTCCAACATTTGCTCAAGAAAGGAGTACCATTTGTATGGATACCTAAATGTCAGGAAGCTTTCCAAAAAATCAAGGATTATCTACTTGCTCCACCTGTGTTAATGCCACCTACAGATAGTAGACCTTTGATACTTTACATTTCAGCAACTCAGACAGCATTAGGAGCCCTTCTCGCACAAAATGATGATCAAGGTCATGAAAGGGCAATGTACTACATCATTCGTACCTTGGTGGGATATGAACTAAGCTACAGTAACATAGAACATGCCTATCTTGTTGTAGTCTTTACTACTCAAAAACTTTGGTACTATATGCTAAGCTGCCAAACCATGTTGGTCACAAAGATTGATCCTCTCAAATATCTCCTAAGTAAAGCAACATTAACAGGTTGATTGGCTAAATGGGTGATGATACTTAATGTATATGACATCCAATATGTGGAGAGGAAATCTATAAAAAGACAAGTAATTGTAGATTAGTTAGCAGATGCACCCATGAAGGCAGACCATCCTTTAGTGGCAGATTTTCCTGATGAGTTTATCTTCAAAGTTGACACTAGAACCAAATGGAAATTATACTTTGACGGGTCACATACTAATCATGGTTCAAGAGCAGGTATATTATTTGTTACACCTCAAGGTGATACTATTCATAAATCATTCAAGAATCCTTTCCCTTGCACCAACAACATAGCAAAATATGAAGCTTTAGTGATAGGAATAAGAATGGAAGCCCAATGGATGATTAAGAGTCTACATGTTTATGGGGATTCTCAGTTGGTAGTTTGAGAAAGTAAATGATGATTATGAAACTAAATATGAGAAACTTGCCCCCTATAAGCACATGGATGATAGTTTCAAGTAGTACTTTGATGACATCACCTTTCAACAAATACCATGCATTCAAAAGAGGGCATCAGATGCTATGGCAACCATGGGTTCCTTATTGGATATTCCTAGCAACGTGCCTAAGTTCAATTTTTTGGTCGAATAGTTGTTGGTCCCTACTTATGATGTCCCTGATTCCATGATGGTGTGTACGATTGTTGGTCCTACTTCCCCTTGGTACAAGGATGCATACAACTATCTAAATACCCAAATATTACCTTTAGACCTGTCAAACAACCAACCTAGAACCTTTATTTGTAAGTTTTCCAAATACACCATTATCGAAGATACCCTATATAGACGTACCTTAGATAACACCTTAATGAGATGTCTTGATGCAGAAGAAGCATAAGAAACCTTGCGAGCGGTACATGAGGGTATATGTGGATCCCATTCTAGTGGTCCTACTTTAGCCCATAAGATTATGAGATTAGGTAATTATTGGCCTACAATGGAAAAAGACTCATATATCTTTGTCAAGAAGTGTCAACAGTGTCAGATACACAGAGATTTGATATGCATGCCAGCATAGGAGCTCCATCTGATTACTTCACCATGGCCCTTTTCCCAATGGGAACTTGACCTCATAGATAAGATACACCCTCCATCATCTAATGGCCATAATATCATCATAACCGCCACTGAATACTTCACCAAATGGATTGAAGCTATTCCCATGACCTACATCACAGGCACACAAATACCCAAGTTTATCCTAAACTATATCATTTTTTGGTATGGTGTACCCCAATGCATTATCATAGACAATGGCTATCTATTCAAAAACTAAGAAGTCCGCCATCTATGTGAAGAATTCCATAACCAACATCATTTTTCCACTCCATATTACCCATAAGGTAATGGCCAAGTGGAGGCATCTAATAAAACCATTATCAAAATCCTAAAAAAGACTATCAATGATGCTAGTTGTGACTGGCACCTATAGCTTAATCCTACCTTATGGGTTTACCACACAAGAATTTGTATTCCCTTCGGTGCCACTCCATACTCCCTAGTGTTCAGATCTGAAGCTATCTTACCTATTGAGGTTGAAATTCTTTCCTTGGGGGTATCCTTGAAAGGTCATATTAATGATGAAGAGTACTGTGTATCCAGATTGCATGAGTTAGAATTCTTAGATGAATGAAGACAGAAGGCACTAGATCATTTGCAAGCATATCAGAATCATCTTCGTCGCAGCTATAATAGGAAAGTTCTAAATTGACACTTTGACATTGGTGACCTGGTCTTAATGGAGAATGCCAAGAATCACGCTAAACGAGAAAAACTAGGTAAGTTTGAACCTAACTAGTTAGGACCCTATATTGTCACATGAGCTTTTAGATCGGGAGCATATCAGCTCTCTACCCCTCAAGGATAACCACTTTTGTCACCAATCAATAGCTTTCATCTAAAGAGGGTCTATGCGTAGTTTCTGAGAGTCTTGTCTTAATCGAAAAAATACAAAAAAATGGTTACCTTGATGAAAACCTGGCAAACAGGCATCTTTGTAACACCAAAAAAATTGAAAAATCAATAAAATAGTAAAGAGAAATAATCCATCCAATAGTGAAAACCACTTCGATGGCACTATGGATAAGTACCATGGTGAAAACCTAGCAAATATGCGCCATGTGTAGTCGAATTCACTCCTTCATCTACCATTATTCCAATCAGACTTTTCACTATCACTCATAATAAATGGTTGTCTTATCCATTACTTGAAATGATTGACATCAAGTCCACTTTGCCTCCCCACTCCATCATGTAAGTCTTATTCTCAACTGGGGGAAAATCCTCGCTCTGTGTCATGTGGACCTTGTACATAGAATTAAACCCAAAATGTAAGAAAATGTCTTGAAAAAAGCTCAAAAACATTAAAAAATGTCCAAAAAATATCTAAACACATTGAAAAACTCCAAAAAGACAAAAAAATAAAAAAACATGTAAAAAATCCCAAAAATAGAGTCAGAGTCAGTTGTAGACATAGTCAAACTACGTTGCCTCTGCGACTGGACGTAGGCAAGGCCATCATTCAATGTGCCCTCGAGGCATTAGGTTTGTCTGTCTAGGTTTCTCATGTATCACACACATTAAAATCATGACTTATTCTTTGTATATATCAAATTCATTGGTCATGTCGAACTACGAGGTCTTTGTGTGTACAACGTAGGCAAGGCTATCAATCAATAAGCCCCCAAGGCTGCACTAGGTCAGTCCAATAGGGTTTATCACATTCACTATCACACATGTTGTATATCATCAACTTAAGTACATATTTTTAGTTAGTTATGTCAATTAAAGTCTGATTGAACTATGAGGTCTTTGCGTGTACAATGTAGGCAAGGCTAATCAATCAATGAGCCCCCGAGGCTGCGTTAGGTGAGTCATTTAGGGTACATCATCTCACATCTACCATAAGTCAACAAACACACACTCATAACAGTCAAGGCATCAAAACAAGTCATGCATCAACAAGGCAAACATTTCAAAACTGTCATCAAGTCAAAATCAAACACATTGTCAAAGTGATCAACTTATGTCTTAAGCAAGATATGTCTTTCTTGACAACAAACATCATCAATTGTCATAGCCTCATGTAGCTTGTCACATCAACGTCATTAGGCTCAAACGTCTTATACGACATGTGTCTTTATGAAACCGGGCTTTGTCATGCCGTACACAAATAGTTAAAAAGTCAAAATTAGACTCAACGTCTTATACGGTATGTGTCATCCCTCACATCGAGCTATGTCAATCATCAAACAATTACACAAGATCAAGTTTTGGCAAATACTTTTATTGGATTTTTGACTTATATCTTACTTTGTCTTATCTTTTTATCAATTTGTGCATGAGTCTGGTTACTAGCTTTCTCAAGGATGTTCCTTGAAGGATTTAGAGAAGCAAGGATGTCTCAGGACTCTTTTTCTTTGACTGATGTCTATCAACTGTCTTTTTAACTTTGAATTTTGAGTCATGTTACTAGTTTCCACAAGGATGTCCCATGAAGGATTTAGAGGATCAATGACATCTCATGACCCGTTTTTATTTGTTTGTTGTCTATGGTTTGTCTAGACAAAAAGATTGGGGCAATCTTGCCCTTAGTATGAGTTAATACACTCCTTGTATGCGACTGTCTATTTTTAGCAAGTGGATGACTTTATACACTATGGTCTATCTCATATCATGGTGTGTACTATCCATTTGTGTTAGTCCCGCCCAATGATGATAAAATACAAAGTTTAGTATATATATGGAAAAATATCAAATATCATAAATCTTTCAAACAACCTTTCTTGTTTCTTACTAACATTTTGAAATCATCCATGCTAACATTTCTATTCTTCAAGTCTATAGGGTGCAAATGATTTGAATTTCACCCTAATTTCTATTTATTCCTAGAGTTAAAATGGAATTTATTCAAACCTTGTCTATTGGTCGTGCAAACTTCCATCATCCATTGACCCGTACATGTCCCTAAAACTTCCAAATTCAATTCCGTCAACTCCATAGCATTTTTTACCATGAAATTGACTTATCAAGAATATTTCCTTATTTTTTTGAAAATTTTCAAAAAATTGTCAATTTTCTCGAGGGGGCATACCCTAACCTATTTCATACTGGGGCACGATTGGGACATGTTTTTAATGATTTTCTTTGACACAATGCGATAAACAACATTGTATCAAAGAGGGCAAACTGTAGACACCGAAAATTGGTCTAGGCCTGCGAGTACTACTTTCGACATAATTTTCTAATGTCCATGGTCATGATTAAATAATGTTAATTATTTAATTACTTTCTAAACACATCTTTCCTCTATTAATTAAATAAGCTTTTAATTATTTAATTAATTCATTATGACTCTTATTCAACTTTTATTAGTTAAATAAATCTTATTTATTTAATTACGTCGATAATTAATTAGTTCTCTTTCTGAATTAAATAATTTATTATTTAATTTACCCTTTTATCATATTTTGACTATAATTAAATATTCTTTTCGAACTATTTAATTATTCAATTAACCTTTTCAGTCAATTAAATAAATTATTATTTATTTATTTAATTAAATCATTTCAATTTTCGAATGTTGAATTAAAATTAACATTTAATTCATAATTAATTGTTTTTGTCACATTATTTTTTTGTCCAGTTATCTAATTATTCACTCACCATCTGACTCGAGATCTATTTAAATCCGTCAGTTATCTCTGGATTCAATATCTGATTGTCTCTATGAAGAGGACTTTCTATCACAACCGGTCAATTAGCTAGTTCTAATTCATATGCATGAACATATTTATTAATTAAATATCTTTATTGAATTAATTAATTCATGTGTGCATTCGAACAGATCGTTGTTGAGTTCTAACTTTATCCTTTTCATTCAAAGTCTTATTCTTTTATTTTCAAAGACTTGCAACTGAAGATTAAATCATTTATTTAATCTTGAACTCCTATTCAGTCTATTTTCGAACAGTCTTAACACCAGATTAAATTATTATTCTAATTTAATCTTTATCCTGCAGAATTTCCCAACTCACATTCTAACACACACAAAACTCACATCGCATGGCATTCAACAATCTCGATCATTGATCTCTCTTTCGAATTTGAGTCGATCGTTCGAAAACCAATTTTCTATAAATTGGCTGATCTTTTGCATTATTCTTCTCCCGAAATCAATACACTTTTTGGAAGAACTTATAATCTTTGATATTTTGCTTAGACATACATCAAGGCTATGCTTGCATACATACTGAAAATCTGAGGGCAAGAATACTGACATGACAAAATGGAGAAGGACAATCAAGATAATTCAAGGAAATGGATTGATATTCGGTGAGACTATTCTGATTATCGTTTTTATTGCTTTTTAGTTTATTTATCTCATTCTTTGTTGTTTGATTTAGATTTATGCATGTTAGATTAGATTTAACCATCTTACTATGCAGCATCCATTTTATCTATGTTATAGTTCTTGTGGAGAATATTGGTGATGTTGAATGAAACAATCTAAAAAATAGGCTCTCACTATAATAATGTGCACTACATCAGATATCCAGTAATAACGAAGGGACATCCATCAAACCATAAAAATAGGGATTTTTTTTCAGATGTTGTAGTTACAAGTTCCTTGCTAGACATACATGAAAATGTGGAAGCATAGACAAGGCAAGCGAGCTATTTCAAGAAATGCCTCAAAGAAATGTGATATCATGGAATTCCATGATTACAGGATATGTTCAAAATGGGTTTTTTTGAAAAGTCCCTAGAAAATTTTAGGAAAAATGCAACTAGTGGGTGTAAAGCCCAACTCCTCAACCTTTGAAAGCATCCTCCCTTCCTATGTGTGAATTGGAGCTTTGGATGAGGATATGAACATCCATCAAAAGCATATTTGGAAGTGGATTTTTCTTAGATATTGTAGTTGCAAGTTCCACTTCGGATCACCAAAGCCTTCACAAAGCATTCTACAAAACCACCACAACATAGCACGGTTGTTGTTGGGCCTTCATGATGATGTGGGATGCTTTCCTTGAATCATCATGAAGGTCCAACAACAATCGTGCGGTGTTGTGGTGGTTGTGCAAAAGGTTTTGTGAAGGATTTGGTGATCTGGAGTAGAACTTGCAACTACAATATCTGATAAAAATATACTTTCAAATATGATTATGCTTTAATGAGAAATAATCATTCATATAATTGTCTAGTTGGAAGAAAACATGGAGATAGCATGAGTTCTCAATTAGCAATAAAATTTTTGAAGGCAACTTCATTGAATTTGAGTGCAATTCAGAAAGTTGGTTTAGACATAAACTTGTCTCAATAAATGGTACTTAAGCTTCCTCAGAAATGTGGTGATTATGCAAGATTTTCCTCCAAGAGAGTATCAAGGATGGCGGGTTATCATGTAACCATGTATCATCCATTTATTTTCTTCTTGTTGGCTACCACAGTAGTTTGTGTCTATGTATGTTTTCTATTTAATGGACCCCCAAAAGTTAGTTCAATTCTACCATTCATGTGGGAAAAAATTGGTTATGGTGCATATTATAGCTAAGTTGGTTTGGTTGGGATGTTGGTTCTACATTTTGTGTTGCAAGAAGTTGGATTCTATGGATATCAAGTCTCAATTTTTTTCTCAAATTTTGCCTTGTGACATTGAATGTGCTACATCACATTACACATTCAAGTAGAGCATATTACAATTTAGTCCATTAACAAATGAGGGGAGCCTTCTCATCAGTGGATAAGCTATTGTAAAGAGCCCACAAATACTGATACGGTCTCTTGAGGAGGAAGAATGAGAGCAAGATTTTTGTCCTTTCAAGGTTCTTGTTGTGTGAATACTATCATAAATGTGTATTTTGAAACTGTGGAAAAAAATATGCTATGTATATAATCATAAATATGCTAATGGAAAAGCCAATTCTCCCTTAATAGCTTGCTTTTGTGCTAGATCATAACATTTTGAAGCATCCTATGGTATTTTGAATAGGTACAAAAATTCCTTGTAAGGCTTAGTTTTAGGTGGGAACAAATATTTCATGACATACCTTCTTCCTAATTATGGAAAACCATTAGAAAGACACATTTTGGCTACAAAATATAGGGCACATATACTCTAGTTGAAAAGAAGGTTAATTTAATGAATCATCTAAGACGTATAGATAAATTTCTTAGTAACTATAGCAAACACTATTGAAAACAAAAATAGAATGTACATTTAGCACCTCGGTGCAGCCTATCTACAAGAACATCAAAAGACTACCATATTATTTTAGTATGTACATGGGATCTTATTCAAAAGTGCATCATTATCAACATATTATTTAAGGTATCAAGTACAATAAATCATATTTAATAAGTAGTAATTTTTGTTTTTCACATATTCATTTGAGAAATTAATAATTGAATATTAATTTTAATTGGGTGATCCTAGTGCATCTCCTATAGAATTATATAATACTTAAATTTTTTATAGAACAAAAAAAAAAGTCTCAAAGATTCAATTAGCTAAGTCAAATCCCAATGTCAAAAAGTAATGAATTATAAAAATAAGTTAAATTGAGAAAAGAAAAATACTGATAACATTATGTACCATTGGAAGATCTATTGGGGGATCAGATGGCCACAAAGAGGGCTCAAACAACATCAAATCTCAATTATTGATTCCAGTAGATCCACAGATTTTAGACCCAAACCCTGTTAAAAAGGAGCTGACACCATAGAATCTGGGTCTACATAGACATGGGTAACACAAGAATTTGAATATTTGAACTCCATTGCATAAAATTTTATTGAAAATGGAAAGTACCATGCAATTGAATGTAAAAAATTCATCTTACAAATTTGCACAACAAGCACAACCTACGAGCTAGATTCTAATTTTTCTAAAAAGAAAAAAACAAAATAGTGAATATTAAACTACAAACTAGAATCTAATTTTGTGGAAAATGAGAAATATGGTGAGAAAAATACCTACAGTGCATCCTCGATACTTAGCTGGTGTACTAAAAAATAGGATTGCAAACCCAAAATTATTCTCACTATAGAAATTCAATAGAAAAATAAAAAATGTTGTCTTGGATACTTAGCTCTTAGACAGTCAATAGAATAATATGAGCATGATTATGAATGGTTTTACCTAGTCCCACTCTTGATCTCCATGTTTGAGAGCCTTGTCTTTAAGACCCCCTAAATCCACTTTGATCCATTGTTGCTAGAAGAGATATTAATGTGTAAACAAGGAACCACATTTAGACAAACTAGTTGTCTATTTCTTATGATAAGTTTAGAGACTACAAAAAGAAGATGTTTGATGGGGATCATGTGGGATTCCTAGAACAAGCACTACAGTATGGCCTTGGGAAACCATGAAAAACTTTGGATTAGCTTCATAGTAAATCCTAACATCATGACCCTGAGGCTCATCTCCATTAAGTTGATGGTATGAAGAACCAGATCCATATCCTCCTTCAGATGAGTTCATTGACCATATTTCAAGCAAATCAATTTGAATCATTTCTCAATAAGCTTGGTTTGATTGGAAAGGAGTCACCAAAAACACATAATGTTAAGATCCATGAAGAACATAAAATTAGATGAATTGAATGAAAATATAAACATTCATTGCAAAATATAAACCCCATTGAAAATATTCAGATGATTGACGATTTGATGAGGTCAAAGTCTACACAATGAACACAACCATAAATCATCATGTATTATGCAATCTTGTAGGTAAAATGTTAATGAAGAACAGTAAGTAGTGCCCATGATAATAATTTATGATGATAACCTATAGTGAAAGGATAGAGGCAAATAACATTTCAATCTTACATGGTTTAGAATTTTGATGTTACCTAGGAGACAAATTCTTATGTTAGATGGACAAAGACACAGGATTTATGTGTGCATACGTGCTATGTTGTCTCTTATGGGCTTGTGTTTTATCTAGATCATGACAACTTGCAACCAAAATATAGCATTCCTTAGCACTAGTCACTGCTTCAAAGATAATGTTCCAAGATTTAAAAGATAACATTCCTTGTGTGAGTTTATAGTGGAGTGATGAAAAGAGGCCATTGTGTTAGGTTTTGTAAGTATTTAAGCTTTGGTGGAGCCTTGTCCAGTGACCTTGGTGATGATCAAATGATCAAGAGAATCACTATGCAAGTAGGATTCGGTGATGAAGAGATTACAATGGTAATCACATATTTAAGTATGTCCTTATTCTTGAGCATATGGATTATTTTTTTTGGTGCCTATATCTTTCAATTCCATGATTGAGGGAAGCAAAATAATAAATTGGTTTCATGGAATTATGTATAGGTTTCCAAGTTTTGAGGAAAAATATTTTGATGTCAAAAAGGAGTAGACCATACACAAGAGGCCTGTGATGGATAACATGCTTGAAACAACATTAAGGAGGAAAACCTAAAACCTTGTTCAAAGTTTTGTAAAATTTTCATCTAGCATCCATACATTAGGAAGCTTATGCAAATATTAAATTCATGAAGAGACAGTTAATAGAAAAACACAATCATAGTGTTATCTTTAATAGGTACAAGCCTATGTTAAGGAAGGCAGTGAGCATTTTTTATCAAAGGACAGAGGAATAACACTTGGAGATGCTTGGTCAAGAGGAAAAACATGATAGTCCTTAAGGATAGATTGAGTAATAGCAACCTCAAAAGTTTTCAAATGACATTGCATCAAACGTAGAAAGTGAAAGGTTGCAGTGTCATTTTTCCACTAACTCATTTGATTGCAAAATCCGATGAAAATTTCAATTGAAAGCTATATAATCAGATGTATCATTGGGTACTTGTGCAAAATTTTCATTTTTTAAAATTTTTATCTCCGACGTTCGTCGAAATTTTGATGAACTTTATTTTTCGTCGAAGTTTCGATGAAGTTTTTCTCTGAAATTTTGATAGACTTGCGAAGTTAAATTATGGCCAACATAAATAAAAATGAGCTCAACTATTTATTGCCACAGTGTTTTGCTCAACGATTTTCTTGGGAAAAATTAGAAAATACTCAAGAAGATATCGCCAGGTTGAGGGTAGTCATTGTCTTTTTCTAGAATTCATTTATGAAGTCAGATTTGTACTTCCAGGTTTGAAAATCATATTTTAAAGCAACATCTCATCAGATTTCATTTTAAATCTTGTGCATTTTCAAAATTTCATTTCCACATTTTAGACCTGACTTCACAAATTCTTTATAAGGGAATTGTTTATAACTGATGGAAAATTCTTGATGGATTTGGACAAAGATTATATTTTCAAGGTTTCAATTTTAACCCTAATGATCAATTTTCAATAGATTTGGGAGCCATAACTAGATAATATCAAAGGCATAGGGATAGCTACAGAGTGAAATAGCTATCAAGATTTAGGCCTAGAGGGTTGAAAAAAGAATTGGGAATGTTTGATAGTGGATATTTAGAGCCATTTAGCTATGATATTTTTGAAGACTGCTTCATAAAGATGTATTTTTCCCTTTGCCAAGTTTTAGAAATAGATTTTAGACCTTAGATGCCAGTGTCCTATAAAAGCAGTTATGGTATATCTGTTACTTGAGGGTTTTGAATTCATCTTGACTCTATACAAATGTATCTATTTTTTATTTGAACAAGAAAGAAAGAAAGCAACCAATTTGTAAATATTGTGAGATATTTAGAGCAACAAACTAAAAAATGAAAAAATGAAGGTCAAGGCCTCTTTATTTTTCTCAATTCACTTAAACTTTTTAGAAGCTTCCAAACATCTAGCAAGCTATAACTATCATGTAGATTATATGATTTCTATTTGTTTTGTACTTTGGAATAGTTTACAAGATGAAATTATCTCCTCATGTAGAAGTATAAGCTACCAAATTCCTTCAAAAGTTGGTACATGAATCAAAACATGAACCTGTCAAATTGGAAACCAAACTTTTTGTGGTAAGAAGAGTTGATTTTGACATGAATGACATGTTGTAACAACTTTATTAAGTAATAAAATTTATTTAGTTATTTGACAATTTGGTGATTTGTGTGTAGATATGCCACCATATGAAACTTAGTGGAAAAGAGCACTCCTTACCTTATCAATTAATATCCAGGTTAGATGTTATAAACAATAGCTTGTGCTTTTAGTGAAGCTGGTCAACCTACTCATGCTTTTCCATGCTTAGTTTTTTCCTTTTGGATTGAGCTAATTATGATAAATTTTTAACTTTCCTTGCAACCTGTGTATTACCCTCTCAAGTTTTTAACTGGTTAAAAGCAATCTCTTATAAAGGATATAAAATTCCTTAGTACATTAGATTGTCCTTTATGTTAAGGGAGGCATCTGACTATTGTTTATATAGTTCAACTTTATTTGAGAGTAAGCATTTTTAATCTCTATGTGGTAGATTTAGACACTAAAAGAAATCATTCGACATTATTAGGAAAAGTAAAGCAAAAAAAAGAAAAGTGCATCACATTTTTGTTGAAAGTGATCCCATATCCTTTGTGATTCCTACCCTCTAGCAACTTGACTATCCTTTGTCTTTTAGGTTATGCATGAGTTTATTCATTTGATTTCAATGGCTTTGCATAACATTTGAATAAATTAATTGTGGTAGCTCCTTGAGATATTGTCCATGCACTCCTTAATACACTTGTAGGTTGTCCTCTTTTGAAACTTTGTGAAATGGAAATATTTATTAGTTTACCATACTGCTATGAAGAAAATGAACCCTTGACAAGATTTATGATGTTTTAAAAGCCCTCTTGATTGCTCAGTTACTTTTCTTTATGTATCTTTTAAAGTTCGTCATACTACCCTATCATTGTTATTACTAATTTCAATTCCCACTTCATGTTTATGACATGGACTAATCATAGTTTATTTGAATATTCATGACTGTGATCTCCTTTTGGGAATCTATAGTAAAGTGTCATGCCTTTCTTTGAAGTCCATTTCCTTAAATCTTTTCTCTTTGCTCGTTGCTCCTTACCTCTATAGTATCCCTATATTGCATATACATAATAATAACAATTATGGTGATAACTAGTGGACATGGGTATAACATAAAGCATCATACAAATTTAGTTTATATCTACATATATAATATCCTGAGATACTAATATTGTAACACTAGTCAAATAATCATCATCAAACTATATTTGTTGATCAAATACAATGAAAAATAAAATATATTAAAATATAAAACATTGATCTTTTCTATCTACTCCATTGTAAATAATAAAGACTTCCAACATTCAAATTGGAAGGAAATTTCTACAGTCTTTATTATTTATAGTGGAGCAGATAGAAAAGATCATTGTTTTATATTTTACTATATTTTATTTTGCAAATAGCATTGGACAGTAAACTAGCCAATACATTGTCAAACATAATGATTGGACCCTATAAACATATAGGTTATCAATATTTAATCAATTCACATAAGAAATCATATTGACCAATAGTATCAATGAAACTTTGATACTATATAACAATGACTAGTCTCATTTTGATGACATTTCAAGACCAATGCATGAATATCATTTGGGCCTCATGGCATTGAACATTGTTTTCATTCAGCCATGATATAATGTTCTTACAGGAAGCACAATACTAGTATGATTGAATGTATCAAATGAAATAGGAGTTAGAGAAGATAAAAAGAGAACAAAAATATTGTAGTGTAACCTTATTATTATATAAATAAACAGAAAAATAGTAAGAGTAGGAACCCCAAATATCATGTTCATTGTCTATGTGAATATGTGTGGAATAGAGTGACCCCTTATCTATTTCAATTTTTGATAAGGTTACGGTTTATTCTTATTCTCCGTTGCATAGTATAAGCTCTAACCAAGTTTAAATATTTAGCTTAAAAGTCAAGATAGTATTCCATACTAATTCTATGTCAATACGAGGGAGCAAATTGTATATGGATTCTAGAATAAACATTGTAACCAAAGACATGAATTACATGGATGGAAGAAAATTCAATACAAATGGCAATAGATTTGACATATAAAACTAGAGGATGGCCCTATGATATTTTGAAGCACTATTGTAATGGTGAAGTCAATTTAGATAGAGGCTTGCTTCATAAGTAGATGGAAGTGTACGAGACATTTGAAGTTGCTTGTGAGAATAATATTTAGCTTAACCTACAAAACTAGGAAAATGAAGTGTTGTCCTTACAAAACAATTTTGTTGAGAGTGTGGAAGTGAAGGTATATAAAAGATTGTTTGTATGTACTTTATTCAACATAAATATGTTAGGATCGGTCTCAGCAATCATTTTAGTCTTTCAAAATGATATCATCCTTATTCAGCCATACACTATTTTTTGTCAGATGGATGTAATCATTAAAGAAGACCCTTTCATTATTCCCTTAATGGATTCAACTTTCAAGGAGGCCATCTAATGGTGTTTCCTATTGATATCCAAAGTAGGGATGTGAATAAGACGGATGACTATGCAAGCTATATTGTAGATAAAATTCATAGATCTTTTAACTTTATCAAGGCATATAATAGGGTGCTCCACTTCAAATGAAACTCTTTATTATTCCATACTATTTTATTTCCAAAATTCATTTGTGAAGTTAGATTTGTACTTCTAGGTTTGAAAATCATATTTTAAAGCAACATCTCATCAAATTTCATTTTTAGACTTGTGCATTTTTCAGAATTTCATTTCCAGATTTTGTGGTGCAAGTTCAATATTCTGATTTTAGGAGTCTAACAGTTGGAAATCATAGTAAAATCAAAATTTAATAATTTTTAGAATTAGAATTTTAAAGTGTTTTTTGGGGTCATTAACTTCATACTATCTTCTCTTTTCTAGGGGTGGTTGCATGCCAAATTGTTTTGGTGTAAAATATAAGAATTATTAGATTTTGTTACTTGTCTATGATTAAAAATTATTGGAGTGTGATTTTGATATTTTTTGAAGATCTAAATATTCAAGTTTGCTAAAGAAAAATCATGTCAAATAATATTAGCCCAGAACAAAATGAAGAGTCACTTGATAGATTGTGGGCTAGATTGAAAAGAAAGGGTGATGGGAAATGTTATTGTCCTTGCAATAATTGAAAAGGCTTAAAGATGAGAAGACTTTTAATCAAAACAGATGAGAAACATTATAGGAAACATGGTCACATTGAAGGGGGGCATGATTATTGTCCATTGGTAAGTTGTTCATTATATGTGTTTATACTGATTGAATTTATAAATGTTTATATTGTTTTAACATTTTATATATATAAAAAAAATCACTTGATCATGATCATGATTTATTTGTGTCTATCATTATTATAAAGGTGGGGCACCCTAGGGCACATGATATGGATTATCACGGCCTGGAGAATGTGGTTTTGCAAGTGGAGGAACATGGAGTTGTGAATATCAAAGATGAAGTTAATGATCTTATGGAAGAAGATTCAATCATGTGCCAAAAAACATAGTTGAAGATGATGGTACAAATACATTGATCCATGACACATTTAGTGGCATAGCTGATCATGTTGATCGAGATGAATTTGATGATGTTCATGATTTACCTGTACTTGAGAAGGCATACGAGCCCCTTTATGAAGGCTCCCAAACAACTCTTCTCTTTTTTTTATTGTTGTTGGTGAACTTGAAGGTTATGAATGGTTTATCCAACATAGCAATCTCACAAATGTTAAGGTATGTCATATATGTCATCTTTTTTCATCCATTTTAATTATTGTCAGTTCATCACTAGTAAATAAAGAATGAAATATGTATCATTAATATTCTTTATATTAACAAATTATTTTTTGTTGTAGATTGATTGGTGAATTTTTGTTACCACCATCAAATATTTTACCTCACTCATACCAAGATTTATCTAACATTCAAAAAGATATTGGAATGGAGTATCAAGCAATAGATGCATGTCCCAATGATCATATTATATATCATAAACAACATGAATTTGCAACAGAATGCCCAGAATGTCATATCAGTAGATATGAAATAGATCAACTAAAAAAAAAGGTGCCTCACAAGGTTCTTCATTATATTCCCATTATTCCACGTATTCAACAATTATTTAGGTGCGAAATCTTAGCGCAATTTATGGATTACCATGCACATAATAGAAGTGGAGATGACATTCTTTGAATGCCTGTGGATGGTTATGCATTTAGGGACATGGAGGAAAAATAGGCACACTTTAGAGAATAACCTCATAATCTTAGGCTTTCATTGGCAGCGGATGGTGTCAATCCATTTGGAGAGCTGAGATCTATTTACTCTGTGTGGCTTGTTTTTGTTATCAACAATAACATTCCTCCATGGATGTCAATAAAGAGTGAGCACATAATGTTGGCAATGATTGTTCTAGGTATTTTTTTACATCAATTTTCTTTAACGTAGTAGCATCTCATTTGTCTTATTTGTTGCATAATTCAACTTATATTTTTTTTATTTAATAGTCATGTACATTAATTTATATATATTGTAGTAAAATGGTTATAATAATTATGTAATGTTTATGTTCATTCAACTAGGTAAGTACCAAGTTAAAGATATGAATGTATATATTGAGCCTCTTATTGACAAGTTACTAAAGTTATAGAATGGCGTCACTATGTATGACGTATCTAGACCAATAGGACAAAGACAATTTCAATTCCATGCAATGTTGTATGGAAAATTCATGATGCCCCAGGGCTAACACATTTTTGTGGTATGTTATAATGTTCGACTACATGACTTTAACGATATTTAATTTTATGAAGTAGATATCATGCATGTTTTTAAAATAATCTATTAATTATATATAATTATAAAAATTGACATATTTAATCCAATTATGTATGATTTGAAGGTATTCAAACAAAGGAAAAATTTGCATGTCCAATTTGTGGTCCAAAGATGAAATCTTGTCATTCAAAAAGTTTAGGAAAGCAAGTGTTTGATGAGTATAGGCACTTGCTCCACATAAATCACAAGTATCGAACTACTGAAAAACATCTTTTCAATGGGAAAGAAGAGACTACATCAAAACCACGAAGAATGACACATCGCCTATGGAAGTTGGAATATAATAGAATTAATCATCAAGGTAATGCATCAAATCAAATTGTTTATCTATCATATATGATATATTTTGAATTTAAATTTTTATATTGTGTTGTCTTTACTCATGTTGTAATTGAAAATGATTGTTGTTGTTAATTTGTTTAACTTGTATGCTTCATGAAGGTCGTCAAGGCATTAATGGTCGGCTTCCATAGGGACTGAAAAGTTATCCCAGACAATTTAGTAGGTTGCCCTACTATGAGAAGCTACAAATTGTGCATTTGTTTGATACAATGCATATTATAAAGAATATGAAAAAAACATTATGGAAAATATTGGATGGAAGGCATGACAAAGAAAAAATTGTCAAAATTTATAGTGACATTCAAGAAGCCAATCATGCAATGAAAAATGTCATTCAATTAAATAGCGATGGAGACCAAATTAATATAAGTTCCCTTCCTTGGTTGTTAACGGAGCAGCAAAATAATGCTATAAAAGAAGTCATATGAAATTTTTTATTTCCCATAGGATTTGCTACAAACATAAACAATATCATAACAAAGAAAGGTGAATTCAGGTTAGGGATGAAAACGCATGATTGGCATACCTTCATTAAGGTAATTATTCTGGTATATTATATATATATATATATATTTGTATACTGCATATAATTTTTAGTGTATTATGTTTATTACTTTTGCAAAAATCATGAAAAGATCATTTTATAATTGTTACAGAACGTTCTACCTCTATCTCTCCCAGACAACTTTGACAACAATGTCAAGCAAGTTATATATGATCTTGGAAAATACATGAGGTAACTAGTGATATTTGTTCAATTCGTTGTATAAATCTTATAATTTCCATTTATTTTACTTGTTATGTAATATATTATATATTTTTGTTAAATCTTGTTAATATATTTGTGCCTTGAATCACTTGTAGATGGTTGTCATCTAAAGGAATCCATAAATAAGATATAAATTATTGGAAGAGAAAAATTCCTCGTCTAATTTGTGAAATGTAAAAGTGTCTACCTTCGACATTTTTCAATGCACAAGAACACTACCTCATACACCAAGTTGAGGAGATTAAATTGTGTGGACCTGTACACACAAGGTCAATGTGGATGGTTGAGAGGCACTTGAAATTTTTGAAGGCTTTGGTTAGACAAAGAGCACATCCTTAGGGTTCTATGGTGGAGGGATATATCGTATACCAGACCATAGTGTACATTATTGAATATCTTCCCAAGTTTGCAATAAAGATCCATGTAGATCGCATTTGGGATCCCAACTCCATTAAAAAATTTGAAGGGGAGTACCTAATGGGGAAAAGTAGATTGAGGAAAGTGATAGGTAATTATAAGATGATCATGGAGATTAATTATAATATATTTTACATTTGTTTTTTTATGTATATTGTACTTATTTAATTATTAATCTTCAATATACATCAATTATAAATTAAGGTCGTATATTATGGTAATTAACTAATTATATGTCATTTGTGAATTTAATTTTTTTTTGATACAATTGGTCGAGAGTGGGATGCACTACATTTGTACGTTGCAAACAATCTTAATTGGATGACGGTATGGATTGAACGATGTCAACAATCTCGGTGTGCATTAACATGGGAAGGTGTGGCTTCACTGGTTAAAGAAGCTCATCGTAATGGAGATTTCAATGTTACACCAAGAGAAATTGATTTAGCATATGGTTTAAGAGATAAAAAAGTACGTATAAATATATTAATCACCCATATTATTTAATTATTTTCAATTATATTGATGTATATATATGTTGAGATTTTTTTCTTTGCATACATTCGGCGAAGAATAAATATGTTTATCAATTGAAAATATTGTAATAATTTTTACATGTTTGACATATTGCAGGTGAAACACCATAAGGCTATGTGGTGAAATGGTCATAAATTTTGAATCAAAAATTTGGTTGACACGAAGAAAACTTGTGATTTTTGGATAACTGTAGTCTTTCAAGTGACTAATGTTTCATCTAGAAGCAACATACATCCAGAAGTCTCAAAAAATCAATACTATGGGATTTTGGATGATATACTTGAGTATGACTTTAAGTCCTTCGAATTAGTTATGTTCCTTGTCCTATGGTACAGGATACAATTGAATGAAAATGATCCTGAGAGAACTGTTATTGAACATGATAGTGGATTTACCATGGTTAATAGAAGGTATTTCGAGCGAGCTAGAAATGAGCCCTATTTTCTTCCAAGCCAATGTGAGCAAGTATTTTACTCAAAGGTTCTAGGTAAACTGGGTTGGTCATATGTTGTTAGACATGATCCAAGAGGAAGGCTGGTAAATTTTAATGTGGTGGAAGAAGAAGATGATGTAGATGATGATCAGGATCAACAGTTAGTTGATGATGTTCCTGGTGAAGATGTCGAAGAGGAGGAGCTAGATCATGATGATGTATGATTTAATTTTCATGAAGATGATATCTGTGTGGATGATGACATTATCAAAATTGATATCAATGATGATGATGATGATATGACCAATCCTTACAATGTTGAATCTGGATCGGATGGTACAGACAAAGAGTTGGATGAAGAAGAAGATCAATGACATTGAAATGTATGAGTTATGTGATTGTATTATCTATTTGATATTAATTTCTTAATAGAATTATATTTGACTTATGTGGTTACATAATTAATTCATGATGTTTAAAATTTTTATGCCATTACATAATTAATTCATGATGTACTTTTTAATGTTTAATTTTAATTCATGATGTTACAACTATTGTAGCTCTCCTAGAAATTTCCATATGATCATAATGAATAGTGTTTTAGGAAATTTCATGAATGATGACACATTGATCGTAGTAGTGAAATAATTGCAAATTCGTTTAGATTTTTTAGATCAATCACCCTTCGCAATGTCATTTTTAGGATCATTTCCAATTTGATTACTAGGACACATAAGGTAGGATTTGATTGGCTTATCTTGGACGAACATTGTGGCTTTGTGTAATGTGAGAAAATTTTGGATGGAATAGTGGTGCAGGAGAACCTACACCTCATAAATTGATCATTGTAAAGGTTTTTGATGGTTGACGATTTAAAATACAAGCTCTTGACATTCCAAAATCTGTGTTTTTCTTCAAAATTTCTGTATTTTTCTTGTTTTGCAGCACTATACGGTCATATACAGCCATATTTTGATGTGAAATTAATTCCATGTCATGAATATATGTGTTAGCTTTGATTTGAATCTGATTTGAGGGCTTAAGGCATTGATTTGAGTTAGAAAGCTTCATTTCTTTGCATATAGCCTAGTTACCCTATTTTTGAGGGTTTTGTAGTCCAAACATGATATAAAGGGGCTCTTACACTTTTTGTGATTATTGTAGCTTGTGTAAGAGGCCCCATGGATACTTTTTTAATTTTAGGATGCATGAATAGGGTGTAGGATGAGAAATAAAGAAGGTATAGTTGTTGTCCTCAAGAGTTTTGTGAAGAAAAGCATGTGAAATGAGAGGTTCAAGCCTAGGTTTCAACAAAATATGTATGGGAGATCTGATTTTATGAATTTTTATCCATGTACAGACCTAATGGGTTGTGTCTGAGTTGGTTTTGAGGTCTGGGAGGTTGTGGAAGTAGGAGATTCAATAAACCCTCATGATTTGGGTCTAAAATAAGGGTTTTGGGGTTTGGCAAGAATTTGGCCATACAAGTGGAATCTTTTTGTGGATTTGGAGGTTTAGAGGTTGTTAGCTCTCAAAAACACAGGTAAGAATACCTCAAGAGGTTTCCAATCTCTTGATACATTTTAGGGTAACAAACAAGGCCAAATGATTTGAACCTTCTTCTCTTTAGGTGCTACCAAACCTAGGTGGGTCTACCTTTGCGAACTGAGTAGACTTAAGTGATGTGATTTTTTTTACAGCAATCTATTCACAATGGCAATCTTACAGTGAACAAATATAATCCTAATAAAGTGTATGTGTAATATTAGAATATGTTCAGTTAACAGATGTAAAAAATAAAATGGACAAACAACTTTGCCAATTTAACTATATGTATATATAACTTTAAGTTATTTTTATTTTAACTAAAAGTACTGAAGTTACAACATACAAATTAAATGATATTTATGGTTGTAAAATTTATGATTAAATATATCTCTCAAAATCCTTTTTGTCCCAATTTGAAAATAATTCTATATTGTAGAATACATTTTTTAAAATTTTAAGATAAAAATAGCAAGGAAAAATAAAATAAATATCTTTATGAAATAAGTATATTGGCGTGAAATTAAATATGATTTGTATTCCAATGTAAAAACTACAAAGAATGGAAACAATTCTTTCAACACATAAACTATTAAGTAGTAGTCAATTAAAATGATCTAAATAGTCTAATAATTTGACCATTAGCAAATAGAAATTTCTATAGAGTTGTAGATCTCTTCCATTTCAAAAACACCAAACATTATTAGGTAGATAATCAAACATCTTTCATTTCTATAGTGACTTATTTATCCTAGAGGAACTAGTATATAGTATACAAAGAAAACCAACAAACCCACAACTACCCATATTTTGAAGGAGTTTAAGTTTCTCCCCTTCCTAATCTCCCTAATATTGCCTAATTATTTGAAAGAGACCAAGGGTCATAACACAACTTTATTCATCCCACTAAATAGCTTGGTTAATGAAACTTGACAAAAGAAACAAAACAATTGCTACATTTGGTATTGACGCTGGATTTTGTTAAAACAATCTATTCACAATGGCAATCTTA
The DNA here is from genome assembly GCA_007115665.2 of Sequoiadendron giganteum. NCBI lineage: Eukaryota > Viridiplantae > Streptophyta > Pinopsida > Cupressales > Cupressaceae > Sequoiadendron > Sequoiadendron giganteum. Next base: position 746,459,985 of record CM021100.1, on the reverse strand, counting down.
TAGTGAAAAAATATAATCCTAATAAAATGTATGTGTAATATTAGAATATGTTCAGTTAATAGATGTAAGAAATAAAATGGATAAACTAAAAGATGAAAGTATGAGACTAGTGCCTTGTTGGGTGTATGGAGTATAATGAAGATCTAGAAAAGTATAATCTATGATGTCAATAATTCAAACTGTTTGGCTCACAGATGTAGTTTATAACTTGTATAAACGTGCAAGTAAATGATTGGAAAACTCTACTTGAGATAGAATGAAAATCCTAGTTATGTGATTATTCTTATTGATCCAATTAATACTCTTCAGTTACTATGATTGACTAGAAGGGTTTAATATTTACTTGAAAGAACCAAATAATTGCATCACACAAATACAACAAATGTGTATTGGTAAACTAAATATATCTTGATATATCAATTTAAACAACAGAAAAGCATCAAAATGGAGACAACCAGATAACTGTATAATTCCACAAACAACTGATACCAAGATTAAGCCACAAGTTCAGACATCTTCATTAACTTCATCAAAATTAATACATGCATCTGAGTCTTTTAAAGGAAAGTTTCATTGCAAACTATCTATTGTATCTTTCTCCTATTTTCTATATCTATCTTACATTATGAAACATATATAAATATATCAAAATTGTGAAAGGGCGCATCCTTTCAAAAATGTCTTTTGCTTAACAACAATAAAAAACTAGAAATTATGCTCTATTAAGTCATAAATAGATGTTTGACGGATAATCTCGGTAAGTTGGTCGCTCGTGTGTATCAGCATCCTCCAGCACATTCCTTATGGCTATCTCCATTTCTAACATCTTCTCATTCTGTTCACATGCCCTGTCCATTGTTAAATCATTTCTTGTGGTTGTCTCCAGAATTGTTTGCATCATCATCTTGCATTCCTTGATCCATCTGTCTTTTCCCTTAGTTCCCCTCCATCTTCTAACAGCATTGGTACTCCCTTTTTTGTGACATTGATCATCCCTTGCTCGTCACCTTGCAATTCATCATGGAATTCTTTATGTTTTTTCATAAAATGGTTTCCAGTATCAATAGCTATGTTATCAGGAGCATCCCTTTGGTTTATTTCCTGGAACTTCTCTCAAATCCTGCCATCTATCCTCTTATGTTCTTGTAGTGCAGTAAACTTGTGTGAATGTGTTCCCTAGAGCTTACTCAACCAAGTCATTAAATTGGTCCGCCTCTTCCTTATTATTGCAATGAGTGAATCACATTTAGCTTGTGAGTACACATTTGATTCTTCCCACTGGTCTCTTTCCTGGGAGCTTTCACCATGATTCAATTGCTTTGTGGATCCCAGTGTGACTCCCATCATTTCCTTCAAGTGATCATTTTGTCTGAGTAGTCTCTCGTTATTAATCTTATACATTTATTTTTCCTTGATTAGCTTTTGAATTTGGCCTTTTTTTAGTTTGGCCACATTAATGCCAATTTCTATTGTAGCTATTGGATCAACCTCACCAAATTTTAAAATCATTGCATGTCCAAAAGCCTTTCTAGTATCGATTACAACAAATTTCTTGTGTGGAGGATACAAGGCCCATATCATAAGTGATCCATGATCTGGGTTATACTTAGATCTTGCATAAATCTTTGTTACTCCCTCAGGAGTGAGTTTATGTGTGGTGTTACTATTCTTCAAAAAACTATCAAAAACCAAAGCAGAATTTAAATCCAACCCAGGAAAGATCATGAAACCTTCATCTTCTAATAATTTCCTTCCTTTCTCTGGGGTCATGCTCTTCATTTCTTCTTTCACACTTGATTTTAAGTTATTCAATAGTTGTTCCTCATTACCTGGTGAAATATTCTCCACCGATTCCCTTATTGATTTTCCTTTTAATTTGCACAAAAAGTTTTTAAATTTTGAGGTTTTAATGAATTCATCATCAGCCACAAATGATTTATATGCTATCTACCTTGTGTCAATATTTGCACTCTCTTCAACATCTACTTCCCTGGGAACATACTTGTAGTCTTGAGTTCTCATTCTGGAAATTTTATCAATTGTACTACTAGGGCTACCATCACCAGATGCCTCTTCATCAGAAGATAATAGTTTTGTATCTTGAAATCCCCTGTTATACTCATCAAGAACTTTTTCAGCTTCCTTTGCTTCCAAATTCCTGATCAATTCATCATATAGATAGGGTATGTGATTGTATCCTCCCAAGTTCATTTTATTTTTGGAAAATTCAATATACCCTTCTGGATCAAATCCTTTTCGGGGTGGACCCTTATTCATGTTGTATTGCAGCAATTTTTTGAGAACCATGTCATATCCATCCCTTGCTAATACAATGAAATCACTGAAGCATAATGTACTAGGCATAAATGCCTACTTTCTGAAAGAACTCAGATTCATAACATCTAAAAAGTCCAATTTCATAGCAATCTCCAAATATGCAATCCTATAAGGCACTATCTTGGGAAGAATGAAGGATCCATCTTCAAATCCATATACTCTTATCATGGTTGCATCTTCTAGATAGTACTAGTCTCCCCAATTGTGGTTGACAGGTCCATTGAAATCCTTAGGCCTTAAAAACATTTTTATTTCATCGAACAATGAGTATTCACAATGATGATTATAAAATATGTACAATGGTTTCACAAAAAACTCTTCAAAATGTAGATAACAAGAATTAGCAAATCTGCAATCCCAGGTGGCAGTTCAGATTTGTACTAGTAAAAACCTTCCTTCCTTATCAAATTGTACAACCCTTAGTGTTTCAAGCCACATCTAGAATTCTTGTGCATAATAAAGTATCACATGCATTAGGATTGAATAAGCATCCAAGTGCAAGATAGGAGCTCCACTTTTTAATGCCATCAGTCCCAAATCAAGTACTTCAAAGATGTGTGAACCATAATAAAAAAACCTTGAATTGTGACATTGGATGTCCACTGCAATTACCATGGGTAAAATTGACATGTGCTCAGGGGCCTCAATTCCTAGCACTTGGCACACTGAAAAATATGTGTACCTCATGTAGGGTTCAAACAAATCAACATGGAATGGGGGACCATCACTGTCATTCGGTGGAACTGAAACACCATCTTTCTTATACCTATGTAGTGGCAACCTCCAACCCTTGTACAAAGTATCCATCCTCCAGAATTCATTTTCCAGCTCTTCAAGTATAATTTTTTCACCACACACTCTCTCTAGGTTAAAAACCTCACAAATGGCAGCTTCAGATACATGTACAAATGGTTTTCTTGATGGATCACAAATAGCTTTACATTTTGGATTATAATAGGCAACTAGCATCTTCACCAATTCTACATTTATAAATACATTGGGGTAGACTAGTTTCCCTAGGTTTAGCTTCCAAGGATTGCACACTGGTTTGTATCGGTTCCTTCATTGGTAATGAAAAATAAACAACTCATATCCCCTAATTGGGGTCCATATGTCTCGTATATGCTTGCATTTATCCTCTAACTTTTCCACTTCTTCCCTAAGTTGTGCAGATTGCCTGGCCTTAGGTCCTGAGCTGGGAAATTGATCAATTAAGTCCTGGTTTAAATTCCTCTCAGCTACCCCTAGTTCCTTCTCTGCTTCAATTTTTTTCTTTTTTCCTCTAGGGTTATTACTCTCACTCTATTTCCTACCTTTTTCTTTTCCTGAGCTAGTGCTTTCCATTTTATGAATTAAAAAACCAGAAATTTAATTGTAGGGAACTTACAAATTTATTTAGAATTCTTTGACCGCAAGATCCTTTGGCCCTTCGTCTATTCCTCTGTTGCTAACTTTGCAAAATTCACCTTCAATTAATTTTCTCAATTCAGGAAATCATCGACACATTTGGTAGTAATGCTACCATTAATGTCCTAGCTTTGAATACAAGCGTAGCTGATATTCAAATTTACCCATTGTCACATCAAATGTTCTATCGACAAGACAATTAAAACTTTGGGCGATCCTTTTATTCAGGCTTGACTAACATTCATTAAACATTCTTTTTGTCAGGGAGACATTATGCCAATATCACATAATCTATCCATCTAATTCATATAAATGTCGCCAAGAGTCACCCTGATGGCTATCTTGATTTGTTTGTGTTTTCATCAGCAAGACATGGTGTATCACTAAGACATTCAGTAATTTTGCTGATGTTATAAGTCTCCCCGATGATTATTGCTTTGATCTCAAGTATGTCGCCAAGACTCCTATCGATGTAATATTATCGACATGAAATAGTGGGTCGGGAGGACATTTTGAACTCATTCCGATAGTTTTTGTCTTGGCGATAGTATGTTTCTTTGTTTTGTCGGCAAGAGAAGATGAGTGTTTCGGCGATGATATTTCATCGGTGAGACAAATGCACTCGGGCTGACTTAGGGATCTTAATCCGATGGCGTTGGTCTGGACGATACAACTCCTTGTGCTTTGATTGGTGAGACAAGACAGGTTTCTTGCCGATGGAACTTCATCAGTGAGACCTATATGCTTGGTATGACCTTTTCATTTCACCCCGATGGAGCTTGTCTTGCCGATGATATGGGTTATTTGAATACTAGATTTTGGAGGTAGCTGATATTTGAATTTATCCACTTTCGACACTACTTCTTACTAACTTTGCTATCCAAATTTGGCTCTTAGACTAAATATTTCATATAGGTGCATTTTAAATTTTCTTACTATCACCTTTGGCTGAATTTTTAAATTGGTTCAACTATGCAAAAAGTGTGGTTACTTTTAATTATTTCCACTTAAATGTTGGTTATAATTTTCTAATTTTCTTTCCATTTAGCTAGTCACAATTTCATACTAGCATTAGTACTTGAAAATGGCAGTTTACTTCTACTTAAAACTTGTGGTAATTTCATTAATCTCTTGCTACCTCTGGTGTTGAATTGGACTAGTTATGTCATCTAGGATTTGTTCCTCATTTTTTTTACTTTTTTCAAAAAATCGTTATGATGGTTATACTTGTATTACCATGAATGGACATAAATTTGAGAATTTTGGGTGTTTTCATTCAATTTTTCATGTTTTCCCCTTAGCTCCTACTTTATATGTGTTTTTTATAGAAGCCTTTGGATATCTTTTGGCTAATAGTATTTCATGGAACCTTATTAAAGGTGCTACTTTTCCAAACTCTATAGCCCAACTATTCAATGGTCATTTTTCTAATGACTCCTTTCTCACTCTCTTGGAGGACAAACGTGACATTATTTAGGATATTCAATGCCTAGATATTTTCTGGAAAGCTTTAAGGTCAAATATATAGTGGCATAAAACTCAATGTTAGGAAATCCTTCTTAGCCAAGCCCAATTGGTTCAATTCCTATGGATAGAAGGGGGTTGATTTTAAGGAAGTGTTGAGACTCCTAAGCATCTCTTTTTCCTTTTAGGTTTCTCCTTCTTCTTTAAGGAAACATATCATATTAAATTATGAAGCCCCTTTCTTTGGCAAGGAGATTCCACATGTGTTCAAAAATTCTTGTTGCACACATTTCCATTACTCATCTCGCTAAGTACCTTGCAAATCCTCATATTTGAAGATTGAAAAAATCCAAAGGTATATTTTATGGCCTCCCTTTAACCAAGGAAAATGGTTTCACAAAGTATCCTAGGAGTTATATTATTTCCCTCATGACTATAATAGGCTTGCCTTGCTTTATATTCACTACTCTAAATTGTGCCATAATTTTAAATTTAATTAACATACTCTAAAACCTAATGAAACCTGGTTGTAGCTCATCAAATTGGAGAAGTGAAAGGTTAATACCAGTGCTGAGGAAGAGTTTGGAGGAGTGAAAACAAGGTCAATACCAGTGTCTAGGAACAGTTTGGAGTTAAAAAGAGGTCAATACCAGCATCGAGGAAGAGTTTGGAGTTAAAACAAGGTCAATACCAACGCCGACGAAGATTTTGGAGGAGTGACAATAGGGTCAATACCAGCATCAGGGAAGAGTATGGAGGAGTGAAAACAAGGTCAATACCAGTGTTGAGGATGAGGTTGAGGGCACTCAAGGAAAATCGAGGACCAAGGGACAATGAGTACTGTAATTTTGGCACCCCCATTTTCTTTAACCTACAATTTCCATGCCTAGTTTCTAAAGATCTTCTCATACATTGGCACCTCCATTCTCGTAAAATGGTATAAGATAACACAAAAAAAATAAAATAGCTTAGTCTTTCACATTTTTATTGACCAACCTCAAGTCTTGGAAAAAATCCCATAATCTACCCACATCTTGGTTGTTGGTGGGAACATTTTATTCTTTGTTGTACGACCTACCTCAAATCTTCTGTCCACAAAGTTTCTAAAAACATAAAACAGTAAGAAAAAATTTGAAGGTACAACTAAAAGGGGGTTATTTCCTTTTGGCCTCCTCCACCTCTTATATTTCAACATAACATGGAATTACGCTTACATAACATAAAATCAAACAAATGAAAGTTTATAGGGGCAAAGGAGCACAAGTATATGCTAGGCTAAGCTAGATATAATGAATGGAAATAGAGGCATACAATTCTTCTTTAATACCTCCATCACAAACATATGCAAGGAAAGGTCTCCTCCCTTCTTGGTAGTGATAACCTCCTCCACACACAAACCTTAAAAATTATGAATAGAGGAATATAATCTATGAAGAACTCAAAGTTTATTCTCTCCTACCTGATGCAATTAGTCATTTTATCCTTACAAAAATTTATAGTGATTACTAGAGGCACATAGACCAATTCTTCATAATAGAAGAATTTGATCATACTTTTCCAATGATGGCATTATGAGAAAACCTTAGGTTAAATGAATAATTCCTAGCTAAGTTCTTTAAATCATGTCCAACCGTATAAGAGAAGACCGCTGCTATGTGTACTTGGATACCATGGAGAAAGGCTCTTTGGGCTCTTTCATCAATCAAGGTATTGTTAAATTTTAACACCTAAAAGTGAGAATGAAGAATATTTCCTAGGATGTTGGCCAATTATGCTTCTCAACACCTAGATTACAAAATCTTTTTCAATATCATTTCCATCAAAATAAAACCTATTGCTTGAGATATAGTCATACAGGTAAAGAAATTGGCTTTCTTGATAGTAGATACATTCTAGACAATTCAATCCTTGCATCAGAGATTGTTGAATGGGCCCAACAAAATACTCATGATTCCCTTACTATTAAGTTAAAAGTTTGACAAGGCATATGATTGCATCAAATGTCCTTTCATTTATAAAAGGCTCAAATGGATTTATTTTTAACCCTAAATTATTATCACACATTAAAAATTACAAAATACCAGTTGAATGAAGAACCTTCATTTGAAGGCGATGTCATCATGACCTTTGAATGAAGAACCTTCATTCAAAAATGATGCCATGTCAAGAATTTCAAATGAAGGTATTTTTTATTTTAAATATTTCATGTCTAAAATGCTTTATAAAAGGAACCTTTGCATGAAGGACCTTCAAATGAAGACCTTAATTCAAAGGTCCTTCATTAGAAGATCCTTCATATGAAGGTTCCTTTAATACAATCCCATTATAGATCTTAGAGTTGTTAGAGATAATTTTGTTTCAAAGTAGAGATTGGACCATAAAACAGTGTCACCATGACTCTACCAAGATATCCATCAAATTGATAAACCCTGACTTAACAACAATAAATTCACAAGAAAATTGCCCCTATCAGCCCTAGGGCATCAATTCAATGCCAAGTTTCTTGCTTTAACAGAACCCTAAATGCAATGAACCTCTATCATACCATGTTTCACAAAAATCCACCTAGTTACAGTTCCAAGACAGTGGGTGGATTGGTGGATGTCATTTCTATTTAGCCCTCAAACCCTTACATAGGAAAAATAGGGCAGTCCATGTATTTGATTGTTTTCTGTCACAAAATAGTGATTGAGCACTTAAAAAAAATGAAAATGAAATGGAAAACATATATTTATCTACACCAATGATCTCAGAGCATTTCAAGCTCGTACAGATCCATACAACACAAAAGAACTTCAGAAAAATAGTAAAAACACAAAAAATTGCTTCAAGAACGTGGTATTTGATATGAAATTTTGGTATCAAATCCTCCAACAATTGCAATGAGATGGGAATAAAATATGGTAGAAGTGGGATAATAAATGCATCATTTGAAGCATCAAACCAATATGCAAAGATGAAAGAAAGTGCTAACCCCTTAAACTGAAATTTTTTCTTTTAACTTTAAGTTTGTTGGGTAGCCAATTCTTTTATGTTATCAAATCCTACAATCATACATAATCAAAATGTTGTTGTTTGAAATGACTATGAGCACTAACTTTCACTATTTGAATATGTTGAAACCTTGTCGTAGAGAATTAGAACATTGATGCGGCCACTCATCCTACCTTAAAACATACCAAAAGTCTCCTAGCAATTAGACATAGGAAGATTTAAGATGACTTAAACAATTTTTATTGCCAAAGCATAAACTTATGATGACTTTACCAGGCCTAGTACACACTCCCTCCTCATTAAACACTTAGACATATGGAAATTAAATATAAATTTACTACTATTTTTAGTCATGTAGGTGTCCAATAAACCACTTGGTGGTGTTTCCCTTCAAGTCTATTTACTTGAATGAAGAGAAAAATTCCTTTGATTACAATTAGAGAATACATTTGAGGCCTTGGTTGTGTAACTAGTGGACCATAGTCACATTTAAAAATTGTTACAAATTTTGGGAGTTAAAACATTAAGTAGATTGATTTGTGATGGACACATTTGGACGGTAGTAACAATAACTTGCAATCTATCAAGACTTGATTACCTTATAACCTATCAAATTCTAGCGATGAAATGAGATTAATCATAATGTCACCTTGGGATCATATCACCATGAAATAAATTCATCCAACATCCTTATGAGTGAAGGTACCACCAAATAGGTATTTGTTAGATCTGTCTTCCTTGAGTGAGGGAAATTCAAGAAGAGAAGAGGAAAGCGAGACATGTAGTAGGTCTAAAAGAAGGAGATCAACTAGAGGTCAAAAGATTAGAATAAAATTATGTAAACACATGGAATTTTTTGTTGTGAAGGGGGGTCATGTTCTTATGATGATGAGAGCATAGGCAACATCGAGGCGCCCTTGAGGTACAAACATTTACAAAAAATGGGTACCCAAGGAACATCCTCTAATAAACACTGATTTTTGTGTCAATGAGAGGATATATCACATAGCACCATTGTCATTACATGGTTTGGGCTTATTTTGCATGGACGACATAAAGGTTTGTTATGAAAAAGTTACTAAATTGATGGAGTATGTTGAACCCTATTATAGTTACAAAGATTGGATGCAAATGGTTTGATATACACGAAGTATGCGTAGGTATGCACTGTCAACAAATTATATACAGATAAAAGATAAGGATCAAAATAAAGGAGTGGCTAGGTACATTGATGGAAGGCCAAAAGCATCAGATAATATTGTAGGGTTTATAAATAGTACATGACTTGGGTCAACAAATAAGCAAACCAATTGCATATTCGAGGCACGAGAGGGAAACCGTGTATTCATATATGCAATAAAATCAATAACTGTAGGGGAAGAGTTGTTAATCGTTTACAATTTGAATCACTTAGATACAAGCACAGTTACTATGGGGGTGGTATGTACTATATACCATTTTACCCAACCCCCAATTAATGACTCCAATATATCATTTTATTATTATTATTTTTTTTCGTAAGTCTATTGGTTTCATTTTGGTAATGTTTTTTATATTTAATTTTTGTCATAGTGGGACATTGATCATATGAGGAAGGCTCTAGCCCAGAGCACAGATCGCGATCCATCTTCAGATGCTTCTACCCAACAGGTTTACATCATTATAATTTTACAAATTAGATACGAGAAAAATGTTTTATTGTTATGTTTTTTTCATGAGTTTATTGGGTTAATTTTGATAATATTTTTAATATTCTTGTTGCAGCTAGTTGATCGGGGAAAAGCACTAGCAATAGAGGAGAGCATCCATATGGAGGTGCAGTCACTATTATGCGATGATGACATCGCATTTTCTGCAAACCCTATGGATATGATGAGGAAGACCCAAAAAAAATGCAATGAAGAAATCCTTAAGTTGGTATTCATAGTGCCTCAAATAGATGAGATAAGAGAAAGGGTTAAAATATTGACTGAGAGAGCACATAACTTGCAAGTAAGTTGTCATGAGATCTTTAATTATAACATAAGTTCATTCATGGTTTTATATTTTGTACTCTTTTATGTCATGAACTAAAATATGTGTTGTTTTTACAAGATTATTTGCATCCTCATGATGTTGTTGGCCATCATTAGGGTACTACAAGTGTTGTTTGGGGAGTAGGGGTTGGTACAAGTGTCAATCTTGATCTTCCTGCACATACATCACATCATCCAACCCCATCATCCATGCCTATATTGTCGACTAAAATTTTGGCAACACATACCATGCAGGCATTCGATAGTGCACCCTCTAGCAACGAACACATGCTAGAACATGTGTTAGGACATGTACCTGGGGATGCAGAGGCCACTAGTACTGGTGATGTTTTAGCAGCAATTCTTGGATCTTCCCGTATTACTAGTATGGGAACATTGTCAGTCACATTTGTGGTAACTGAGGATTTCATTCCCATAAATATAGAGAAGGTCCCAGGTACTTTAAAATGTTTTAATTATTATTATATATAATCCAATTGAAATTTACTTATTGATCACTTTTACAGACTAATGATCCCATGATTATTTTGCAGGAATTTTTTTTTTTTTATAAACATCTAAGTGATATTACATTGGAGCTCTTCTGGCCCACCATACGTATACGGTGGAATGCCCAAAATCAATATTTAAAAGATGAGCTCATTAACCATTTAGTTTGTTGTTTGGTGATAAAAAAAATTCAGTCAAACCAAGGTCCTTAAGAAATCTGGTACCTATCTAAAGTATGTGAGGGACCAATATAGATCACATTTAGAGAAGAATAGAAAGTATGAGCGTCCCCCCATGATTTCATAGAGGGAGTGGAAGGACCTGGTGTTAGATGGAAAGGAGAAGGCTAAAAAGAAAAAAGGAAAGACACCATCAGGCCAAGGAAGGTATGTGATACTATCAACAATGTAATTATATACTAATTAAACTCATTCTTTTTACATAATCTAACGTATTTCAAATTTTTTATAGGTTTCTCGACAAATCGAAGGCAACAAAGACAAGACTAGAAAAACACGGGTAGCACAAACTTGGATCTAGTGGTTATATGAAATTAGCCACATGAATTGTAAGTATCAATAAATGAAATATTGCATCCAAATAATAAATTGCAAACAATTTTAATTTTATCACACCATAGAAGTAAAATTCATGATCTTATGCAAAATGCAGGGCTCTGATTTCAGCAGAGTACCCACCCATAGAAGAGGACCTGAAGATTGCCTTCCAGCAAGGCTATGCAGCCCTGGTTGAACTCCTAAGAGTCTTGACTAGGCAAACACAATCTTCCATTGCATCCAAAATGCAGGTAAATAAACTCAATAAAGTTTATTTAAAATTGAATACTTGTGAAATCTATTCAATATTAATTTCCACCATAATAATGTGCCTATTTGTTTTAAACAGACAAGAAATGATAATACTGCACATGACAACCTGTAGATGAAGGCCATGGTGTGCATCCCAATACTAGATGTATTCATGTGCTATACAAAACATAGTATGGATTAATACAATTAAACATCTTTAATTGCATTTGGTGTATTAATTAATGTAACCTTTCGTGTTTCAAATTTAGAGCATGTAGAGTGTGATCAACATGTTGAGCATGATTAGGTTAGACAAGATCAGGAACATGTTGTGGCCCCATCAGGTAAAGAGGATCAGTCTAATGTTCTTTTAAACATATTTAATTGCAATTGTTGTATTAATTAATGTAACCTTTTGTGTTTCAACTCCATATCAGGATTTAGAGGGTGTTCAACATGTTGAGCATGAGGCTAAAAGACAAGATCAAGAACATGATGTGGCCCCATCAGGTAAAGAGCACCACTCTAATGTTATTTTAATTAATGAAATACTTGGAAAAATATTAATAAAACATATCAATTTAGCATTTCTTTGCTATTGTAGTAGACCCCCCCTTGCAGCGGCGTCCAAGTTGTGAGTACATGAGTAGGCATATATTAACATCACGAGTAGAGCTCAGAACAAATGAAGAGGGGACATATGATTTAGAAAACAATACTCCACTTTAGCTTTTTTTAGCTGAAAAAAAGAAGAAAAAAAGTGATTGTAATCATATTATGATAACCATATTTTTGATAATATGTAAAAACTGAAAAAATGAATGTTACATGTTAATGAATGAATGTGAATATGTTAATGAATGAATGTTATATGTTATTAATGGATGAATGAATGAAAGATGTTATTAATGGATGAATGAATGAATGTGAACATGTTAATGAATGAATGTTATATGTTATTAATGCAGGATGAATGAATGAATGTTATATGTTATTAATGGATGGATGAATGATTAATGCTATATGATTGGGTATGGGGAATTGAGAGTGATGTGCGGGGGGCGAGGGGGAGGGAGGGGCCAAACAAGCTTCCACCTTCATGTTGTTGGCCATGTTAAGTAGAGAATATTAAACTATTCTCGAAACAAAGAGAAACTCAATAAGGTAATGCACTTTTCAATATAAGAAATGCATCATTTGAAGCATCAAACCAATATGTAAAGATGAAAGAAAGTGCTAAATTTTCACTATGAACATTGTGTTGTGTGTGGATTTTGTTTCAAAGCTCTATTTCTTTTGTTTTTAGTGGTCTCTAAAATTTGACTTTTGTGCATAATAGGTTAGTGGAAAATTTGACAGCTCTGAAGGGTTTAGAGGCTCAATTGAGATAGATACATGGATATTTGGATCTTGTTGTTGATGGGAGGCTTCCACTTAACAATGAAATTTTGTACCATCTGCAGGTATGCAAAAATTTCTCTACTTACATTCATTCAACTTACTGTAATATAATATCTGACAAAAATCTCCTTTTCATTATACTTAGATGGATTTTTATTCCATGTTCCAAAGCACATGTTTTAGAATAGGCAAGAAGGATGCTGGCAAGAGTTAAGAAATTTGGATTTACACCTGCCAATTGCATAGTTTACTTCATTCATCCAGCATATTGCCAATGCATTACACAATTGTTGGAATCATATCCTATAATTACAGAACTAGTGTTGTGCACTTTTCACACACACGCCCCACTAGAGGCGGGGACCCTCTTTTTCTTCTACATCTTTGTACCTTGGCTTTGCAAATTTCTAGTTTTTTTTCTTCTTGGGGGTTATTTTGGGATTAAGTTCGGATTTAGTTTGATACGGGTGGTATTTTGAAGCATTTTGGGGCCTTGGATTTTAGAAATGGGGATTTTTCAAGTGAATTTTCAAAGTGTTGTGTAAATGTTTTTGCACCAATGGATAGAGGACAAAAAATTAGGCCAAGTTTCTTTTTGAACTTTTTGAAAATTCATTCGGGAAAAAAAGTTATGAGGTTTAGGGGATTTTGACCTTGCTTGGAATTTCGAGATTATCCTCCCTGGGCGGATTTTTCCGAAAATTCCTTCAGGCCCTCAAAATCTCAAAATTTCCCTTTTTGAAAAAATCCTTCAAGCCCTCAAAATCCCAAAATTTTCTAAAAGTGGGAGGAAATTTTTTCTGAAATGCATTTTTTTAAACTTAATTTGGATCAGATTTTGACGTGTGAACTACTAATGATGATATCTGTTTTTTAGGATTAAATAAATAAATAAAGGGGGACTTGCATATGGATTCGTGCCAAGAGGAAAATCTGAAAAAGTTCAACTCAAATATTAAAGTGGGGCCTACATAAGAATCCATGCCACTAGCTGTATACCAATTGGAGAGGTGCATTTAACAAGGAAAGACATGTGAAGATGCATTTTTTATTCTCCAATGAGGATTTTCTCAAAATTAATGTCATTGGGCCATAATGCAATTGAATGCAATTGATTGGATGATGATGTACCATGAGTTCCAAATTAAATGTAACAACTAGATGCTTCTAGAAGTGTAATTTATGCCATTGGATGAATTAAATCCTAGCCATTGATTCAAAATGTAATTTTCTATAAAAGGCGAGTGCCTTCTCATTTGTAAGAAGTAGAAAAGGTTAGAGAATAGCTGGTTAGGGGCTGCAAAGTCAGAATTGGCTAAGTTAGAAGTTAGATTCTACAAATCAGTAGTTGTAAGAGAGGAGGGAGACTGGAAATTGTTATGTAATGCTAGAGAAGATAATGCAAACGGGTTGTTGATTTGGAAAACATTGTGTTATGTTTCAAAAGTTTTATGGTTTCTTGTTCTTGATTCTCAGTGTTAGATGTTAATTTTTAGTTCTTTCATGATAATGGTGAAATGTTAATGATGTTGATCGATCTCCAATCCATACTTTTAGCAATTTGTTGATTGTAAGTTGCTGTGTAAAGTTAGTCCGGGCCTTATTTTGTGCTAAGTTCAACTGTGGATGCTTGTTTACATTGTGCCATTTACTGGGTATGTGGATGAATGTTCATAGTCTGAAAATCTTCATTTTCCTCAGAAGATTGCACCATTTTTGCGGAGTTGTGGGCTTGTCCTTGATTAAGTAGAAATTGGTTTTATTGGAGATTTGTCCATTTACAACATTCATCATTGTTGTGATTGATTTTAGGAGTAATTTTAATATTAGATCTTTCTTAAACTCTTATCTTTTGCTATTTCTTTTATTATCTAGGTTACGTTTAAGAATCTGAGTATCAATATATTACAAAATCTGATAAGTTTGAAGATCTAGTATTTGTTTGTAAGGTCCCTTTGTGATTACCAGCATTTTCATATTATCTCTGAGTTGTTTCACTGCATTGTCAAGACCTGACATTAGAGACCTTGGGGTTATCTCTTTTCCCATAAGATATTTACCTTTCAAGAGAGATAGGATATCATATTCTATCTGAGTTGTTGTTGTGTAGAAAACACCATCAACAGAATGACAGAAGAGCATATTAGGATTTTCCAGACTTGTCTAAGGGAAAGAGGGATTAACCATGAAGATGTTGCATGTAGGTTGTTCCCTTATTCTCTAGGAGAAGAAGCTTTTTATTGGTATAACCACTTACCTGCTGCTTCCATCCATAATTGGACTGAGTTGGAAGCTACATTCCTGCAAAAGTTCAAGATTCCTATCAGTGCTAATGAGTTGTACTTGCATTTTACTGGAGTGAAAAGAGAGATTAATGCGCCCATAGGATCATTCCATGATAGGTTCCATCGAGCATATACCAGACTCCAGGCACCTTATGCAGGGAATGAAAATACTGCTTTGGAGGTATACCTTGAAGCCTTGGACAACCTTACAACCACCTTCCTTAAACAAAGGACTAATCCTCTGAATACTTTGCTCACTGCATATGCAGAAGCAGTAAAGGTCAGCACGGACTTGAGGCAACATTTATCAGGACCTTTTCCATCCTTAGGACCTATTGCTCACCTTGGACAAATTCAAGCCCTTAACCAGGCTTTGACTAGTCATGCTCCAATAATGAATCCTATACCATCATTGCCTCTGGTTCCTCATCTAGGCCCACCTTTGAATCAGGCTCAACCTATGACTTCTTATCCTCAATAGAGAGCTAATCAACCCTTACAGTAGCAACAAGCTAGTTTTCCTACATATTTGCAGAATTCAGAAGTTTTGAATCAGGTTGTTGGTTCTGGAAACATACTCGGATATCCTTCTAGAGGTAATCCAACACCACCTAACAGTCTAGATAAGGAAAGGTTGGATGAATTATCTGAACAAGTGAAGAGGTTGAATACAGAGGTAACTTATTTGAGAAATTAGAATAGCCAGCTTCAGGCTGCTCAAAAGAATATACAATTTAACTATGGCAGGGAAAATCGGAATTTCGAAAGAGGTCAATACTTTGACACAAATCAAAATTATGACAGAGGGCAAGGTTCTAGTCATAATTTCAATAGGAGGCAAGGTTTTGGTTAGAATTATGATAAAAATCAGCAAGGGGGACAAGGATTTGATAGAGGGCAATAGCCTAGGCAGAATAGGTCTTGGAATATTGGGCCTAATAATGGAGGGATTCCTACTCCCTCGGACCAACCTGCTACTTAGGAGAAGCCTCTAAATGAAGTGTACCTTACAGAAGCAGCTTTGTCTGGATGGTGTAGGCTCCATAAAACAAGTCAAAACTCTGAGTTGGACTATGTTGAATTTTAGACTACAGCTTCTATATTTCAGTACGAGGTTGAAAATAATTCTACTGGACAGGAAATGGTACCTTCAAATCCATATGACTCTCGAGTACTGGTACTTAATCATGCTTCGTTCCCCAAAGATGAGGAAAATGAACCAGCAAAAGTATCTATTATAGAGGACGAGGCAGAGCAGGTGTTAAATGAAGATGAGATTTCCCAGTTGTTTAATGAGGAAAATGAGAATGATAATGGCCCTTTAGATGAGGAAGAAGTTGGTGTTGAAGAAGTTCAGATGTTTCAACAACCAGTGAAGAAATATGATGTAAGAAATAGACCTAATAGGGGTCCATAGGTTGGAGGCCCTTTCACCACTTCCATCCCTCCCAACAATTTCAACACTCCGCTAGATCCACAAGCTAGTAATAATCCATCTTATCCTCATGTGCCAATGCAGTACTTATCAAAAGGGAATAATGTTGAAATATCCAAAGATAGGCAAGCTAGTGGTAGCAAGGAAGCCCAGGCTAATTTGAATGTGGAGCAATTGGGTGAATATGTGACTGAAGAATTCAAGAAAGTAAAGGTGATTCTTTCTTCCTTTGAATTGTTAAGAATTCCTTCCATTAGGAATGTAGTTCTGGGATCATTTAGTTCAAATGTAACATCGCAAGGGGTAGCCACCAATGAGGCTGCTACCAGGTCTTCTAATTCTCAAACACCCAGAAGTTAGGTCCCACCTATAGACAAGAGGGGAGATAAGGATAAAGGACAGGTTGCACAAGCTGACACTCATCTGAATCTATTTCAAGGTAAGATGGAAACTCCTCCTTTCCTAATTTATGTTCGTATCTTCAAAAAGAATTTGTATAATTGTCTTCTAGATTCAAGAGCCTCTACAAATGTTATGCCTTCTGTTGTCTGCAAAGCATTGGGAATTACCCATATAGCCTCTCAAAAGAAGGTTACTCAATTAGACAAAATAGAGGTGAGTGTAGTTGGAGAATTGAACATGATCCCTACACATCTTGCCTCAGATCCCAGGGTGCAGCAAGTGATCAATATCCAAGTGGTTGGCATTCCTGATACTTATGGTTTGATCCTAGGCAAAGATTTCACTAAAGCTTTAAATGGATACACATCAACAAATCATTCCCACATGTGGTTACCATGGAAGGGAGTTCCAAATTAGATCAGAATTGAAAGAGAACCCAAAATGAAATATGTGATCAAGGAGTACCAAAATGTCTCAAATGAGGTGTTGGTGTCTGAGGTTAGCATGGGGAACTATGTGTTGGCTGCAGCAGTTGTAGAGGATGAAGAATTTTTTATGCTGCAAGATTCTTCAGATGAACACACTTTGGAAGGCAATGATCCTGGGACATTGATTGAACAAGAGAATGGAACAAATGAGTATGAGGACAGGCAGCTTGATTTATTGGATAACTTTTAGGAGTTCATCCAGAAGTGTATGGAAGATCAGGTACAACTAAAGGGAAGTATGACATTGGAAGAATTATTGCTTCCAAGTTGGTGCAGAGTCTATGATGCTCCTCATTCTGAGTTGGAATGTGATTTGTGTCAGACTACCATCAAACAGATACATAAATGCATTAATTTGGGTCTACCTATTAGACTCGATGTGCAGAAAGAATCAAACAATGATAAAGGTAAGAACCCAGTGCTTCTTGAAGAGCTCCCTATTCCCAGCAAAGAACAAGGTAAATGGAAACCCAAGGAATCGGATGGCTTTTGGACACTAAGTTTCGATGGATCTAAATCCAAACAAGGTGTTGGAGCAGGATTTGAATTGATTAGTCCTAAAGGTAAGAACTACTTTGCTGCTCACAGACTCCAGTTCCAATGCACTAATAATGTCACTAAATATGAAGCTCTGATCCATGGCTTATTGATGGCATCAAGGAAGAAGGTTAAGATATTACAAGTGTTCAGAGATTCAGAGTTAGTAATCAAATAAGTAAGAAAGCAGTATTCATGTTGTGATAGAAGAATGACCAATTACAGGCATAGAGTATGGGATCTCATTGAGGGATTCGATGCTTTTAATATCCAGCTGATCCCTCGAAACAAAAATCAAGTTGTTGATTCTCTAGCACAAGCTGTTAGCACCTTGTAACCTCTGCCACTTTTAGGATTGAAGAAATTTATAGTCGAGCTCACTCTAGTTCCTTCAGTGCCTGACAATGTTACTAATTTCCAGGTATTTGAAGATGATAAGCATATTCTAGATTTCATTACAAGCTACAATGTGTTTGCTTCCCAAGTTATTGATGAGATAGAGCCTCAGGAAGGATAAATTGACTTTGGGGGAATCATCAATCTGAAGACTAATACCATTCCAAGAGGTATGGTATAGCTTGAACGAATTTTTGATTTAGATAAGATAAGAGATCAAGAACAACAGACTAAAAGGGAGTCTCTCAGCAACCAGTGTGAGGCATATAATATGGGGACATCAGAGGACTCAAAGAATGTGTTTATTGGCAAGGTATGTACCCCAGAAGAAAGAAAGGGAATTATTGATACCTTACATAGATATCACGATGTAATAGCTTGGAGTTATGAAGATTTGAAAAATTATGATACTTCAATCATCACACACACCATTCATTTAAAGTCATATGTCAAACCATTCAGGCAAAGACAAAGGCCAATTAATTCTTTATTGGAACCCATCATTCAAAAAGAGGTGCAGAAATTGCTTTTAGCACACATTATATTTTCAGTAAGGCACTCTACTTGGGTGGAAAATTTGGTTCCAGTAAGGGAAAATAATGGAGAAATTAGGCTATGTGTGGACTTTAGGAATCTGAATAGAGCATCAAAAAAGGATAATCATCCAGTTCCTTCACTAGATGAGGTGCTTCAGATTGTTAATGGATCCCAGATGATGTCCTTTTTGTACGGGTACTCTGGATACAACCAAGTTATGGTGCAATACGAGGATATGCACAAGACTGCCTTCACTAAAAATGGGGAACCTTTGCTTACAGAAGGATACCATTCGGGTTGATCAATGCTGGAGCTACATTCTAGAGAGCTATGGACATTGCTTTTAAGGATATAATCAGTAAGTGCATCATTATTTACATGGATGATTTGACTATTTTTTCCAAGAAACGATGCGATTATATAACAGACTTATGCTAGGTGTTTCAAAGATGTAGAGAGTTTGGTATCTTGCTTAATCCAAGAAAGTGCATTTTTGGAGTCACAAAAGGAAATTTATTAGGAAACATTATCTCAGAACAGGGTATTGCTATTGACCCTGAAAAAATTCAGGCTATCTTGAAGATTCAGCCTCCTGCCAGTAAGAAAGAGATGAAGTCATTCTTTGGTAAGATTAACTTTGTCAAGAAATTTATCATAGGATTTGCAGAGATAGTCAAGCCATTGAATGCTATGTTGAAACAAGAAGCAAAGATAGAATGGAGTGCAAAAGCCAAGGAGGCATTCACAGAAATCAAGAAGGCTATTGTTGGAGCTCCTGTATTGGTGAGTCCGGATTACACTAAGCCTTTTTACATATATTCATTCGCTTCTGATCACTCTTGTGCGGCATTGTTAACTCAAAAGTCTGACCAAGGGGATGAACACCCTATAGCCTTCATGAGTACTCCCTTAAAAGATGCAGAATTAAGGTATCACAATATAGAAAAATAGACCTATGTTTTGGTTAGAGTAGTGAAGAAGTTTAGGCATTATATCTTGAGGAATAAAGTTTTTGCCATAGTACCTGATCCTGCAGTAAAGCTGTTATTAATTCAGAATGAGTTAGGTGAATGAAGGGCCAAGTGGGTAACCATGTTATAGGAATATGATATGGAAATCTAGCCCATGAAATTTGTGAGAGGACAAGGGCTTACAAAGACAATGGCCGAGATAGGTTTTGATCTCACAGCTCAACATTATTACTTTGAAGAGGTATCTCTAGGAGATTGGTATGACGAAATCATTTTCTACCTGTTGAATCAACAGTGTCCTGATCACCTTAACATGGTTCAGAGGTGAGCCTTATGCTTGAAGAGTGGAAGCTTTATGATGAAAGGGGATATCTTGTATAAAAGAAATCATGAGGGTGTATACTTAAGATGTTTGGGAAAGGAAGAAGCTGCTAGAGTAATGGTTGAGTTTCATGAGAAATATGACACAGGCCATGGTTCTGCATCATCCACTGCACATCAAATGTTGAGGGCAGGTTATTACTGGCCTACTTTGTTCAAAGATGCACACCAACATGTGAGAACTTGTCACATATGTTAGACTACAACAAGTAAGGAAAAACGTGCAGTTATTCCACTCTAGCCAGTCATAGAGGTAAAACCATTTGCTCAGTGGAGTATGGACTTTATAGGTCCAATTAATCCTTCATCTTCTATGGGCCATAGGTATATTCTTACCATAATTGATTATTTTACTAGATGGACAAAGGCTCTTTCTTGCAAAAAATGTACTTTGAATGTGGTAATTAATTTTCTTGAATTAGGAATTATCAATCATTTTAGTTGTCCACTATTTTTGGTTTGTGATAATGGTCTTGCATTTGCATCACTGAAGTTTTCTAATTGGGCATTTGATCATGGGATTGTTATTAATTTTTCATCCAATTATTACCCTCAGGGTAATGGTCTAGCTGAATCTTCCAATAAGAACCTACAAACAGTTATCCGTAAGTTGTTAGAATAAAATCCTAAGGATTGGCACACCCAGCTCCGATTTGCTCTTTGGGTTGACTGTACTAGACAGAAGGCATCCATAGGAACCTCTCCTTATCACCTGGTGTATGGTTTGGAACCTGTGTTTCCTATCCAGTTGAAAATCCCTACCCTGTAGTTTATTAATGAGTATTATAATGAAGAAGATAAACGTGAGGCCCATTTGGCTGAATTGTTGCATCTGGAAGAGAAAAGAGATGAAGCCCTAGAGAACTTTGCTAAACATCAGGGTGTAGTAAAAAGATGGTTTGATAGGAGAGCTAAGGTAAAGGCATTTAGAATTTCTGGCTTAGTTCTCTATTGGGATAAAGCTCAAGATCGTAAGGGAGAGCATGGTAAATTTGATAAACTTTTCCTTGGTCCTTACCAGATTTCAAAATTTTTGGGACATAATATTTTTCATTTGAAAACCCTCACTAGTGAGGATATCCCGCTGCCTATTAATGGGAAGTATCTGAAGTATTATTTTCAACCTTGAACTGCTTGCAGTTCATCTTGTACATAGCTAGAGTAGGTTTTCTTTATGTTTTGCTTTGTTGTTGGTTTTGCTCTGGTAGTTTAGGTTCTCTTTGGTTTGTCCTGCTTTTTGTTTTGTTTTTTGCTTTGGGTTTCCTAGTTTCTTTGGGGCTGTTGCACCTGTGCAATGGGCTATTTCATTCAGGATTGTTCTAGAAATTTCATTTATAAACTCCAATCAGTTTTTCAGAATTAGGTGGTGGATTTCTTTTATCTGATGTTCTTTGTACTTGGAATTAGAATCACTTGTTTTAGATACACTTTGGAATATATTTAGGTCCCATATTTTCACACTAAATTAAAAGATTCTAGAGTTGCATTAGGTCTTTGAGTGATTTGATCTGGTGAAAAATCTTATATTTTGCTTTAGTGCCACTGTGTTCCTCATTCCTGAGTGTGAGTTTCATTACTTACAAAGGTGAAGTAGAAAAGTTCTATAAAACAGAAAAAGAGAAAGAGAAAATTTTGAAAATTTGAATGGGCTTCACCTTATCAAGAGTGTTCTAGTATCTCTACCGGGGCTATAGACGCATGACTGGCAGTAGAGCTATGCTTGGGAAGGTCACAGTGATAAACTCATTGGGGCTATGAACGCTTGACTTGCAGTGAGGCTCTATCTAGGTTGATTTTGAAGTTTGAACTTTTATGTAGCCTAGATCATATTTTCTCTTGTTCCCGTTGCACTTGCAGGATATGAATCAATGCATAACACACACACTTGGACCTTGGTATAGGAAAAGGTCTTCTTGCTTGTGGTTTCTGAAACTTTTTTCATAGGAGTCTTGATGAGAGGATTGAAATCAGAGACTCTGGGTTCTTGATTCTAGTTTATCCTTGAAATGCTCTGGAGTATTTCCCCAGCAGAGTCGCCATTTGTTCTGCAGTTTTTGCACACATGCCCCACTAAAAGTGGGGACCCTTTTTTTTCGCTTTTTGGTGTTTTGGCCCTTCTTTTCTGGGGGTTTTCGCTTCCTTGGGTTGGTGTTTTAATGTCCATCTTTCCAATCGAAGTGGCACACTTATGAGTTTGACTTGGTCTTGGAGTTTTCACTACTTTCAGGAAAATCCACTTGGGCTAGATTCTCCCAGTTTCCTTTTGATTTACGAAGTTGCGGCCTTTTGCCCTATTTTCGAAAAAATCCGTATGGTTCGGATTTCCCCAAAGTCCGTCATCACGTCGAATCCTCGGGTTTTTGTGGTCATGGGTGTCTTGTCGACTGCATTAATGGAATTTGTGCGGATGTTTTGGGGCTTTGATATATTGATTTTTGGGAGGTAAATGATCATTTGAGTTTGTGCATTTGCTATCATTCGAGCTTGAGTCTTGGAGCCTTGGTGTTTTGTTGGATTGAGTGATTTTTGAGGCCATTTCGACTGTGCACTTACATTTTGTGTGCATGGATTGTATCTTGCTCACATTTGACAGTTTTCTATTGGCATCACTAGTTTTGGCCCTTACGCTTTCATGGTATGTTGAATTGATCTTTTACTCTATTGATTTCGATTGATTTGCTTCGTTTATTTTTGGGTCTTTCATGATTCCCTAGTGGCCTTGGGTATGTGCATCTCATTTGGGAATTTCTAGTTTTTGTGTTGCTTTATTAGTCTGCTTGGTTGGTTGTTGATGTTTGCCCTTGGTCTGGTATTGCTTCTCGTTTGGGCATTCACTTGCATTGGTTTTAGGGCTCTCAATTCTTGTGTGTGAGCGGGTTGTGCTTTGTTCCTTGTGCTTTCATGGTAGAAATTTTAGGGTTCTTGACCTAGGGCATGGCCAATCCTCCTCAAATTGTTGTGAGGAGTGTTCCTGATTCGCATTTCATTCATTGGAGGTCTAGGTCAAGTTGATTTCGAAATGCGGGCTTTAGATCTGGAGTTGTCGAATAGTTTTGGTAAAAGTAGTGAGAATGTGGATAGGTTCGGGTTTTTGAGGTCCTCGCGGAATTTCGCTTCCCCTGGATTTCCCCGACTTCTCTCTCTCTCTCTCTCTCTCTCTCTCTCTCTCTCTCTCTCTCTCTCTCTCTCTCTCTCTTATCACTTTTCACCAGATTTCATTTGGTTTCATCAAAATCTGTTCCATCCGGATTTTCTCGATGTCTGCAGTCGAGTCGTTTTACCGATTTCATGCTTTAATAGTGTTATATCTAGATTTTGCAAAAATCCATTCCATCCGGATTTTCCTGGGTTAGTTATAACTGTTGATATTTTCGCCAAAATCCGTCTCTGGCGGATTCTTCCAGGTCTTTTTTGGGAAATGTTGAATTTGATGGTTATAAATTATTGGTTTATTGGTAATATATTTGATTGATTTAAGGAGCTTATGCTAAGTGTTTCTAATGGTTTTCCTTTGTTAATTGATGATTTTAAATGATATTATGGGATTTTGCATGCTTCGTTCGCTAGAATCCGCCTGGTCCGGATTTTCCTAAAAATCCTCTCCAGTGTAGAATCCACGAGGGGGGATAAATCCTAAACTTTGGGGTATTAATCTACTACACTTAATGTTTCTTGTGGATCTAATTGTGGTTACCTTTATGTGTTTGCAGGAAGGATCAGGACAGGATGTCGCTGGTTGAGGAAAGGGAAAGGCAACAAATCCAGGGGCAGAGACTTCTGCCATCTCAAATGTAGAGAAGGTAAGGCTGGATATAAAGAGGTAGATTCCTGAGAGCAAGCTGACTTCAATTTGGTGAGGAATCATGGATACAAATGTAGGCATGTGAGACTATGAGGAGTTCAAGGCTGAGATGTCAGCACTGAACCCTCCTTTGTTGGAAAAAAGAATGGTGGACTCTGGGCTAGCTCATATGGCAGGTTTTCCTTCTAAGGTGCAGTGCTATGAGCTGGTGCTTGAGTGTGCTAGAAACTATGATAGAGGGACACAGAGAATAATTGGTCCCCAGGGTAGGCTTATTGCAGGTTTTAGTCCTATATCTATTGCTGCAACCTTTGACATGCCTGATAGGTCCCATGTGGTGGGCTTCGACATAGAGGTTGCTAGAAAGTATTATGAAGAGAACATTGTTAAGTCTCAGTAGGTGATCAACTCTTGGCTAGAGAAGCCTAAATCCCATTTCTCCAAGTTGCCTAAGCAACTATTCAGGCTTAAGTTCAAGAGAGAGTACTACAATGTCATCACTTTTCTCAACAGGTTGGTGGGATTGAAGAGTGCAAGTGTTTTTGAGACCTGGATGTTTAATGTGATTGCCAGAATGGAGCAAGGAATTGACTATCATTGGGCAGGTGTTATCAGTGTTGTGATCCATTAGCAATTATGTAATGTCTTGCAAACCAAGACTTTCACCATGACCTCTTACCTAGTGTATTCATTGGCCAGACTTCACCCATACAAGGGGTTGAGCACTAGGGGTATTTTTGGGCAGGATTCCATCTATGAAGTGTATCCATAGTTGCACTTACTTG